>OZ012695.1:8749646-8785575 GCA_963942565.1 Maea johnstoni
TCCAAGCTGCACAGCAGAGTCAGTAGATTAGTTCGTCGGGGAGTAGGGACTAAGTACATTGTCTCCGGCCTTATCTACGATCACTTCCTGCCATATGCAGAGTCTGACCTCTCTCTCTCTCTCTCTCTCTCTCTCTCTCTCTCTCTCTCTCTCTCTCTCTCTCTCTCTCTCTCTCTCTCTATATATATATATATATATATATATATATATATATATATATATATATATATATATATATATATATATATATATTCATTTATTACTATATTATTACTGTCATTATAATAATAATAATAATAATAATAATAATAATAATAATAATGATAATGATAATGATAATAAGAATTACATATTGCAAAAAACGCATTGTGTAATAACAGCTGCTCTGGAATCTAATGATAGTCTAACTGGCGAAAAGTTTCATGGTTCACAGCAGGGATGATACTTCCCCGACGAACTAATCTACTGACTGTGCTGAGTGGTGCGTGCTCCCTCGTGACCTTACGCTGATGCCAGATCAGAAACCTCTGTAGCGTCCAGCCGTTTTACTGTAACACATATCGCCATTGGTCCTCTCCCTACAAATCCATCTTTTCTTCATCTAAGGTTAAATGTTACCCTTTTCCTTATAATTACCTAACTTGTGAATGTCTATGCCAACACCAAGAAGTGTGAGAGATCATTTATTGCAGGATTTTACTAACAGGAACTGTTTTAATCCTTTTCTCCATGTTGAATTTCACTAACGTGGTTGCTTCAAACATGCACCTCTCTCTCTCTCTCTCTCTCTCTCTCTCTCTCTCTCTCTCTCTCTTCTCTCTCTCTCTCTCTCTCTATATATATATATATATATTATATATATATATATATATATATATATATATATATATATATATTCAATTATTACTATATTATTACTGTCATTATAATAATAATAATAATAATAATAATAATAATAATAATAATGATAATGATAATAAGAATTACATATTGCAACAAACCCATTGTGTAATAACAGCTCAAATGGTGTTGGCATAGACATTCACAATTTAGGTAATTATAAGGAAAAGGGTAACATTTAACCTTAGATGAAGAAAAGATGGATTTGTAGGGAGAGACCAATTACGATATGTGTTACAGTAAACGGCTGGACGCTACAGAGGTTTCTGATCTGGCATCAGCGTAAGGTCACGAGGGAGCACGCACCACTCAGGTCTCTTGTATCATTTGCATCACTAAGAAACCTGTGCGCCAGCACCATTTGAGCATGCGCCAAACACGACTTTTTGGTTATTTGTTGAGGCTAGCCCTTTTCAGGTTGACCGGCTGGTTTCATATCTAAGATTTAGCACATGATAAATTCTCAAAATGAGCTGTCTCAAATGGATTACTAGTATATACCTCTGCCAGTTGGTGAACTAACGCATCCTTCCCCTGGGACTATAAGTACATTGTCTCCGGCCTTATCTACGATCACTTCCTGCCATAGGCAGAGTCTGACCTCTCTCTCTCTCTCTCTCTCTCTCTCTCTCTCTCTCTCTCTCTCTCTCTCTCTCTCTCTCTCTCTCTCTATATATATATATATATATATATATATATATATATATATATATATATATATATATATTTATATATATATATATTTATATATATATATATATATATATTTATATATATATATATATATTCATTTTTTACTATATTATTACTGTCATTATAATAATTATAATAATAATAATAATGATAATGATAATGATAAGGAAAAGGGTAACATTTAACCTTAGATGACGAAAAGATGGATTTGTAGGGAGAGACCAATTACGATATGTGTTACAGTAAACGGCTGGACGCTACAGAGGTTTCTGATCTGGCATCAGCGTAAGGTCACGAGGGAGCACGCACCACTCAGGTCTCTTGTATCATTTGCATCACTAAGAAACCTGTGCGCCAGCACCATTTGAGCATGCGCCAAACACGACTTTTTGGTTATTTGTTGAGGCTAGCCCTTTTCAGGTTGACCGGCTGGTTTCATATCTAAGATTTAGCACATGATAAATTCTCAAAATGAGCTGTCTCAAATGGATTACTAGTATATACCTCTGCCAGTTGGTGAACTAACGCATCCTTCCCCTGGGACTATAAGTACATTGTCTCCGGCCTTATCTACGATCACTTCCTGCCATAGGCAGAGTCTGACCTCTCTCTCTCTCTCTCTCTCTCTCTCTCTCTCTCTCTCTCTCTCTCTCTATATATATATATATATATATATATATATATATATATATATATATATATATATATATTTATATATATATATATATATATATATATATATATATATATATATATATATATATATTTATATATATATATATATATATATATATATATATTATATATATATATATATATATATATATTCATTTTGTACTATATTATTACTGTCATTATAATAATAATAATAATAATAATAATAATAATAATAATAATAATAATAATAATGATAATGATAATAAGAATTACATATTGCAAAAAACGCATTGTGTAATAACAGCTGCTCTGGAATCTAATGATAGTCCAACTAGCGAAAAGTTTCATGGTTCACAGCAGGGATGCTACTTCCCCGACGAACTAATCTACTGACTCTGCTGTGTAGCTTGGATGAGAATGAAACTTTCGCCCCACCCCCTATCCACCAATCACAGCCCTTTAAAAGTGGAGGTTATATGGTATAACCATTTTGATTAGTACAAAAAGTGAAACGACCCTGTCAATAATCGAAACGCGTTTATTTTATGATTATCTAACATCTATCTACCCTGTCTGTCTATCTGCATTTCTATATAATGTATCTGTCCGTGTCAACACACACACACACACACACACACACACACACACACACACACACATATATATATATATATATATATATATATATATATATATATATATATATATATATATATATATATATATATATATATATATATATGTTCACTCGGAGACAGATCAGAGAATGATCTCGTATTGTTTACATAACAGAGAAAGTTGCGCAACAACAAGTGCAGACCGCAACTCTTGGGCTAGGTTATTCAGGGAGACCTGCTGGTTGGGTATCCAGTGGATCGACTTTCTTGCTTTACCCCATACAGTAAGTTTACCCCATACAGTAACGATACCAAAGCCTTCATTGTTCTTTGTCTCCGAGTGACGTCACATTGATATGAGGCTCGAGACCCCTGTGAGCACCAGGTCTTCACTATAGCGTATATTGTACTGAATTCGTCTCTCACTACCTATCCATTGTTTTATTCATCTAAATGAAACGTAAGGATTTAAATAAAGCCTGACCTGACTCATTACCTATGGAAGTATCTTATGTTGTATTTCAATTGAATGTATCCTTACGCTGCTAAGTAGCTCCAGGAGAAAGAGAAAGTATGAGTGCTTTGAATATCTTCTGTAACAGAAGATGAGGATACATGATAAAAGCAAACAATCCGTTCTAGAAGGACACATGGTATGGCCATTAGTGCTCTTCCAAATCCAGTCACGGTGTAGCTATGGATGTGGAGTTCAACAGCTAGAAATCTAGGCTAATCCTGCTGGAGTCGGAGACAGGAAATGGGTGTAAAAATAGCCCATATATGACCGGCACAATGCTGATCGGACCCCATATATGCATATGCATGCTACACCTGAAGTTGCCTGCCTTCGGGCACGAGCAGGATGCCATATTGCATTAATTTGGTGCATAAAGGGTCATTTTAAAGTTTCTCACATAAGTTAATCCTAGCACCGTAGTAGTAGTAGTAGTAGTAGTAGTAGTAGTTAGTAGTAGAAATGTTAGTTGTACTTTTGGTGATCGTAAATAAGGCAGGTCATAAATGGCTTTTCGAAAGTGATAATGTAAGTTGCATGGACTATAATTTTCTACAATTTGATGTATAGAACAAAATACGTGTACAAGCTTATATTATGCATATTTACTTCTTTTGACATGTCGGTATGTCTTCCAGAAATTTGTAACCGTACGGTTATCCATGAAAAAGTTCCATATCAATGTCCATTGCAAAGAAATGGTTAGAATACATTAGGTAAAGAAACTCTGAGTCATACTCAATCTTGCGCGGGAGGTCAATCAAACTACATCAACCGCTCAAAACATTAGAACCCTTACTGAACCATTGTCATCTGATTTAAAAACCTTTAATAACCCTTTACCTATCCTGGATTACAATTGCCCGTTTATTTAGCAACACATCTTATTTAGATCAAGCCGCATTACTCTATATGGCAGCAAAAGTGAACCAGCTTTTTTCCTAGATTTTAGATACAGATTTGAGGATATACTAAATGAAATGTAAGAAAGAGATGAAACGGACGATGTGTTATGTTTGGCACCAATTTATCTTTTCGGTATAGGTATATTTGCAGGTACAAGAGACAGGGTGACGTTGAACATTTTCTGTTATTGCCTTCATTCTGGGTTATTCATGCACAGAACAATACTTGAACGGTCTTCAACAAGGGCTGATCTAGGCAGTTATTTATCATATAATTTAAAATAGTATTTTTTATCCTACCCCTTCCCGTTTTGTGATGGCCGTAGTGTATATTTCATATACGGCTTTCGCGACTAACACCAGAAATTCTGTATACATTTCATTAGGAATGTCTTGTTGGAGTTTACCCATAATTGGCCCCTCTCCCAACGACTAGATTTCGACAAAGTCTCCTTAGCGACGGGTCATGGAAAATCGCTAGCGAAAAACCAACTCACTAGTGGAAAACCACTAGCGAAAAAGAGAGAGATTAATTTCCACTCGTGGACTCGTGGTTTTTCACTGCTGTCACTAGCGTTCCACTAGTGAAAAATCACTAGCGACGTTTTCGTAGAGTAGCGAGATGCATACTGGTAACAAAATATTTTGAAAAGATTCGCACATTAGGATTCCATGTTCCGCCCCTGGTAGTAGTAGTAGTAATAAAATTAGTAGTATTTATCACAGTAGTAGTAGTAGTAGTAGTAGTAGTAGTAGTAGTAGTAGTTGTAGTTGTAGTAGTAGTAGTAGTAGTAGTAGTAGTAGTAGTAGTAGTAGTAGTAGTAGCAGCAGAAGTAGTGGTAGTACACGTAGTAGTAGTAGTAGTAGAAGCAGCAGTAGCGAGATGCATACTGGTAACAAAATATTTTGAAAAGATTCGCACATTAGGATTCCATGTTCCGCCCCTGGTAGTAATAGTAGTAGTAAAATTAGTAGTATTTATCACAGTAGTAGTAGTAGTAGTAGTAGTAGTAGTAGTAGTAGTAGTAGCAGCAGAAGTAGTGGTAGTACACGTAGTAGTAGTAGCAGCAGCAGTATCAGCAGCAGCAACAGCAGCAGTAGTAGTAGTAGTAGTAGTAGTAGTAGTAGTAGTGACAGACACTGCAGCCTCATTGATATGGTGCGCTTAGCAATGTTATATGTTAAAGGGATAAGTTTTCAATGTGAGGCCAGGGGTAAAAGTGGTTGTTTTTCTAGCAAATTATGTAAAGGCCCAGTCACACTAGGGTCCGACTATCGCACGATTTTAAAAATCGGCCGGTCGGATTCGATTTTTTCAACTATCGGCTCCGTCTAAAAAGTCGGCATATACGATCTTAACCCAGTACCGACTTTTTAGACGGAACCGATAGGGGAAAAAATCGAGACCGACCTGCCGATTTTAAAAATCGCGATAGTCGGACCCTAGTGTGACTGGGCCTTTAATGGTTCGTTGTAACCTGAGAGTAGTAGACAGGGAGTGGACACTTTGCATGCATCATCAAATTTCGCTGCCTCCCACTGAGTCATAGAAAAACCTGTGTACCCTGCCTGCTCCACACCCATCTCCTTGGCAACCTATCTGACCTAGATAGGATGACATTTTGTGTACCCAGCCAGTCAGTCAGTCAGTCAGCCAGCCGCTTTCTGAAAAAAATCACGTGACCAATACTTCCACAGGCTCTACCGCGTAACCCGAGGCGCACATACACTAGGTACTAGCATGCTATGCCTATGGGGTTGCGGATCAAGGGGATGTATTTCTCTGGTTGTAACCTTTACTGGAAGAACACCTTGCTTAAATATTGTTACTATCTTACCATCGCTGTGTATGAATAAATTATGTTGGGTGAAAGTTTAGTGAAAAGTCTCTCTCTCTCTCTCTCTCTCTCTCTCTCTCTCTCTCTCTCTCTCTCTCTCTCTCTCTCTCTCTCTATATATATATATATATATATATATATATGTATATATATATATATATATATATATATATATATATATATATATATATATATATATATATATATATATATATATACATACAATGTATATATATATATATATATATATATATATATATATATATATATATATATATATATATATATATATATATATATATTCATATATAAATATATATATATATATATATATATATATATATATATATATATATATATATATATATATATATATATATATATATATATATATATATGTATACATATATATATATATATATATATATATATATATATATATATATATATATATATATATGTGTGTGTGTGTATATATACTAGTATATATATCACCTGTGTTTGATGCCAGTACTTTTATGTTTTTTAAAACTTATTCCAAACCTGATTTATTAGCACTTTCAGACGAAGGAAATAAATAAATACTAGTATACGTTTGTTTATACAATTTTATTGCACCATACGGCATAGGACCATTAAGGACAGAATAGACAGCAAAGGAGTATAAGATAATGCATTTACGAGATTTATAATCAAGATATATAATACGTAATAAATGGTATAAGCTTTGTTTTCATTTTAATGTATGTGAGAGTAGTATAGTTATTTGAAATAAAAGTATCTATTTATTCTAATCCAAAGTTTGGGAATTTATGAATGATGACGGAGTCAAACGGGAATATGATTTAACTGGTAATACATAACTTACGAAATATCAAATCATAGATTATTAGATGCAATTAACTTACATAATTATTTGATTTATAATAGCGCATAGTTTGAATACTGATTCCGTATTAGGGGAAATCCTGTTCATTTAAGATTTAACTAAGCATTTTACCACCAGGAGAATATGTATGATGTAGGTTCATTATATTGTGCTTGAGTTGGTTTATTTGCTTCACCATTTTTAAAATACGCAATACTACTACATGAAATATCAATATCCTGTTTAAAATATTTTTATTTCTTTCATATTATGTATTCCTCATCATAAGACCTTTCAGGTAATATATAGGTTGTATGGGCTAAAGTGCCAAATAAAAGCAGGGTAGAAGAAAAACGGAGTATAAGAAATTAACCCCACAAGCTACCTCAAATGACCGGTGGCAGTTCATTTCCCAATACTACTGGCGCCGCCTATAAGTTGTTGACGGCGTAACTTCTTAGACAAACTTTCCTTCCTGTCACCCAGAGAGTTTTATGGCTCAACACATAAAAAACACGAAGGAAACCCGAAGGAAACACGAAATGTATGTCCACTGGATTATGCATAACTTATCCATAACTTATCCATAAAATATGCGAAATATATGCATAAAATATGCAAAAAAAAAAAAAACACGAAGAAAACAGGTAGATTTCCTACAACACATAGGAAAGACATAGGTTATGCATAATATTCGCATAGTAAACACATAATTTCGTCTTTCCTCCTTGTTTTTTATGCATATTTTATGCATATTTTGCTGATTGCGAAATATGCATAATATTTTTCGTGTTTTTTTTTTTTTACGTGTTTCCTGCCTCTTTTTTATGGGTTTCCTTCGTGTTTCCTACCCCTAAACAGGCAGGAAATGCGCAAGTTTTCCATAATTTATCCATAAATTATGCATAACTTATGCGAAAATTATGCATATTCTTCAATTATGCATAACACATAGTCTTTTCGTACGGGCCCTTTGCTTGTATTGGGCCAGTCGGCAGTCTGTTCTATGGGGATTCCACCACTGGTAGCCTAGCATCACGAGGGATGATTGCGACATAGGAAGCTCGAAAAGAGCGAAATGCTAATTGAGCAATTGAAAAACTTTTGTAGAGAGGACAATAATATCACACAACTTGTATCCCGGGAGCGGGAGCAGATACTTTTAGTCTTACATTGTTAGATATCGCCACGACATTTGTTGAGATTCAACTAAAACGTTTGCACTGTAACCATTGATTTACCATCTTTGCATGAACGGTCATGATTGTGTTTTCTTTGTGGGTAGTTGTTGACTTCGTTTACTGATGTGTTGCAACTATCTATCTCAGCCGAAATCGTCTTCGAAATGTGTTAACCATATTTTTATATTGTTATATATACCTTTAACAGGGACATATAAGATTTTAGCTCCCAAAACAGCCTAGCATTACATTTTAACATATAATAGACTTGGTCATGTTAAACATTGAGTTTGTTAGAAGTTCCAACGTCAAATTAATGCGTAAATGGCCGTTTTATCGTGCTTAAGCAAAATATGTCATTTTAGTCCAGTCAAATTATGAAATACCTAGAACAAATTGCTACAGAAGTTTTTTTTGCTTTGACTGGTTCATTGGACCTAACTGAACATCATATCAAAAGTTTCCCGAAAGTTACCCTCTCTAAGGGCCCTAATTTGCATAAATTAAACGTGGTATGTCCCTTTTTTATGGCAAATTGGACAATTCACAGATTTCAGGGCCTTGTATTTCCATCAACTAACAATCACACATCAGTTAAATTTACAGGTCTGAATAAGTATGTTATATAGATGCTGTAAACAGAAAAAAGAATTGTTATATTGACCGTTTGGTCAAATATGGTAATTTGAAAATGGCCATCTGACCTCCAATCAGAACCGTTTGGTTATTCACATCAATGATTTTAGGGCCTTGTCTTTCCGGACATAACAATCACCCAGAAGTTAAATCCTCAGAACCGAATAAGTATGTTATATAGATGCTGTAAAAAGAAAATATAATTTTTGTATTGACCCTTTGATCAAATAAGGTCATTTGAAAATGGCCATATGATCTTAGATAAGGAGCGTTTTGGGTATTTGGTACCAGTTTGGGGGACCGCATAACTTGGTACCATTTGGGGGGACCACCAATAACCCTTATATTTTGAAAGCCCTGGAACCCCTCTTCAAGTCCCTGCATGATGGACATCTGCATCTGGTAGCGGTTTTGAGATATTGACCACCCAAGGTTCTTGTAATGTCCCTTTTTTATGCCAAATTGGACAAATCACTGATTTCAGGGCCTTGCATTTCATGAACTACACATTATATAGCAGTGATATCATTAGGTCTCAAGGAGTATGTTACATAGATGCTGCAGAAAGAAATATTTATTTTAATATTGGCCCGTTAGTCAAACAAGGTCATTTGAAAATGGTCATTTGACCTTCGCTAAGGAGAGTTTTGATTGTTCACATCACAGATTTCAGGGCCTTGTATTTTCTGAACTAACAACATATAGCAATTAAACTCTCAGGTCTGAATCAGTATGTTACATAGATGCTGTAAACATAAAATATAATTAAAATATTGACCCTTAGGTCAAACAAGGTCAATTAAAAATTGCCATTTGACCTTGGATACAGCCCATTTTGGTTACCGTATTACCCCGCATACACCCCACACTTTTATACAGTGCATCACCTATGTCAAGGAGGGGGTGCGTGTTAATAACAGGTACAAGAACCAGGACTTTTTTCACATCGATGCCACGGGTGCGGGGACATGTGGGGCAGGGTTGGAAAACACCATTTAAGTACCTCCAGGGAGGAAAGGACGGCATATCCATCCATATTTGGATTTTGATTACGTTATAATTAGGGTATAAAAGGGCCTCGGGAGGGTGAATTGAAATTAATACGGATAAGCCAGGGGAGCAGATTTGGCACGAGCTGTTGTCTGCTCTTTTGACGAGTGATGTCAACAAATGGGCACAAATCAGTATCAATTACAATTTACCATCACAAACCCTTATCAAATTGTAATTGTGTCCTGTTTATTTGTCCTAGACTCGCTCCTCTCAGCTGAAAGACCAGGGCAGACATATAGCTCTCTGCACTTAATGGCCGGCCAACTCCCCCTGCGTATTGTAAACGGGGAATTGTATTTTACATAAGGAGAGGGACTTGGTGACGGGGTGCATACTTTTTAGGGGGTGCGGGGTGTACGCGGGGTAATACGGTATTAGTATTTTTTCAATGGCCAATTTCTCAAAATGTACTTAACCTAGATTAACAATATTTCAGAGCTATGCAAGTATAGAGTAGGGATACTGCCAGGGGAGATGGCCCTTTTTTGACAATTTTTAGTCAAATAGGGCCATCTGAAAATACCTGTTTCACCATGATAAATATGTTTCGGTTGATTTTATCAGTTTTTGAAGATCAATATGTCTTCGATGTATATTATATTTGATACTGTTTATACCCTCACATAATGTATCATGGTACCTGTTAAAAGTTCTGATACCAAACTACTTTGTGTATGAAAGTCCAAAAATTGAAATGATGATCAAGTGCCTCCAAAATAGGTTCATTTGCAGACTCGCTGAATGCTACCAATTGGTCAAAAATTTGGATCCAGCCCATAGAGACACTATCAAATTTTATTTTTGATAAGAAGAATAACCAGAAAAAAAACATACTTCATTATACAGCATGCTTTTAGATATAGCCCTCAAAAAACTGTTATAGTAAGTTGTAAGATATTGATCTGCATAAACTGAGAGAATAGCCAAAATGTATCTTTTTATGATCAAACAGGTATTTTCAAATAACCCTATTTGACTACCCCTATACATTATGCCTATTGTATACTTGCATTGCCCTGAAAATACTGTTTATCTAGGGTTAAGTACTGCAGACATTTAATTCCTGAAGCAATCAAGCGGATGTCTGCAAGTGCCTGGTTGTACAAACACCCTTGGATAACATGTCAAAAAGTAAGCCAAGGCCATCATTGACCCACGTAGCTTGTGATTCAAAGCTACTTTCAGTTGTGAGGTCACCCATGCCAAGGAAAGTGGGTGGCAATCAGGGGTACAGTTGTGTATTGTGTTGTGCACAGGCTGCCCATGCATTTAATGCAGGAATTAAATGTTGGCACAGTACATTTAGAGCAATTAGCTCCTTCTCTAAGGTAAAAAGACCATATTCAAATGACCATATTTGACCAAAGGGCCAATATTTAAATCATATTTTTTTTTTACGACATCAATGTAACAAACTTGTTCAGACCTGAGGATGCTGTATGATTATTGATTATGTCGGAAAATACAAGGTCCTAAAATCTGTGATGTGAATAACCAAAACTCCCTTTAGCAAAGGTCAAATGGTCATTTTAAATGACGTTATTTGACCAATGGGTCAATAGTAAAATTGTATTTTCTTTCTGCAGCATCTATGTCACATACATCTTCAGACCCAAGGATTCAGCTACTATATGCCTGTTAGTTCAGGAAATACAAGGCCCTGAAATCTGTGAATTGTCCAACTTGGCATAAAAAGGGACATACCTGGTACTAGTACCTTGGGAGCTCAATATCTCAAAATAGCTACCAGCTGCAGATGTCCATCAAGCAGGTACTTGAGGGATTCATGGGCTTTCAAAATATAAGGGTAACTTGCAGTCCCCCCAACTGGTACCAATTTACGCAATCCCCCAACTGATGCAAAATACCAAAACGCTCCTTATCAAAGGTCAAATGGCGATTTTCAAATGACCTTATTTGACCAAAGGGCCAATATCACAATTATATTTTCTTTTTAAAGCATCTATGTAACATACTGATTCAGACCTGAGGATTCAATTGCTATATGCTTTTTAGTCCAGAAAATACAAGGCCCTGAAATCTGTGATGTGAATAACCAAAACTCTCCTTAGCGAAGGTCAAATGGCCATTTTCAAATGACTTTGTTTGACCAAAGGGTCAATATTAAAATAAATATTTCTTTCCGCAGCATCTATGTAACATATTCATTGAGACCTAATGATATCACTGCTATATGATGGTTAGTCCAGGAAATACAAGGCCCTGAAATCAGTGAATTGTTCAATTTGGCATAAAAAGGGGGTTCAAGGGCTTTCAAAATATAAGGGTTATTGGTGGTCCCCCAAAGTGGTACCAAGTTATACCAATATTAGTTTTTTGGGGCTTAGTACAATCTAGGGCAGTTTTTTAATCTTATACCTTGGTGTTAATTTTTTTTTTGAGTCTGTAGGGTGGCTTCTTTCATCAGCAACGTTGCAAAAAATGTTCGTTTTTAGCACTTCCTAAACATTTTTGTCCCAAATTTGACCACTAGGATGCATTTTTGGAAAATATTATTTCATAGCAATGTCAAACAACATCTGTAGTACATACATGCCAACATTGGAGGTTCAAGTCTCAAAAACTAAAAAATGCTGAAGAAATCCCCAAAATCATATGTTTTTGGCCATTTTTAGGTGAAAATATGCAAATTAGGGTCCGTAGGGGGGGTAACTTTCGGGAAACTTTTGATATAATGTGCAGCTAGGTCCAATTAACCAGTCAAACCAAAAAAACCTTCTGTAGCAATTTGTTCTAGGTTAGGCCATTTTCAGCGTAGATTGACTGGACTATTTGGCCTATTTTCCGTCAGTGTCGGTATCCATCAAACGTTCCCATCCTTTTGTTTTTCTCTGCTGTTGCATACTCTTCCACTGTGTTGCCTCGTCCGGAGATGGGATACCACCGTAACAGACAACTTTCTCGTGTTTGCTTAATAGTTGCGTAGAAAAAAGATGATAAAAACAATCACATGAGTGCAAATTACTGAGAACTTTCTCGTTATTAATGCTATAGTTCTACAGAAAAAATGACTCGCATACATTTTTCGGCAGCTTTATTTTTTTCGATTGCGACTTTATTATTGTCTGCTCTCATTTTCAGACATTTGACATTTGGAATCCAGACAGCAACAGGCACAGTAAGCGTATGCCAGAGATGATGACTCATATGAGTAAGTACTTATAGTCTTGACCTACATACCATGACCTACATAATATGACCTATATTACATACTATTGACCTAAAAATTCCTAGATCTTTTTCTGCCAAGAGCATATTTTGGAAAACAAATTGAGTAAAGTTACTTAGAACACAACCCATAATCGCAGTTTCCAGAACTTTTCTTTGGAGTGACCGAACAGCGCTTTTTGACAGCACTTTTGTTACAAAAACAAATGTGAAAACTTACATCAAATGTAAATAGCAACGTTGATGTAATGAATAGTTACACAAAATGTAGTAAAAACCACAGTTGCACTTGAAAAATTATAATTAAATGTAATAACCAACCACATATGTTACATGATGTAATACCAACCGTAAATGTAATGTTTATTGACCGATGAAATAGTAGCTTCGTGTCTCGCATTTGGTAAGAGCCAACGCAGAACAACAGTAGCTTTTCGGAAGTATTTCTTCATCCAATCAGAGAACCAATAATATGCCTCGATAGGGCTATGCGAGAGCTTTCGTTTTATATATGAATTTCAAGCATGATTTTGAGTTTTAATGAATTCAAATTGTCCTGTAAAGGGAAAATAAAACCTTTACTGTCATCAGCAGAATTTTGTTCAAACAATCTCAACAATTTTTTGGTGACAGCTGGAGGGCGTGAACAGTTGGTCAATCAAACGCCCTGAAAGTGGCCTTTTCAATGATACCATTGTTGCAGGAAAAGTGACGAAAAATCGAAAATTCGAGATGTTATTCTTGGTATAAGGCGTTCCCTAATAACGTTCACATCTGTAGCACTATAAAATACCCCAGTGGAAAAATGGCTAGAATGTAGTTACAACAAACGACGTGCATTGTTTTGAAAAAACAATGCAAGAAAGAGTCATTGATATATTGTTTCAATCACGCACGCATTGTTAAAAGACTGCTGCAAAACAATGCATCAATTTCCTACATCATTTCATTCGAAACAGTGCGAGCCGTTTGTTGTAGTCTTTGCAGTCTGTCTATCCTATTGAATACACAACCTGACATTATATCTCAAATAAAACTCTGAGTATGGATGGTTTTAGCACGCTTCTGTGTCTAGTCAAGTCAGTTATCAAGGCAATATCCATTGCAGCAGGGTATTGTAAAACATCCAATTTTTCTTTCCGTCGCAAAAACACGGACATTTCCTAATTTCGCTTGAAAAAAAAGATTGAGCAAATTCAACATTTTTCGGAGTTGAGAAAAAAATATGTTTATACACACACATATTTAGTGCTCCTAAGAGTTAGTGCTCCTAAGAGATTTGCCAAGTTTGGAAGGCAAAAAGGAACTTTTTGTGGGAAAAAAGAGGAAAAAGCGGTCAGCTAAACTCAAGTCAGACAGACTATAGACCATAACAGATTCACAGGTACTTCGTACAGCATTTATGCATATTGATATCGCCTTTTATCTTTCAGATCAATCCAACTTCTGTTCCGGTCCAACTCTCCCTGCACTTCCTGTGATAGGTAAGTCATAGTTTCATCAGTACCAGCGCTCCCGGCAAGATACTTTCACTTCATATCGCTAACATTCTATTCGCCAGTATACTATTTTGTAATAAAAGGTTTGGCAAGACGTTGGACGGTACCCTTACTCATTGAGACACTAACATAGATACACAACCCTGACCAGGAGTACAGTGACTCAGTCTTCCTCAAGGTTCAAGACAGAGTCAGTCTAGCTCAGTCTGTCTCGCAATTTTGGCATGGAGATGTATTCATATACCTACCACGTGTGTGCTTGCAAACATTCTAACATAGTCTGCCTGGCCCAAGCTTAGCTGATCGTGTTTTCGTCTTTTTTGTTACAAAAAGTTGACATCCAAACTTTTGTCTCAACTCCGCAAAATGTTGATTTTGCTCAAAAGGTCCCATTGTGAAATTTCCCCATTGCCAACAATACAATCTCGCGTCTTTGTATTGTTGGCAATTGTTGGCAATGGGCAAATTTTACAGAGGGGCCTAATGAGGAAAATCAACATTTTGCGGGGATTAAGACAAAAAGTATGTTTATATATACACGCCTTAGGCCTCCTAAGTTCGTCAAACACGAACTATTTCTAACAAAAAGAGAAAAAAATGGTCAGCCAAGCTTGGACAGACTATATAACATCTAGCAGTAAGAATCTCGATGAACCGTACATGATGGATGAAGATTCCTCTTTTTCTTGCGTGTAGGAAGTCCTCCAGAGTTTGTTAGAGGCGTCGGAAACTCCACGTACAGACGTTGCTTTGACGAACCTAAAGTCATCTTCCCCACCTACAAACCCAACATCACACGCTTCGGGCTCACGGACAGGAATGCGGCTAGGGGCATAGGTAAGTAGACAACGTCTGACTGAAGCCATGCTACTGGGGCAAGAGATAGGTCTGCAATGCAGGGATACGCTATTTCTACAAATTGGCCTCTTTTGGTGAACATAAATTGGTGCCTAACAGAAAAATCGTCCGGATCACGTCATATTGTTTTACATTTTCTATAGTTTATTTTCTAGGGAATTGAATAATGAAAATCCAAGAATGAAAAATCTCTGTACAAAATCAAGACTGGTGGTGACTGTACGGATTAAGTTATCTCTCAGCCGAAATGAAATGCATGGCATAATAAGTAAGTTTCGAGAAGGGCGTCTCACTGATTTACCCTAAATGTTATCGCAGTTAAGTATCTATAGAAGTTCAAATTTATATCGCAAGGGGTAAAGTACATGCCAGCTGCTATACTGTGTGCTGTACTGTATACTATATGCCTCATCGTATATTCTATGCTTAAGTATTTACTGTATGCTTTGCTGTATCGTGAGTGTATGGGTTATTGCATACTGCATGCTTTATTACTACTGTATGATTTATTGTATACTGTATGTACAATTGTATACTGTACGCTTCATTGTATACTGTATGTACACTTGTATACTGTATGCTCAATTATATACTGCATGCTTTATTGTATACTGTATGCTCAATTATATACTGTATGCTTTGTTGTATACTGCATGCTTTATAGTATACTGTATGTTCAATTGTATACTGCATGCTTTATTGTATACTGTATGCTTTATTGTATACTGTATGAGTTATTGCATACTGTATGCTTTATTGTATACTGTATGCTTTATTGTATACTGTATGCTCAATTGTATACTGTATGATTTATTGTATACTGTATGCTCAATTGTATGCTCTATGCTCAATTGTATACTGTATGCTTTGTTGTATACTGTATGCTTTGTTGTATACTGTATACTTTATTGTATACTGTATGCTTTGTTGCATACTGTATGCTTTATTGTATACTGTGTGCTTTATTGTAAACTGTATGCTCAATTGTATACTGTGTGCTTTGTTTTATACTGTATGCTTTATTGTATACTGTATGCTTTATTGTATACTGTATGCTTTATTGCATACTGTATGCTTTATTGTATACTGTATGCACAATTATATACGGCATGCTTTATTGTATACTGTATGCTCAATTGTATACTGTATGCTTTATTGTATACTGTATGCTTTATTGTATACTGTATGCTTTATTGTATACGGTATGCTCAATTATATACTGCATGCTTTATTGTATACTGTATGCTCAATTGTATACTGTATGATTTATTGTATACTGTATGCTCAATTGTATGCTCTATGCTCAATTGTATACTGTATGCTTTATTGTATACTGTATGCTTTGTTGTATACTGTATGCTTTATTGTATACTGTATGCGTTGTTGTATACTCTATGCTTTGTTGTATACTTTATGCTTTATTGTATACTGTATGCTTTGTTGTATATTGTATGCTTTATTGTATACTGTATGCTTTATTGTAAACTGTATGCTCAATTGCATACTGTATGCTTTGTTTTATACTGTATGCTTTATTGTATACTGTATGCTTTATTGTTTACTGTATGCTCAATTGTATACTGTATGCTTTGTTTTATACTGTATGCTTTATTGTATACTGTATTCTTTATTGTATAGTGTATGCTCAATTGTATACTGTATACTATATGTTTTATTACATACTGTATTTTTTCTGTTTTCCAGTGCCGAGCGCGCTGCCTCCAGTCTACCAGACTGTCCCAGAGAACTGAAATCAATATTGACATTAAGCAGTTTAGGCTCTGTGCATTGCAAAGACATACAGGATATAATTTTTTATTGGAAATCTATGTAAATATGATGTGTTAAAATAAACTACTCTTACCATATTTTCAAATACTTTATTACTGTTGTTGTGTCATTGTTTTCAATGCTTGACCATGTGTTTTAATCGTACATTTGGGGAGATGTGTTCAAGCGTTAGAAGCATTTGTATGATTATTAACTATATACAATTTTAAATACAAAGGTATACGCAATACAATCAAATGATATTATCAAAAGTATAAAAACTAACAATACAAACAGACTTATAAGGGAAAGTGATCGCTAATCTTTGCGGTTAAACCCAGGTGTGTCTAACTGCCGCATTGTTTCACCAGCATGCGACAGAGGCATCAAAACGTGCGACAAGTCAAACATAAATCACTGTTTGACTCTTTTCGAAGCATGACCAAATAAGTCTATAGAATGTTTCACCTGCATTTTTTAATACAGGTTGCATCTAGAAAACGCTAAAACTCCACATATTGATACCTACTTTTTATGTATCTAGGTATTTACTATTGCTACACAGGTAAAAGTTGACAAGCCCGTTACGGGTCCGTTTGGACACGGGCCCGTTTTCGATCCCTAAATATATCGACATTTCACGGCTTGAAAACCTGTAACGGTCCCATTATTTTTATGGGCCTGTCATAACGGGCCTGTAACCGGCCTATTATAGGCAAGTTCCGCTATCCTGTTTACGGCTCCGGCTGCGGCTAAGAATAGTGCCACGTCACGCAAAGTGATGCATCGTCATCACTTTGCGTGTAGCCTGCCGCGGAGCCGATGTCGGGAACCGGCTGAGACACGCTGTAGGCCGTAAGTACAAAACGGCGTAGCTATTTGAATAAATGTGGAATATTACATTGATAATCCACAAAAACATTTATTGCAACATTGAGTTAAATATGTTAACTCAACATTGACCAAGCGGTTTTAAAGAATTCGCCGGTTTTGATATAGAAATTTCAAATTTAAAAATAGGCTCCGTTTAGCAGAGATGATCGCCACTTGATTTCTTTAATCAGCTAAGGCGTAGCCGTAGTCCCGTCGTAGCGGATTCATATTTTTACCCACCCGCCTGAGACCGCCTACGGCTCCGTACAAGCTCAGCCGTTCCCGGAGCCGTTTACGACATAGCGGAATCTCTCTAATAACAAGCCCGTTACGGGCGCGTTATAACGGAGTCTGAAGCCTAAAACACACTTGAGCAGCGCGACGCAGCAAAATATAGTTTGGTCTTAATACCTTAGACCTAACACACTTGAGCAGCGCAGCGCGACGCAGCGCAGCGCAGCGCGACGCAGCGCAGCAAGGTATTCTCTGGAGGAATATTTTGCTGCGCAGCAAATACGCTGCAGGGCCTTCAGCCAATCAAAATACGGCAAGGCAATGGTTATGACGTAATAACCGGGAGATTGCCGCGCCCTTTCTCCACGTGGTCGTACAACGTGGTCATGGAGGAAGAGCTAATTGCCGCTGCTAAAGATTATCCTTCCATGTATGAAGGCATGAAAAACATATTCATCAAACACTGAGGAAATCAAGGTTTTAACTAGCATTACGTGAATAAAGCAATAAGTTATTTTTTTTTTGGGGGGGGGAAGCTTAATGATGATGTGTTCTGAAACTATTATGTGGAGTCATATTTACACAAGGTACAAGCTAGCCCAAGGGCCAATGCCTGAAAAAGTTTTTAATTTCGTCGCAAATCTGTTGGGGCAACTTGAATGCACTTGATTTATGGGCGGTATGGTCACAAAAAAAAGTTCCTGCAAAAAGAGCTGCACATTAATTATTTATTAGTCAATTAAGGCCAAAATGGGTGAGAAACATGTGATTTTGGTGATTCACTCATAAAAAATACATTTTTTAGGTAGAAGCCAGAACACTTATAGAATTATACATATGCAGGTGCTGTAAACTAATAAATTTGAATCACTGTTAGAAATATCACATTGAGGCCATTTTGGGTGGTTTTGTGCCAAAAACGACTAAAAACACACATTTTTTGTAATGAGTGAAATTCTGTGAATATACCCACTGCACCCAAATGTGATAATAAATCACTGATTTTTTTATTTATAAAACTGCTTTAGATAGTAAGTAACATATTGCATTGTGTCAATTTGAAATGTCAAGGCCATTTGCCCGGTAAGAGAGTTTTGATGACAAAAATGTCAGAAAATGAAAGAAACCAGAGATTTTCTTAAATAAAAAAAAAATTTAATGAGGTACACATTTATTACTTTGTACAAATATCATTTATACCATGAACATAAACAGGGAGTATCATTTAACAATGTAGAAATAATGTTTTTGGCCATTTTGGGGTTATTTTACTCAAAGAGTAGCAAAAACGTGGGTTTTTTGCAATACCTCTATTAATTACACGAAAAGTGAACATGAAAGTGAACATTTGTTCTGGGTCTATTTAATATGGGTTTTTTTCCAGTCCAGTAAAAAAATGATAACTTACTATCAGCTTATTTACTCATTTCGAAGAAAATAATGCCACAGAACAGGCAGTTTGGGAAGTCGTCCAGGTAACTCAGTATGTTGAATACATACCCAAAACATGGGATGTATACACCAAACATGTAGCAAAATAAGTTTGTACTACAAATTAATGCATCTTTTTTTTGAAGTCTAGCGAATCAAATCCTCCTGAGAGTGTTTCCCGTCGTTGCCACCAGGGGGTATCACTCGACGTGTTCTGTTACTGGGACAGGAGTGTGACATTGATTATGATACGGATTTCAGAGGTACAATAAGCCTGCTAATCGTGGTGACCCAACCATAGAATAACCTCAACCAGGACAAGTCAAGGGATTTGAGCATCTTCTGGTCCTTGCTTATCATTGATATTTTATCTTATATTTTTATCGTTGCTAGTTCCAAGTATTATTCACTTCGAAAAAGAACTAATTAAATTCCATTCACAACATGAATATAATTTTTGATTGATATTCAAGCTCCATATTATGGTCAATGTCCTTTTCCAATGTTTCACTGCTATGTAATTTGCCAAACTATTTAATATTATTATTATTATCATCATCGACATAATCGTCATTATTATTACTTATATCAGTATTATTAAGATTACCATTATCATAATTATAGTCATCATCATCATACTCATTGCAGCAATATATTCATGGAATATCAGAAAAAAAATTCACCATTCATATCAAAACAGCCCCTTTATTATCATTATAGTAATAATTAACCCTTAACTAGTATCCCCATGACCCCATCGATCTCGTCATAGGATATCTCCTACTATAGCGGCTTATGTGATAAAGTATACACGTCCCCCACTGGTAGAAACAGTTTACATGGGGTGTAAACCATAGTAAACCAGGATGGGACTAGCTTAAACAAATGGGACCTGTCCCCAGAAATGGAGACGTTTTTGTATCAGTGTTTAAAACCCCTTTTCTACTGAACAATACATGGTTTACAAAGTTCCATGCAAATAGGCGCTACAGTACGTGCGTCCTAGAAAAGTCAGTCTCAACTAACAAACAGTAAAAAGTACTGTAAAGAAATAAAATAGTGTTCTTAATCATCACAGTTAAACGTGTCAACTTGAGTACAGATTTTGGCAGGACACATTTCTGTAAGCACAAGGAATTCAATCTTCTATTCTTGAAAAGTAAAAATGAGGGCATCAATAAATTGGATACAGCTTTCCTGGAAGTCACGAACTTCCAAGTCATGTATAGTTTCGAGGATTTGTATTTTGGAGATAAATCCCTTTTTGCATGTTAAAAGAACAGCTTTCATTCTACCATTTCAAGTGATGTACGGAGGTTTTGAAGTTATAGGGAAGTTACTGATAGGAAATGGAAAGGTGTTTAGTGCAAGTATAGACTATACTGAGTTATTCAATGGTCAGGATTCAATGTATATCATAATTTGAGTCATTGTCAAATGAACATTTCCATGTATGGTGAGAATATGTAATCATATTCAGACATTCTACTAACTAAAAAAATACCCTTTCCAATCACGGTACTACAAGATAAAAGTAAAAGAAGGAATGTTGAAATATCCTGGTTTGTCCGTGAATATCATCCATCGGGATGTTTTTCCAGTTATGATTTGATGCTCGAAGTAAGAGTCTTGCTTTTTGTTAAAGTCTATTTAATAGTAGGTGTGTTACTCACTTCGCAGAAGTAAGTATACAGTATTCATCCGCTATCTGTTGTACCTAGATGCATTCATCTGCCCATAAGAGCATGTGGTGTAGAATACATATCCTATCTGGGGCGTTTATAGGGAATTAAGGTGGATTTAAATGGTACTGAGGACAGCCTCTCCCCCTAAAATGAAACAATCTAAAACGGATGTATACATATACTAACGAACCCTTCCCCTGGTAAATGAATATGTGCAAGTATCAATGTAGGTAGAGCCTGGTGCATATAAAACTAACTTGTGTAACAATCAATATGTGCCTCCTATTTGGTGCTGGTTGAAAATGAACCTTAATCGTCAGAATAAGCATATCTGTATATAAGTATATCTGTAAATATCGGCAAGTCTAGCTGTGCGTCAAGGGATATTGATATACATGAACTCTATTCCTTAAATGTATGCTATAGATTGAAGCAATATCTCTTATACCATTGGTTATATCAACAAAGATCATCACCCTTGATATCAAGCGAGAACAGATGAATTAGCAGAAACACGATCACAAGCAGTGATAAAAGATAACAGGGGAAAACCATACTTCAAATTAAATTTTATCTGAGACTTTCAAAATGAGCGGCAGCAAGTGGCGGCAGCAAACTCGGAAGCCCAGTCACTTCGTGAGTCAATCGAATAGTCAAGCGATTCTGTTCAATTTGTCGGCCACATTGACGTAATTTTAAGGAAAACGATTTTAAACACTATTGTGCCTTTTTGGCGCTAAGATTTTGCTGCGGCAGCAAAACGCTGCTACAGTGTGAATTGCTCACACTTTTGCTGCGCTGCGTCGCGCTGCGCTGCGCTGCGTCGCGCTGCTCAGGTGTGTTTTAGGCTTGAGCCTGTAATTGGCCCGTTACGTTGCGGGCCCATCAAAATAACGGGCCCATTTGGACCCGTCAATTTTTACCTTAATGTGCGAGGGCTTATTTAATAGTATTATCTTGAAAACTATCTAAACATCGTTGAATATGCCCACAGCGCCTACTAAAACTGTTCTGCTTTAGGACCAATTCTCTGTGCTCCAGGACTTGAAAATATAAACACCCCTGGGTTATTCCATCGTCGTAACGACAGGTTGCAAAACGAAATCCAACAAACACTCGAGCTTAAATGCTAATCAATTAGTGCTAACCAATAAGTATTGTAAATAGGGTTCTAGGGCTATTAGAAGTGAGTAATCAAATGAGCATATTCACTCATACTCAAACAGCTATCATTATAAATACGAATACAAACGGTATTACTCTCTAACCGTCTTCTGTCACGAGACGCCCTCTATCAACAATGGCAAGAACTAAAGGGAGAGCCACCACCAACCTCAATACAGCAGCTTTTCCGAAACCACTATTTGACGTGGCATAGACTAGTCGGAAAACTGAGATATGTGCTCCTTTCTCAGAGTCAGAGGCATTTTTGAGTAAAAGTTGACATCCCATCTTTTTAACACAATTTGAGGGTGCTGAATTCAATGAAATGGGATGTCACCCTCTACGATGCCTGTGTCATCCACAATTGCGGAAAACAAAATGGCCGCCATCATACCAATATCAACTCTGTTGTTAGAGGATAAAAGGTGATACAGCTCTGTATAAAAGTCAATGGTCATGCAATATGGAATTGATATACCTTAGATCTTCTTCAACATTACTAATACAATGTTTCCTGTAGTTGGATTTCATTTCTGAGGCAGCCATCTTGTATTTCAAGATGGCTGACACTGTCAAATCCTAAAATGATGTTTTATTGCGCCTCCGCCTCTACCTCTGCCTCGGCCTCTACCAGCACCTCTACCTCCTCCACCGCCCTCGGACAAGGAGGAGGACTGGTTCAAACCACCACCTTTCTTGCCCTTCTTGGCCTGCTTTCCTCCAGAACCTCTTCCTTTTTTGAAGGGGATCAGAAAACGGTCCCCTGAGGATTTAGAGGTGGAGGGTAGGTCACGGGCCAACTGGTCTTGGTGGTAGATTCCACCGTTGGGGTCCATTGACCCGCGAACAGCAGGCCCTTCGTCAAAGGGAGTTCCCTAAGCTGAAGTCTGGCCATCATTGGCACCACTTTCTGCCAGAGCTGCCGAGAGGAAACGGATCTGGCGGTCGAAACCAGCCTCCAGCTTCTGGCGAGTCGCAATGCGACCTATGGCCCCAGTCAGGTAATTTGCCAGAGACACGGCGCCAGCCAGTGTTTCATCCACCATGCACTCAGGCATAGGTGGAGGAGGCAATCCTTCGAGCAGGGCTGCACATTCTTTTTCCCGATTAAGGATTGTCGCAGAGATAAACCCTTGGGTTCTCTGCAAGTAAATGGAGAGACGCGCGAGGAGAGCTGATGTCGACTCCACTTGTTTAAGAATTGTTCAGCCTCCTCGGTGGCCATTTTCGGTTTTGCACCGAAAGGCTTAGCTGGGTCCCAGTCCAGCTTATAAGTGGATCGGAGGTACTCGATCACCTCGGCGTCTATCTCGAGTATTTTCAGTAAAGTCTCGTCCTCCTCAACGAGGGGGAAGAACAGGGGGAGTGTTGAGTCACCGAACGACCCTGCGTCCTTGACCATTCGCCTATCGTCTACTGCACATGCCTTCCTGGCTACCCGATCGTGGGACCAAAGGGCTGGTGCTGCGACCGTTCGCGCACTCGCCGTAGCGAAGACGCTATACTCCGATTCTTCCGCGGGCGGAGAATCAGTTGGCGGTGGAGAGAACTTCAGCACTTTCGACAGTGCATGAATAATCGGAACAAATTCCAGGGGGCCTCCCAGGACTCATGCCATGATCGTGTGAGATCAGGATGTGGCGGAACCGTATGGTCACTGCTGCCATCCCGAAGCGGGCCCAGCCTGGACGGAGCGGTAGATGTAGAAGCTGTCTGCGGTGGTGTAGAAACCACAGGGACATCTACAGGGTCTGTGGGGTTGTCTGGGCTAGTACCCAGCAGCTCGTGGTCCAGTGCAGACCTTGCCTCGACAGGAGGGATACCACAAGGGTCAAATGCCTCCTCTTCAGCATGATGTTCTTCCTCCTCATCTTCAGACTGGTCAGAAAACTGACCTGGAGACGATGCCGGGGACGATTGTTCCGATCTCGTCCTAGCGGGCGGGACAGAATCCTCACGTCGGTGAGGCCTCTTTGAAAGGGGAGGTGAATATCGCGAGGGAGAGGGGGAAGGAGACCTCGGTGCAACCGGTGCATCCAGCCTCTGTGAGGCTGTCAGGGACTGCGTTATCGCTAAAAGCGATTGCGGCACTTCTGGCTGCGGAGGCGGAAGGGGAGGAGTTGCCTCCTTCAACGCCGCTACAAGAGCGGCAATGTCAAACACAGGAGGTTGACCTGGTGCAGGCTGTGGCTGTGGGGCAGGAGCCGTGATTGGAGGGGCCAGTAAGTCCTCCTCCAATTGCAAAGTGTGGCCTTGGAAGCCTAGCTCCTCTGCCAGCTGGAGCAAGCGCTCCATGTTTTGCTGTTGGCCACAGGGGATATCATCCCCATCTGAATCTTCGCCAAACAGGTCCACATAGGGGTCACCCCCCAGTGAATCTGCTTTGAGGTCTGGATTCAGTGGATCTCGCACTGGGGAGGCAGGTCTTGCCAAGGCTGCGTCGTAAGACTTAAGTGCAGCCTTGGTAGGTGTCCTCCTAACCGGTGGAGTTGATGTGACCGCAGATAATGTGGTGACCGCAGGTGCGCTACTGACCGCAGGTGTGGTACTGACCACAGGTGCGGTCGCGGTCGCTGAAGTAGCCCTCTGTGCGCTGCTCCTAGTAGTGGGACCTTAAGGCCCCTCAGAGGTACCACTCTTTGTGCCCCCCCCCTTTTTTCTTGCTAGGAGCAGCTCCACGGAGCTTCTTCTTTTGAGGGGAGTCGTCCCGAAGGTGACATGGAGGCACGGTTATCCGTGGAGACCTTCTCCTGTGATCAGGAGCAGTGGCCTTGTCCCCAACTACCTTACTGCCCACAGATGCGTTAGATGGTAGTGAGCCCCCTTTCGCGGTGCTGCCCGCAGTTGCGGCCGGGACTACCCACGATTGCGGTAGTGACCACAGATGCGGTTGGACTGCAGATGTGGTGTAACCCGCAGATGCGGTGTAACCCACAGATGCGGTGCTGACCGCAGATGCGGTGCTGACCGCAGATGCGGTTGTAGCTGTGCGGCGAGTGCGAGCTCTGCCGTGATCTGATGGTGGACCCGAAGGTTCACTAGATCTAGGAGAACGGGATCGTCCCGGGTGGGCACTCAGGTACAGAGGGGGTGCGCACCTGCGTTACGTTTTTCGCGGAACAAGGGGTCTTTTTTTAAGACATCCGCATGTCCGCGATTTTGTAAAAGAAGGGTACTTTTTTGTACCCAGGTACGAAGTATGGGGGTCAAAATCCCCTCACATTCCACGAAATATACGCGGCTCTGACGCCGAGTGACTCCCGGTGTGACTGGGCTTCCGAGTTTCCTGCCGCCACTTGCTGCCGCTAAACAAACAGAGGATTATAAAATCTTAAGTTAAAATACGTGTTCTTGTTCATCCAATGTCAGTGTTTTGATAAAAGAAGGGGTGTTTATTTAATGGAAAAAATCAGCGTTTTATTAAAATAAGGGTGCTTTTTTGGCCAGAAATCAGTGCTTTAGGGGTATTTTTTAATTTTGATACGAACGTATGCACCCCCCTAAATACCCAAGTGCCCCCCCCGGGGGGATCGTTCTCTGCGTGCCTTGACTTTTTGAGCCCTATTGGCAGCATCCCTCTCTGATCGCTTGATGCGTTTCACCATCCAAGCGTCAAACCCTTCCCAAATCTCCTCCGACCAGGAGTCGCACACATCACACGTGTGACGTCTGTCACACAGGGTGTTCCTTGAGCAGCACCCATGTGCAATCCAGGGCTCAGAGGGAGATGGGCGAGTGGTAAAATTCAGGCAGGGTGAAGCCCCACACCGAATTTGAGAGGTGGGACGACCCGCAGTGGGACCGACACATTAAACACTGTCTGACTACATCGTCGAAGGCCAGAACAAAAAGACGACAGAAAAGCAGATACACACAGGTGATAATGACAATTATACCTGCCCCAGCGAAGTATAGGATGTTCACTTTATACTCGCGCGTATGTCTGTACTGTACCGCTCGAGTTCTGAAGAGAACGAGCATAAATCTCGAGAGCGTGATTACCGATCGTCAGAGCGAAAATGGCGCCCAAAAGAGAAGACGATGAAGGCGCATGCGCCAACCGTGACGTCACATCCGGTATTAGTGCGGCCCCTAGCGGGGATCACGCAAACTACGGTCTATTTTTAATTTTGAAGGCTATATTTAGACAGCCCTCCTTCTATGAGTATTGCAAGGATCTTCCATAGGGAGAGACTTCCAAATGAGAGCCTTGCTCTATTCAAACAAATGACCAATAAATAATAAATCATGAGAATTGAATAGATAAATATTATAATATAGTCCACAAATCTGTAACATGAGCCAACCAAAACAGGTGCGGCCACATCATCATCCTCCTATGACCCAAAGTACATATTTGCTTGTGATAGGGTGAATTGGTAAGCGCAGCATGTATCTAAAATCGTAAAATGTTGCTAGTTGTGATAGTTTCACAGTTTCTATATTGGTATGTATAAAAAAATCACTTTCACAGCAAACATGGTCTGAAATGTTGAGTGGTGAGGCACAGTATGTGTAGCATGTGTGGTACATATACTGTATGGCAGCCATTTTGTTTTCCGCAATTGTGGGTGACACAAGCATCGTAGAGCGTGACATCCCATTACATTGAATTCGGCACCCTCAAATTGTGTTAAAATGTTTAGTTGCCAACTTTTACTCAAAAATGCTTTTTGAAGTCTGATTTCCCCAAAATCCGACTAGTCTAGCAGAACAGTTCATTTACGTCACGTCTAAATCTCACTGGAACAATGTACGGCAAAAAATATAAAAAGTATATGTATAAAAGTTAAAACTGGATTTTGGAGAGGAAAATTTGCATCAATTTTGGCAACAACTGTTGCACTAGCCTCGATTTTGCAATACTTAAGGTGGAAACTTCATAAAATACAATAAGGATTATTTGCATTCGTATATCGCTAAGATTGATAGAGCGAACATTGTTGCCCCACTAAATATCTCAAACCCTGCAAAATATTGGGCTGAAAGCCTGTCAGATTTAATATTTAAACGTTAAATTTGAGGTTTATTGCCTTTACCCTGTCACTCAAAAAACGACATACAATGCATATTCATAAAGCTCATCAGAGATACACTTTATTCCTGACACAAATAACAATCAAATACCTTCAATTTATACAAATTCACGGAGAAAAAGGTAATGAATCGAAACTGCTTGCATACACACTGCGCTGAGAAACGATTTCATAAATAATGTGTCACTGTGACACATTCTGATACAATACCAGTGAACACAACCAGAATTTGACTTCAAACGTTCTCAGAACATGTCAAGCTACGCAAGCAATCTATTTATCTTACTTTTAAACAGCATCGTATTTGATTGAAATATATTGTCGAATTTACCCGTTTATGCGCCAGAGCTACCCTGATAACTGATGTCTGTAATTTCGATACTTTTAAAGAAATGTTTAGAAATGAAGAATAATTTTACAAAATATTTAAAGGGCATTTTTTGGTAGAGTTCTCATGAACATTTTTCCCTCAAATACATTGCCAAGTCTGCCTGCACCCGACAGATTTCGCCAAAATTGCCAGGCTGCTCTTGGCACAGTGTAACTAGCATTAAAGGGTTAAAACCTTACGCTTCTTCGGGGGCACGTGGGCACACTAGTTTCACCAGGAAGGCTTACATGTTAGGTCCGGATGACGTACGATGACGTTCACAAGACACAACAGAATGGCTGTGTCATTTAAAGGGAACATATTAAATTACACAAAGATGCTCAAAACTAATCTGACAAGGTTCAGTGATCAAACTTAATGTGTAAATAACGATTGAAAAATGATTTGCCCATTGTTCCAGAGATCACATGCTACTCTACCTGATACTATATGATTATATTTAGGGCTTGACATTTGCTTCAAAAAGTTGGCATTTCATTCAACCAGTTGAAACAAAACACCAGTCGAAGAGAATAATGATGTCAACTGTATTTCTTCGAATTTCTAATATTTTCTATAGTTGAGATAGCGACAATCTGCTTTTTCATACAACTCACTATTTATAGTCGACTGTACTTTCCCGTAGACAAATTAAGTCCTTTATTGTCGAGAAAAATCCCAGTCGAGGAAAAAGCATTAATACATGCTGATGTCATATCCAGAAACCAATATATTCGACATATACGTATTGGCGCATGGTTCGTAAAAATATATTACACACAATCATATAGAAGTTAGTAACCATCGATTAATCATTAAGATACTTTTTATGAAATATTTGTCAATTAGTAAGCTCAATTTCAGAATTTACGTCACACAGTAAGCACATTTAAATCTCATATTATATTTTTGAGTATAACTGTCAGTCAATGTTGTTAGGATACAAATATCGATCACATCTATCTCAATAAAACTGCTAAATTACATTCATTCATCTAAGTTACAGATAATCATACCCCATATGGCATTGACACACGGGTCAGTATAATTGAAATTTCGCGTATCACAAAATGTTCAATTAATGTGGCCTGTGGGGTTAATTGGTGAATCATTGTGAGATTTTAACAAATATTAAAGCCAACACATTTTTTCCACATATTCAGATCAATTGTAAATATCTAGGCAGTCACCAAGGACAGTGAGAGACCATCTATTATACAAGCTCCCATAGGCTTGCACACAAGCAGGATAAGTTTTGGCCCTTTTCTAAATATCGAATTTTACCAAAATAAGTTTGCTTCAAACATGCATTCTGGACATCAAACATTAACATATTTGCATGAGATTTGGCATAGTTATTGCCAAGGGTATTTTGAAGGGAAGGATAACACAGTTTGGGCACCCCTCATGCTACCTTAATCATTGGAACTTTATACAAGCTGAGAGAAATGAAATAAATGATGCAGGGAAATGAATTGTTTTTATGATATATGCCACACTCAGGAATGTGGAAACAGTCAGTGACATCAATGTATAACAAATACCAATTTAACATTAACTGGTTTATATCAATTACATAGTTTGACATAATATTTGCCATTAGTTCAAATAACCTAATTATATTTCGAAAATGTAATGCCGTGAAAAAGCCAGTTCTATAAGAAACCGTGCATTAGAGGTATAGTTTTGTAAGTTAAGACAATAAGCGTCAAGTAGGGTTTGATTCCTTTCTTAAGTGGTGCAACCAGAGAAAACCATCCTTTTGCGCTTCTTATCGTCAGTGGCCCAACACCGTAGGGACAGATGACTTTACAGAGTATTATATTCACTTAATATGTGCGATCTACGCCGTCCGCATATACAAAGAAATCTATCCTTCATAAATATCTGCGCCTAATTAAACAAAAATACAAACCGATTCAGAAAAGTATATCCCTTGCCACGAAAACGAATGTACACCTGATGAAACACCTTAGTTTGCCCACATCTATGCGAAGGTTAGTACGATTCTACTTCTTATGGACAAGTGTCGTTTTGAACGTAATTTTGAAAAGATGATCTGTTCTATAAAACGATCATTTTCTTAGGCTTTTATATACTATTCTATTTCCATACTGCCATGCGGCATGGCTATTCCTGAACTTTTATCATTTGGAATGCACACACGCTTTGTTTATTGTCTCTTTTTCTACCTCATTAAGGCGAGATCGGGCCTATCTTCCCAGAGTCCTGTAATGATATCTTACATCGGGTCACACACGTTATTGACCGAGAACATTCAAACTGTATTACCTGCTAATTAGCACACTCAGTAATCAAATGATGCGGTGGGTTTCTCAATTTGCTCCACTTTCCTACACTGAAACACATAGCAAGTTGTATTTAGCCTAAAATGGAAGAAAGTGAGGCCCAAACCGAAAGTCGAAAAAGTTAGCAAGTTTTAGACCATTTCTTAAAAAATGAAACTACATATACTAATTTCATCATCATTCTCAGGAGATATCCTTTTTGAACTACAGACAGTTCTAAATACTTATAGAGATCAATACATCTCATCAAATTAATTTTTCAAATTATTAATTTGTATTACAATCCTATGAACACGATAAATAGCATAGGATTCGTTATGAATAAGTGGGCTCCAAATTTTATCCCCTAACTTCTAGACGCGGGCCTCGGCCTGCGCAGATTCCGAGGTGTAGGAAATACACGCGATGTTTGGACTATCAGAAGCTGTGTCCTTTGCAGCCTCTAGTTCGTACTGTGATGTCTTGTAAGATTTGCAAACGCACAGCAGGCCGAACACAATGCCTGTAAAGGCCGCGAAACTTCCACCAATCACAAAGCAGACATCATACCGTCCGAAATAATCCTTCAGGAATCCTGAAATGAACCCAAATCAAAGCAAACGTCTAAGTATCCCAACAAAACTGACGAATACATTCTTCCATAGTAGTAGTAGTAGTAGTAGTAGTAGCAGTAGTAGTAGTAGTAGTAGTAGTAGTAGTAGTAGTAGTAGTAGTAGTAGTAGTAGTAGTAGCAGCAGTAGCAGTAGCAGTAGTAGTAGTAGTAGTAGTGGTAGTAGTAGTAGTAGTAATTCTTGTTGGTGTAGCAGTAGAAACAGAAGCAGAAGCAGCAACACCCGTAGTAGTGGTAATATTCGTTATTTTTCTTGTTGTTCGTGTTATTGCAGTTGTAGTAGCAGCAGCAGCAAGGGACGTAGTAGTTGATTTTGTTGTAGTTGTAGCAGAAAAAGTAGCAGCAGCAACAGCAGCAGTAGTAATAGCAGCAGCAGCAGCAGCAGCACCACCAGTAGTAGTAGTAGTAGTAGTAGTGGTGGTGGTGGTGGTGGTGGTGGTAGTAGTAGTAGTAGTAGTAGTAGTAGTAGTAGTAGTAGTAGTGGTAGTAGAAGCAGTAGTAGAAGTAGTTGCTGTTGACACCCTAACATGTATGATCGCTTAACGTCGCTGCGGTCTGAACTTTTCCTGGCATCCCTGGTACTTACCCAACAGCGGGTCTTACCGTATAGTCTTTATCTGTCAGTCAGATAATTTGAGCCAATGGATAATGTTTGGTTGTATGCTAATTGTTATTTCACAATCACAGAAAATATAATTTTACTCTGAATTGTTGGTATGCCCTACAAAGGTCACATATATATATTGAATGTACCTTCATCAGATACATATCGTCACCAATGTAAAACCTTATTGGCCCCTTTCCCGTGGCTAAGTTAAAAGTCATAAAAACATATCATTTCAAAGGAACTTAATAAAACTAACCTGCTAAGGTTGGTGCCATTAGGAATGCTATTCCCTGGAATACACGGGCTCCTGCAGTGTACTGAAGCATCTGTTCCTTTCCAAACAGGTCACACAGGATTCCACTAAGTTGACCGTTGATGGTAGTTTTGGCAGTTGCCTGTACTGCCCCGAGTATCAGAAGAGCTTGAAAGGAAGTGATGCATCCATAAAGGATACCCCCTGCTCCATTCAGAATACAGGCAGCTGCGTATAGATACTTCACAAATGGTTTCATCTTGGATAGAGACAATACCTGGCCCATCAAAGGAGTAATAACAATGGAAGCAACTGCTTGCACAGTTAGATACAAAGCAGCATCGTTATTTGAGAAGCCTCTTTCGGTCAGTAAGACGACCTTAAACTGACCAATTGAATTGCTAATTCCAGTACCGACCAATGCTAGAGCAATCGCGAGGAAAATAGGACTTCCCAACATTTGCATTTCTTTAACCATTCGCAGGCGTATGTTTTCCTTCCACCGTGTGTTCAATCTTCGTGGCTTTGTCACATCTTCTACGATGACAGGCATTGTAGCAGCCCGTGTGTCTTTCTTCATGTTACTAGCTATAGGCTCAATTCCATCACCAATGCCCTGATTAGTTCTTGCACTTGCCTTAGAGGTTTCCAATACTCCATCAAGGGTGAGGTTAGGGGTAGGGGAAGGTAGAGGTAGAGTGTCATGCTCGTTATCTTCAAATCCCTCATTTTCTAGGCCAGCGGCCACACTCTGATTCTCTACGTCAGTTTTTATAGCTGACTGGCGAGTGGCGGGAAAGTAGAGAAGGGCAAATATACAGGACAGGAAGGAAATGGCCGCCAACGACAGGCACATTCCACGGAAACCTAAATTCTCCAAAACGACTAGAAAGAGGTGCAAGGTTACAATTGAGCCAATGCCATATGCAGAAGATATCAATGCCAATGCCAAGTACTTCCAATCAGGGACATGTAGCGGAGGGAGCGTGGTGGTGGCGAAGTAGAGGAATGAATTTCCAACACCTAAAACATAATGATACAGTAATATATATATATATATATATATATATATATATATATATATATATATATATATATATATATATATATATATATATATATATATATATATATATATATATATATATATACATAATCGTAATAATACTAGTACTAATGAATATAATAAAAGTGATAATGGTAACTGTGCCAATAATATTATTAACTGATAATTTATTTGTTGTAGCGTTCTTTCCACGTATAAAGTTCAGAAGCATTTTTAAAGAGAATTCAGTGGACATGTTTGTAGCCCATATAGTCCAATGAAATAGCAATGTTTTTAACAGTGTCTTGATGTTGTAGGGGAGCTAAGGGATGGTGCATAGGCACATAATGCTATATCCCAAAACCATTTCAGATCAGTGTGTGGCATCCGTAATAAGTTCTTAGTGTTTGATCTTAGAGTCCCTGTATTGGCTTGTTTTATTTCTCCTCAATTATAGAGGGCTAATCCGTGTATGCATTTGAAAATCAAAAGCAGAATCTTGAATCTTTTTCCTGATGGTCATGCAGTGAAGATCTTTTAGAATGTGTAATGTGATTATACTTTTTAGAGCCACTTACCACTCTGGCGGCATTGTTTTGGAATATCTAGAGCCTGCATAGCAGCTCATCAGTAATTCCCTAAGGTTACAATAACAGTAGTCAACGCGTGATGTCACCAGTGGACAATGGCACTCTTGGTTGTATCAGTATTGAGTTGATTTTTTTATTTTTCCAAGTATTTGCAGACTTGATAACGTTTGATACATGTGCAGACAAATTCATGTTTGGATCAGAAACGGCACTCAGAATACTGAGCGTTTCAGTGATATATGGTACTGTTACACCATTTTATGCTTATACAAGATATATAAAATTTTGCCCAGATATGTCGGGTATCCATTACTAGAACCTCTGTCTCGTCTGCATTTAGTTTGACTTTATTTTGAGACATCCATATGTAGATGTCAATGAGGCAGTTTTCCAAATTACCCCTATGTCAACTGTGCAATGATTGATAGGTTTGCTAGAGATGTAGAGTTGTGTATCATTAGCATAAACATTGAGTTTTAGACCATGCTTTCTTCTCGGTATTCCTCAGGGTAGGAGGTAAACCAGGAAGAGCGTGGTGCTCAACACTGATCATCGTTGTACAGACCATAGGATATCCAGTAATGCAGAGAATGATCCTCTGTCTGACCTCGAACAGAATTAATATAACAAGTCCATGCTGGTCAATAATTGTAAGAATGTCATTCTGTACCTACCAGTACTATCTCTGTGCTGTGACTGGGTTTATATGCAGATTGAAGATATTCCAAGAAGACAGTAAGCTGTACATAGATACTAGCCCCCGTTTGGTCACAGACCAGCTGCAATAATGATGCAGCGTACAACAGAAGCAGTTAAATCTTAAATCTTAGGCAAGGATGGCCATGCCATTTTCCCTTACATAAATGACTTAGGGGGTGCTAAATCAATTGAGAGTCAGGTGTGGGTTGCCTTCTGGGCTTTGCGGCCTACCCTCGAAAAATAGGGTTTAGAGGAGGCAACAGACAAGGCCTACCTCCCTCCACAATCATGGAATAGCTAAGCATCCTGTTCATGAATCACTTCCAGAAAAGGGGCTCCGTTAAGGCTATTGAGGCATTTTGTGTTAAAAGTCGGTATCCAGTGTTTCTAACCTAATCTGAGGGTGCTGAATCAGAAAATGACGGATACCAAGCTGAATTTTTGGTTTTTAGTGTCCTAATCGCCATTTTTGGGTGATTTGGGCACTTTTTTGTATGTTAATTTGCATAATGTGTCATTTTTTCAGAACAGTGTCAGATCATGGCAAATGAGGTATCAAATTGAAGCTCTCCACTGTGGTAGTTCATTCATGTGCAGTTCTGGTACTTTTAATGGTTGCCATGGCAACGATAGCCAAAAATTAATCAAAAACAGAGAAAAAATGCTCTTTTTTGTAATTTGTGTGATATTTAAGTGCGATTTATCCCCAATCAACATATCTAAGGGCATCAGTTTGTTTATCAAAAACTTCCTTGCTCTTTTCTTGATCAATTCATGGCAATTTTATATGATTAAAATAGTTTGGGTCTGAAGTACAGTCCTTTGAAAATTACAATACTGCAAATGCGGAGTCTATCCACAATATGGCTTAAAATGAGTCATTTTATCAGATCAGTGTCAGATCAGGGCAAATATATTATCATATTAAAGCTCTCAACTGTAGGAGTTCATTCATGTGTATTTTGTAAATTTTCAGTAGTTGCCATGGCAACGGGACCTAAAAATTGATCAAAAACAGAGGAAAAATGGTCACTTTTGTAATTTTGTGTGATACTTAAGTGCAATTTACCCCCAATGAACATACCTCAGGGCATCATTACGTTTGTTAAAAACTTCCTTGCTCTTTTCTTGATCAATTCATGCCAATTTGATATGATTAAGATATTTTGGGTCTGAAGTACAGTCCTTTGAAAATGACGATCCCGCAAATGTGGAAGTCTATCCACAATATGGCTTCAAATGAGTCATCTATTCAGATCAGTGTTAGATCATGGCAAATGCAGTATCAAATTTAAGGTCTCAACCATGGGAGTTCATTCATGTGTAGTAATGGTAGTTTTAGTCATTGCCATGGCAACGGGAGCCAAAAGTTAATCAAAAACCGAGGAAAATGGTCATTTTTGTCATTTTCGTAATACTACAGTGCGATCTACCCCCAACCAACACACCTCAGGGTATCAATATAGTTATCAAAATCTTCCTTGCTCTTTTCTTGATCAATTCATGCCAATTTTATATGATTAAAATGTTTTGGGGTCCTTTGAATCGATCGATCGAGTCTATCCACAATATGGCTTAAGATGATTTATTTTATCAGATCAGTGTCAGATCATGGCACATGCAGTATCAAATTAAAGTTCTCAACCCGGGAGTTCATTAATGTGTATTTTGGAAATTTTCAGTGGTTGCCATGGCAACGCAAGTCGGAATTAGTCAAAAACAACAAAAAATTTGCATTTCCCTGATATTTAAGTTTGATTTATCACAGGCCAATACACCTGTGGACATCTGTATCGTTATTAAAAAAACTTCCTCGCTCTTGACCAATTCATGCCATTCGCTTTG
>OZ012695.1:8785775-8806221 GCA_963942565.1 Maea johnstoni
TGCATATATATATATATATACATATGCATATATATGCATATATATATATATATATATATATATATATATATATATATATATATATATATATATATATATATATATATATATATATATATATTTATATGTGTGTGTATGTATAAATATATACACACAGTGTAACCCCTCTAAAGTGACATCCTGTGACAAGCCACAACTGGTCAACTTACAGGGACTCTATTTTCTATAACAGTAATAGGAATAGGTTAGTATGGGACTGGCAGAGTGTGGTCACTTTAGAGGGGTGGTAAACTTAACGGGGCGATCACTTCTACTCTGTGTATCTATCTGATAGATACATGCATACATAAATTGATATAGATAAGTAGTTATAGATAGAAAAATAGATAGATAGAAAGATAGGTATGTATTTATGTATATGCATGTATGTGCAGATAGATTGATGGATAGATATGTATCATTGAACTCTCCCACTACAATGTACATCTTAAAACCAAAATAGATTTGTTATATTCGGAGAAATTGTGTCCTTCCCTTTCTCTTGTTAGAGACATCCTCCTTGGCCTGCTCTATACATCAGTAAGAGAGAGAGAGAGCAAGAAGAGGAGATCATGTGATCGGGTTGGGGTGACACACACAGTTTAGGGGCTAGCCCCCCCCCCCCCCCCCCCCCCCCCAAAAAAAAAAGCTGAGAACAATATGGCCCCGGGGACCTCTAACCACAAAACCCATACTTTCTTACGTGCTGGCTGGTGTGCCGCAGCGCAGCACAGTAAGTCATTAGTAAAATTACCAGCTAAGTACTACTTAGGTAAGATCCAGCTAAAACTTATAGTAAGTAGGATCAGTGCATACAGCCATACTACTGCAGGATGAGTTCTCTTTATCATGTAAATATATTGATCTTAAAAAGGTTCAATTTTTACCTGCCATCAAATTAGATGAGGAAACTTTGATATATAAATGCTGCAGTTTCTCAGCCTTGCAATATGTGTACTTATATCATATGTCTTAGAGTGCATTGCTTAACCATTTCCCTTTAAATGGAAATGATCACTTAATTATCATATAAGTGCACATACAAGGCTAAGAAACTATAGCATTTGTTTATCCAAGTTTCCTCATTTGATTTAGCAGCAGGTAACTAATTCTGGAGTTTGAGTATTTTATTTTGAAAGCCCTTACAAACAATTAAGTTACTATATCTGTATTTACTAAAATACTGATATTGACCAAAAATAGTAATTCACATGGAAAGACTATATGTATCTAGCAGAATACGATGAGATGTACCCTTTTAGAAGTGAGAGTAGATACTAGATCAAAATAAAGGCGCAGTCACACTAGGGTCCGACTATCGCACGATTTTTAAAATCGGCAGGTCGGATTCGATTTTTTCACCTATCGGCTCTGTCTAAAAAGTCGGCATATACGATCTTAACCCAGTACCGACTTTTTAGACGGAGCCGATAGGTGAAAAAATCGAGTCCGACCTGCCGATTTTAAAAATCGTGCGATAGTCGGACCCTAGTGTGACTGGGCCTTAACTGTTACCTTCTAGCCATATTGTGGATACTGGATAGACACCACATTTGCATTGTTTTCATTTTTGAAAGGGCGGTATTCAGACCTAAGGTATGCTGATTTTTCGCTGTTTTTGACTTATTCATGATTGCCGTTGCCATGGCAACCACTGCAAATTCCCAAAATACACATCAATGAACTCCCACGGTTGGGAGCTTTAATTTGATACCACATTTGCCATGATCTGACACTGATCTGATAAAATGACTCATTTTAAGCAGTTTTGTGGATAGACTCCACATTTGCGGTATCGGCATTTTCAAAGGACTGTACTTCAGACCCAAAATATTCTAATCATATAAAATTGGCATGAATTGATCAAAAAAAGAGCAAGGAAGTTTTTAATAACCATACTGATGCCCTTAGGTGTGTTGATTTGGGGTAAATCGCACTTCAGTATCACACAAAATTACAAAAATGACCATTTTTCCTCTGTTTTTGATCAATTTTTAGCTCCTGTTGCCATGGCAACCACTGAAAATTTTAGAAATACACATGAATGAACTCCTACAGTTGAGAGCTTTGATATGATACTACATTTGCCATGATCTGACACTGATATGATAAAATGACTCATTTGAAGCCATATTGTGGATAGACTCCGCATTTGCAGTATTGTAATTTTCAAAGGACTGTACTTCAGACCCAAAATATTTTAATCATATCAAATTGGCATGAATTGATCACAAAAAGAGCAAGGAAGCTTTTAATAACCATACTGATGCCCATAGGTGTGTTGATTTGGGGTAAATCGCACTTAAGTATCACACAAAATTACAAAAGTGACCATTTTTCCTCTGTTTTTGATCAATTTTTAGGTCCCGTTGCCATGGCAACTACCGAAAAATTTCAAAATACACATGAATGAACTCCTACAGTTGAGAGCTTTGATATTATACTATATTTGCCATGATCTGACATTGATCTGATAAAATGACTCATTTTAAGCCATATTGTGGATAGACTCCGCATTTGCAGTATTGTAATTTTCAAAGGACTGTACTTCAGACCCAAACTATTTTAATCATATAAAATTGCCATGAATTGATCAAGAAAAGAGCAAGGAAGTTTTTGATAAACAAACTGATGCCCTTAGATATGTTGATTGGGGATAAATCGCACTTAAATATCACACAAATTACAAAAATGAGCATTTTTTCTCTGTTTTTGATTAATTCTTGGCTATCGTTGCCATGGCAACCATTAAAAGTACCAGAACTACACATGAATGAACTCCCACAGTGGAGAGCTTCAATTTGATACCTCATTTGCCATGATCTGACACTGTTCTGAAAAAATGACACATTATGCAAATTAACATACAAAAAAGTGCCCAAATCACCCAAAAATAGCGATTAGGACACTAAAAACCAAAAATTAAGCTTGGTATCCGTCATTTTCAGATTCAGCACCCTCAAGTTAGGCTAGAAACACTGGATACCGACTTTTAACACAAAATGCCTCAATAAGTCACCTTTTCTGGAATTTGCACCTGACTACTTGTTAAATATGCTGTAAGAGGCAAAAGTTGCCAGAAATATTGTCATTAGGGCAGAAGCAAAGGAGGACTTAAAATTATTTGAAGAATTGTTACCTCGGTTTAATGGGGTACATGGATTAAAGAAGAGTTTTATGCTGGCATCAGAAGCCTTGTACTTAGATGCATGCTTGACAGGGTGTGGAGGCATCTGGGAAAGTAAATGCTACGCGTGGTAGTTTCCTCACTGGCTCCCTAGTCTCAACCCTCACATTTTGCCATTTTGTTGTGACTAGATTATGGGGCCAACTTTGACATTGAAAGCTGGTGGTTGTCTATTGCGATAATATGGCTACCTCCGCAGTTCTACTTTCAGGAGTGGCAAAATTATGTAGAGCTGTATTTGACCTTGGATATGGGGTTGAGCGTAAGCCAGGTATCAGCATGGAGACTGCCGATGCATTGTCAATATGCAGCCCAGGTTTCAAGCCCAAGTCAAAATAATGCTTGATAGAGGGGTGCATCTTTGCAAGGTAAATGATAATTTATTTAGGCTCAATAATTTTAAGGACAATTGATCTGTGTCTTTATCTGTTGCAGAGTGCCCGGTAGATTTTGAAAATCTTCTCCTAGCTTATAATCTGCATTCAAACCAGGGACAGTTAAAAACCAGCTTACACGATTTAGGTTTCTGCAAGTTGTTTTGTAATCAGCACTCTGTCCAGATATGGAAACAGTGTTGGTCTATATTGAATTTATGTGCACTTTTTCACTTCAGCTGCTTGAACAGTAGTAACTTATCTTTCTGGAGTCAAAACTCTCCATCACATGCTGGGTTTATCAGTGCAGAATTCGCGCTCTTATCAGACTAAATTAATGTTGCTAGCATTAAAACTGACGCTCGTGCCAGTCAGAAGTCCAAAAGAGCCGATCATGGTACAAATTTTAATCAGTCTGTGCAAATATTGCAACCCATCAGGATATATCAGCAAAATTTTCAAATGTGTTCTCTCTTGCCTTTCTCAGGTTAATACTTCTTAAGACAAATCTGCTGGTCAGCAAGAGCACTCGGGACAACCGACGTATGGTATTAAGTCGGTGTGATGTGGTTGTGGCACCAACACCTTGCGTGCTGGCGGGCAACATGGCTTCATCCCAGTTCCTGCTTTACCTGATAGCCTGATCCGGTAGCAGCATTGTCACATATGCTGCATGTGCTTCCACGCCACTCTTTCTGGTGCCTTTGTCAGAGTCATAGGCTACATCAGTTTTGAGGTGCCATCTAAACTCCATGGGGTTGAGTCCTCTTGTTTTACACTCCATTCTTTCAGAAAAGGGGGAGCCACTTTGGCTCTTGCAGCAGGGATGGAGTTGTACTTGGTAAAGGCTGCAAGGACCTGGCGTTCAAACGCAGTCTGGATCCATTTAAACTAAACAGTAAACTAATTTCGGCTGCACTGATGTTGGGCCAAGTAGTGCATGCGGTAGAGCATTTGGTAGCACACTGGTAATTCAAGCATGCTTATACTACGTTTGGGTTTTTTAGCCAAAATATTGTTTAAACCCAGGTTTTATAGCGTATCATAAATTTTATCTGTATCTTTCTCTGCTTACCTGCGATAAAGAAGGCTAGATAAACTATTCCAATATGGCCTGCAAATGCTAAGATTAAACATCCAACAGTCAGTGCCAATGATCCAACAATGGCAACAACTCTATGTGACGTCATATCTATGAGCTTGCTTGCTGGAGGTGCTGGAAGAAAATCATATCAGAAATTTAAACCGTACTTGCCTGTAGCATTGGCAATCAATTGAATTTGTGGACATCTCTTTGGCGAGGCATAAACATTGAAAAAGTATGGTCATATGGAACTCAAATGGCTAGGAAAATCATCTTAATCTTCTCAGTTTGGCGATTTGTTTCCTGATTTCACACACATTCACGACTTTGTTACACAAATAATATCTGTTATGAACTGCATGATACATGATCATACTAATTGGGTTTGAAATACTGTAGAATAGGTATATATTGCGCTACAAAAATATCGCGAAAAGTAGATTTTTCAGTTTTTGGCGTGTACTTTATTTCGCGACCGAGCGAGTTCTACAGCGCCATCTGTTGAACCAAACAGAAATAAAAAAATGTAAAGATTTGGTGGCCATGTTATGGCCATAACTTGGCACAAGTTTCCCCACTATTGGTAAAGTAAATATGTGAATTTTAATATGATACCTTGGTGACTTATTCATGAGTTACCAATGTATCATATTATACTGATTTTGTAAAGTTATTGCATGCATTTCTCTTCGTTTCAGCCTCGGACGGCTAGGGGTGAATTTCACGCAAAATCGGACAGGTAAGTATGCTAATAATATTGTGATACATTGGTAACTTATTCATAAGTTACCAATGTATCATATTATAATGGTTTTGTGAAGTTATTGTACGTATTTTTCTTCGTTTCAGCCACGACCGTCTAGGGTTGAAATTCACCGACTGATGCGCCGTCACCTCCAGTGGTGGATAGCGTAACTAAGCACTCAATAGATCGCATGCGATAAGATCGCATGCGATAAGATCGCGAGGGTGATTCTAGTTCGCGTATTCGCGAAATAATCGCACTCACGAACTTTGCCTGTTCTACAGTATTCTGAAAATTGGTAACGTAGTTTTAAGTGTGAAACAACTTGATAATGTTGTCTACCAATTCTAATGAACCATTTGATCATCAACAGCTCTCCCTCAACACATTTCTCCATAATAGAATCACATGTGTTCATACATGATAGAATTCATAGAATTCATGGCCATACCCATCTGTAAGGAGTGAGGTACAAATATATATACTTGACGACATTGCTCTTATTCCATATAGTTATCATGCTAATTGTATTAATTCATTTCCGGAAAGGAATACAAATTTCCAAGTAAGATACTCAAATGAGGGGTATTGAACGCATTATATTATCGCATTCGTAAGGGGGGCACGAACGACCAAGACAAGAGAAATGCGGAACAATATTTATTAAAGAAGAACAAGAACAGTTTTCTGGTAACAACGCAACGAAAACCCGAAGTGGTTACTCCTTCTGAGCCGACGCACTTCAACTCCAATCCGCAACAAAGTATCTCTCTACGTACTGCTCCACTCCATAGTCCAAATTGCAACAATGTATCAATCCGTCAGACCTGCTAGTCCATATAATATAACGTCGTCCTCTCGCATACCTCTGTTACAAAGTATCAACCGATAATTACAATGTATCCACTACTGCCTGTTCCGAAACCGAACAGTTAACCCCCTGTCACCATACCATCTCACCACTTCACCACGCTGACCCTCTCCCGCAGTTCCCTAGAGCAAGAAATCTTGTTTATCTGCGGCAAACCAGTTCCTGGGGCAAACTGTTGGTTATCTGTTGGTTAGAAAAAGAACTCGTTGCCAGCGCCCTGGCTGTCCTGCGCCTGCTCTCCTCTACTGGCAAGTAGCACCTGACCGCTTCGCTACGCCAGCCACCCAGTGAACGAATATCCTGTTCGCTGGCGCCGCGCAAGAAGGCACTCGTGCAAGCCCCCCTGCAGAAAGAGTGGAACATAAACCCCTCTTTGTGTCGTCCCAACCTGGTTAGCAAGGTGAGTAGCCAAGCCCTGGCCATCGACATAGTTAATGACGTGTCCGCCCCCTGGTCTGCAGTGTCCACTCGTGGCACCCAAAACAAGGGCCTTGTCCCAGCCCCACCAGGGCTGAGCTGTAACAAGTGTGCCCAACGTGTAACGGGGCATGCTGGGGAACCCTGTCTCGGTAGCAAGGGCACCCAGAACCAACTCTCGGTCTCCTGGTTGGCCTTGGCCCACTTAATGCGTAAGTGCCAATGCCCACCCCTAAACTGAACGTCTGCGTACTTTGGTAACCTCGTGAAATCGAACCGACTAGCGGACTGGGGAAGCAATGAAGACAATCTCGCCATTGAAGCAAACGCGAAAGCAAGGAGGGCTGCAAAAACCGCCCCACCGCTCCCCAACCGCAAGCTTAAATGGCAAAGCTGGTCCAAAAGCTCCCCCTAGATCGGTGGCGCCTGTACCGGCATGTGCCGGCAAGTCAAAGGTAGCGCTCTGCGCCACAGCCATAGTTGACGCGAACCGAACGCAACCACGGAAAGTTCCGTGTCCAAATGAAAATGCTTCATTGAGCTGAGAGCATTAAGCACCGATTTCGGTGCCAGTGCCGCCTGCAAAAGAAACTCAGCAAAAGCGAGCAGTACTTCGCAATCTGCTGGGAAATCTGTAAAATTAAAATGTCGTGCAAAAGCAGTGTAAAGTAGTATGTGCGACCGTACATTCGTCTGCGTCCCCGGTCTAAAGGCCTCTCTGCCCCTGCGTGCCGCCCTCCTTAACAAAGTGTCCGCTCCTACAAGAAAAGAAAAGAGAGAAAAACTGGTTAGTTTCCCACCCCGAGTACTCTGACCACATTGTATCAACAAGAAAGGCACCGCTAAACATAGTAACAGTTGACTGTAACAAGTGTACTCAGCTAACTGTGCTGGTACGACCACTACATTTTATTCACATCCTACAATCTAACACAAACGCGTTCCTGGATACCACCACCCTCCTAGCCCTCCTTAACAGCCTATCATTGTTCACCCACCTCCTACATTTGTCGTCTGTGTGCATGCGCGACAGGGCATCTGCCAGCACCAAGTCCCTACATGGCCAATGCACGATTCTGAGATCGATGTCAAAGGACACTGTCAACACGAATATCTCCCGAACGCAGTGTTGCATGTAGACATCTCGCGATCTGCCTGTCTGCACGGCCAGACAGGCATTCATATTGTCACATTTGATCTGTAAGGTATGTCCTCTCCACTGATGTCCCCAGTACTTAGGTGCCACAATGACATTCAAGAGTTCAAGGTGTGCTATCCCGTGGCCTGCCTCACTAACGAACTCAGGGAACCTCTCCGCGTAATATGAGTCTCCCGTGAATGCGCCGCATCCCGTGAGGCAGGCATCCAGTTCCAGCCTCTCCTGGCAAGGAACCTGTGACTTCTCGACGACATGCACTCCGTTATAGTCAGGAAGTAAGTCCAGGAAAAACCGCAGGTCGCCCTTAAACCCCAGCTGGGCCTCTCTGACGCCCAGCTCGGCCATAATATCTTGTAGGGTGTACAGGGCACGCTCCGCCCGGTGTAGCGTGGCCTCGGCGCCCCCGAAGTCATCCAAATAAGCCCTCGACACGTACCCCATCCGTCCATGTATCCATACTATCCCCTCGGATGTTCTCTGCATGCACAGGCTGGATGTGCGAAGCCCTAACGGCGGGCACATGTCGAAATAGAACCTGTTGTCATACGTGAAGCCAAGGAGGGGCCAATCTGAGGGGTCGACCCTGAGCTGTCGATATCCCCTTGCAAGGTCCGTTTTATACAGGTAGGCCCCCCTCCCCAGCTCCAACAAATGTCCCTCCATACAACCCATGGTGGGCAATGTAATCGTCATGGGCCCGTCAAGATACCACTCACCTTGAATGGCGTCGTTTATCGAGTTGTCTGGGGGCCACGATTAATCCATAATGACGCGTTTGAATTCGGAGACTTTCCTGTCCTTCGTCATTAGGGGGCTGAGTTGCATGTAAGTGAAAGGCTGTCTGACGTACGGGCCCCCCAGGGGCCCGAATACCCTCTCTGTAACTATGTAGTGTTGGATGTCCCTCGGCCGTTGTGTGGCGGAAGGGTGACTGTGCCAGGTGAGTGTCAATAAGGCCGTTGGTTGGCAATGGATAGGCCAACCGAACTCTAGGAAGTCCGGCAGGTTGTGGTCAGCATACCCCTGCAAATGTCTTCGCCAGGCCTCCATGCAGAGGCCACTCGGCACTGGCACCCTCGCCCCCCTGAAGTTGTGTCCGCTGATGGCGGTAACGGACCGGTAAATGTCCGCTTGTCCCTCGTCTCCGGTCACCTCGTCCCGCACCTCACGTATCTGCCCAGTCGCAATGTTGTTGTCAGTAACTGTGTCACCCTGACCTAGATGTGTGTCTCTTTTGGCCGTGACCTCCCCGAAGACACCAGCCGATGACGCCGGCACAATGTATCGCTGTCGTTCCAGCACCTGTTTCTCCCCGATTTTCGCTACCCCCCCCCCCCCCCCATCTCTGTAGATCTGCTTTTGTGAGGGAGAATGTTTACTCCCTCTTTTTTTAGTTTTTTGACTCGTCTAATGATTTGCGAAAGCAGTCTTCCTCTGGGTGTCGGTATGCCATGCCGGTGGACTTGGCACAGTAGCTGCACGCGTGAGAAAACGGGGGATGGTCCCTGTTTTGCTCGCGGGCTGTTCTCTGATAGAGTGCGCAGCACCGGAGATTCTGAGATGTTGTCTTACCGCCGCTCGGCTTCTTACTATCCTTAACTTCCTTTTTCTCGGGGTACACCGTGCGTGAGTGTACCAAACGTAGGTCGCGAATGATCTCTGTGTCCTCCCATTTCCTAACCCCCGCCTCGACGTCCAGCCCGATCATTAAATAAAAGTTCCCAGGCGAAGTCTATGGTGTCTTGCATCAACATTTTTAAAATGTTGAGCATCAGTTCCTTGTCCTACTGTCCCTTCCTAGCGTCTAGCATGTTAAGGAATTTGGCTACCTTTAATTCTTTGTACTCGATTGCCACGCGGCTGCCTGCTCGTTTAATGTGCATGTGTGGCCAATCGATTCTTGTTTTCACGTTGTCAGCTACCGTCATAACTGACCCAGACTTCTTACCGGCAGATCTCCTCTTTGGGTACAGGTCTCCGTCCTCCTCGAAGTCCTCCAGCTCAAATTGTGCTATGCGTTGCGCTGCCCTCTGCATGGCTCGGACATCGCTTCTCAACGAAGCAGGCGTGATAATCTCCTGTGGCCCCATTTGCGCGACACTGGCCAATGCTCCATCTATGTTGTTACCGTTAGGTGTTATCACGACCGACTCATTATCCCCGCCGGTCTCGACACGTTTAATCCGTTCCTCGATGCCATCTATCCTCTGCTTAATGCTGATGTCCATGTTTTCCATTTTCTCCTTCATCTGGAGCATGATTTGCAAAAGTTTGTCGCTATGTTCGCTAGCGACCTCGGTTTCCAAAGGATTTTCTTCGTCGCTGTGGCTCTCGTTCTCTTCAAGCTCTAATCGCCTACATTTCTCTCCCGTCGGTGGTGAATGTGTGTCACCACACTTCCTGCATGTGTACATCCTCGGCATTTTAAAACTATTACCGAACCCGACAGCGTAGGCCTGACTTTGGCTCTGCTCGGCAACTGGTAGTACAGTTTTTCGAGTTGGGAGCAGAGCCCTCCTGTCGTGACTGTTGACTTAACGCACCAGTTTTTTTTTCGATTGTTGGGAGACGTCCCATTGTTGCGTATATTACGGGAGTCAGGCATGAGTGACATGAACGTCAAGGATGCATGCGACATTCATCCCGCCGTAGCGTACTGTTGAGGGATTTAGCAGTTATTTTTCCGCCCTGCGCACAAGGGCAAGAAAACTTTCTACAATAAAACATGGACCTTCTACCATATGTACGCATTAAAGTGGTGGATAAATTACTTTATTTTGCAGTGTTGTTTGCCATTTATATTTAAACTGCATGAATGGCTAACGGTATGAAAGGATGTAAGTTTTCATTAACTACACGAAAATAGTTCTAGTAAAGAATTTAATCGTCAATGTTCTTCAATATCATCTCAATGGCACATTGATAAAGTTGATTGCTGCTTTATTAATCATACTATCGTCACAAACTGAAACATTCTTGCTATTTTCAAATCGCAAACGCAAAAATATTTTCAATCCGACTTTAGTATACAGTACTATACAATAGTGTTTAGTCATTTTGAAGGAGAAGTTGTATGGATTGCATTTGTCATCTTTTTCATTTTTCCAAAAAAAATAAATGAAAACAAGAAAGTAAGAAACCATTGGCGCAGGTGCGTAAAGGATGTGTTGTTTATTTTTTTTCTAACTATTTACTTACAACCTTGCGCCCTATCTCCTATAATATTCTGGATATTTCGTAATAGAAGCAATACATACTATTTAGGTTTAAAACATACTTGTTGCATTTGCGCTAATCCAAATTTCAAATTAAATCCATTCTGTAAATGATTCAGGCTTTTACAAAACTAATATGGTGGACATTTACAACCTGTCCGACCTGATTGCTGGCTGGAGCAGAAAAGAGTCTGATATAGTCCAATTAAACGGCGCTGACCTTTATTTGAGACGGCATTTCACAGAACTAGCCGTCGGTGATTGAAAAGAGGAAAAATATGTTTCGCAGCTGTTTGTATGTGCCCAGATTATAGCAAAATGCTTTTGCTCAATATAGTTTTTACGACACGGGACTTAACTCTACCGTCCATATGATATCAGAAATGGGAAAATAGGTAGAGTTTATGTCTGAACTACCAGTCCATCAAACTGGTGAAAACCACAGACTTCAACCCGTGGGGCGGGGGTGGGGGCACCTAGGTTTAGAGGGGGCCGCATACGATCGTTATCAAAATTTCTGATTTCTGGCCAAAAAAAGGATTTTCACCCCCCATACTTCGTACCTGGGTACAAAAAAGTACCCTTCTTTTACAAAGTCGCGGACATGCGGTCTTAAAAAAGATCCCTTCTTCTGCAAAATACGTAATGCGGAACCTGAGTGAATATGTAGTAAAATGCTATTTTGTATTCTAAGAGTATAGTCTATTGTACATTACTGATTACATTACATTATATTCCAAATGATTAAACAGTGCCTTTGACTTGTCGCATGTTACGTATCCCCTGTCTTAGGCTGGTGCGACAATGAGACAGTTGGACACCCCTATTTAGGGGGGCGCATACGTTCGTTATCAAAATTTAAAAATACCCCTATAGCACTGATTTCTGGCCAAAAAAGCACCCTTACTTTAATAAAAACGCTGACCTTTTCCACTAAATAAACTCCCCTTCTTTTATGAAAACACTGACATTGGATGAACGGGAATACATATTTTAACTTTAGATTTTATAATCCTCTGCATGTTTAGCGGCAGCAAGTGTTGGCAGCAGACTCGGAAGCCCAGTCACTTCGGGAGTCACTTGGCGTCAGAGCCGCGTATATTTCGTGGATTGTAAGGGGATTTTGACCCCAATACTTCGTACCTGGGTACAAAAAAGTACCCTTCTTTTACAAAATCGCGGACATGCGGAGGTCTTAAAAAAAGACCCCTTCTTCCGCAAAATACATAACGCAGGTGCGGCCCCCCCTATGAACCTGACTGCCCCCCCCCCCCCCCCCCCCCGGGAACTGATCGCACACAATTAGCTGACAAGGGTACAGACCCGTCCTTATTACACTGACTACTCCAACAAAGGGAATTTCCCTATTGTTGCCACGGACATAGACACTTGTATTTGCACAAATGGCATAAAACGTACCCGATCACTCGCAGCTCTGTAGCAAAAAAAAATCAACTCATGACACCCCAATTTTTTTTCGCATATATAATGCAAATTCACAGGGCAAGAACATATCAAAAAATCAAAAAAATCTCTGGACTAATATTTTTTTTACAATTCAATATGTGTGACATAATGGTCTATATTCGCGTCTTAGCAAGCGCAACACGACTCCAACAAAGGAATGTTCCCCCTATTGTTGCCACAACAATAGGGAAACAAAGGTCGCGTCATTGTCCTTTCATTTTAATAAAAAAGCAAAAAACGTACCCTTTCACTTTTAGCTCTGTAGCAAAAAAAAACAACTCATGACACCCCATTTTTTATTCGCATATAAAATGCAAATTCACAGGGCAAGAACATATTAAAAAGTAAAAAAATTCTCTGGACTGGTTTTTTTTTTACAATTCTTTATCTGCTATAAATTGCCCTATATTTGCGTACAATTTTAAGGAAAAAGTGTTCATTTTTGATTCAACCCCTCCAGTTGAACTTTAGCTTGTGCAAAAGATAAAGTAGGGTTTGAAATACAGTTTGCATAAGCAGAAAGAGGATCTACTCCAATAACTACATGCAAATTGACGTTTTTAAAGATTGTTGATTTATTTTTCTGCATATAAAAAACCATGAACGATCAGAAAATAAAAAAATGTGCTACTTGGCAGCCCCTTTTCTCCCAAATGGCCACTTTTCCAAAATCACAAATTCGTCTCTAGCAAAAAAAATCGGCCAGACAGCCAATTTCTTTTTACATTTCCTTTAGTTTTGTCCCACAAGGTACAACATATCCAAAAATTACAAAATTCTAAGGACAAAAAAAAAACTGGTGCGGGCATCCTTAACGAGAACCCGCAGACTAAGTGGTCTGTGTAGATTACAACACGCTGCCGATTGGCTGGCTGCCACGTGCGCTCGTGCACTGGAACACAGTGCTCGCGACCTGCTCTGCCTGTCAGGCTCAACCCCGCCCATACACCCTCATCGCCGTACACTGATTGGCCCGCCTGGCCAAGCACTGCTCCTGTCGTGTGCCACCAAACGTGAGTGTGGTCGCTCGGGTCACCCGCCCCAATGCCCACAAATGCCACGTATTCGCAAAACATGAAAGTTTCATTGTATCGTACTTGATATTAGTATGTATGTTAAAGGTCATGCATCACAATAATGAATATCACTCGCCCCTACCACCGAGATAAATGTTAACCACCTATTATCAGAATAATCTAACCCAAGGCAGGAACACATTCTCCCACTACACAAAAAATAATGGTTTACCTGTACTGCCATTGAAGTCAGTTGCACCCAAATAGGGTAAATGTTTACTTTCAATTCTTACAGTGAGGAGGGGAAATTCACTAAATGACCCACTGGACAGAATCATCGAGGCTTGGTAGAAGTTGCTTTTGTCAGATGTGAATATGCAATCTTTTTACAAATAGGATGGTACGTAAGATTTCATTTGGAGAATATCAGTATTGGAAACGAAATTAGTTGCATGATTTATTGCTGGTATTAAGATTCAGATAATGAAGGTGAAATACTTGGATCATTATAGTAAAGTTGTTTCAAGAAAAAGAGGGGAACACCCTCGTCTATTTTGGTTGTAATGTCAGAGCTCCCACATGCTTTTCTGAGCTAGAAAGTCACTCCACGTGTTTGGTCCCATTCAAGCTTACCCTTTTCGACACACATAAAGTGCAAAAATGAAATTTGATCATTATGACTTAAGAAGAATATCTATAATTAGGTTTTGGTGGACCATTTTATGCCTGCGAGTGATTTCATAGTTGCTTTCTAGAACTGCACTCACGGAGGGAGATAAACTCATGAGCTCACCACCATTTTGACTCATAAGCTCACGGACTCACGTTTTTCTGAATATATATATATTCATTATTCAGCCCACAAAATAAGAAAGAAAACTTACTGATGGAGATTTGGTAACATTGACATGGTTATTTCATTTTGAGATAAGCTCGCATAGAAGAATACATATCTATATTTACATAATGCTTTCTATATAGCCGTACAAAGGTTAGTATAATGCTCAACACTGCATGCATACATTGGGGACTGTAAACATGACATGACAGCGATAAGCAGTGATAAGAATGTGTACGTAAGGGGTTCTGTGTTAGCTTTTTGTTCCCTTCATGGACGAGTCGAAATGTTGACCACCTCAGCTCGAACTTGGCTCGTCTGGCTTCAGCACTCGAGGCACTCAAGTTCGTCTGTGATGAGAGTAGCTATAGTTGAAAGTTCTTTGATTTCTGAAGATTTCAGAGGTTAGCAGTACTTAGGGTTGAAATGAGTCGCTCCATGCAAAGTCCACCTCCATTCTTAGTCATGGACCTATTATGGCATCTGAACACTCTAACACAATAGTAAATTTCCAGATACCATACATCTTTTTGCACCTTTTCACATCAGTGAGATGTTTCAGAGCTCAGAAAGTAAGTCCTGGATCATTTTCGTAGGCCCAAATGCCTCATTCTTTTTTCAATTTGTCACCATGTGCCACTATCATGATATCAGTTATGCGTGTTGTGTGAAAGGGGTACGTCAGGATTTCTGCTAGGAGCTGGCTGGTATTGAAATCAGCCTATCGCCTAGTCTGATACCAACCAACTGAACGCAAACGTCTTGACGTACACCGTTTTCACAAGGGTAACAAATTTATCATAATCCAAGAACACCCCTATGATATGGTATTGTGTCATCAGTCACACATCATTTTAATCAAAATTGGTATCAATTGACAAATACTTTCCCTTCTTTAGGACATATTAATGAACCCAAGGAATGTATTTTCTACGAGTTACAGACATTCAGATAACTGGAATTCCAATGAAAACTAATGTGAAACAAAAATAATTTAATTGATAAAGAACTCAAATCGTCAAAGACCTTTCTTAATAAAAGCTGAGATATACTTCACCTTATGAGATAAGCAACTTTTACCCATTCGTTTCTAGCACTAATTTGACACCTCCTATCAACAACCGAACCTTAGCCAGGCACTTAAATGAGCATTAGCACAGCTCTACATATCACTTCCTAAATTCTGATATGGACGGAGAAATCACAGAGTTATTTTCATCTCTGGTATGGGGGAGGGTTTTGTTGTGAAATGTGGCTAAACTGACTTCCATGATTATAGGAGAATAGACACACTTGCAATCAGCAGCCCTGCGGCCAACAACCACAAACGCTTGACAGCTTATAGGGCATCTTTAATACCTTATACCGGTATAGATATTGTACAAATTTGACAGTCCTGGACTGAGAGGCAGTCCAAAGCATAACAAGAAGTCAGACATGGCATTTGCTATATAAATATTGTGCTAACCAAATCAATTACAGTTATGCTTTTGCATACTGCTGGGTCCAGGCTTGTTTGGTTTCACATATCATTATTTTGAGGAAAAGTATTGAATGATATATATCACCTGCTGTCATTTCATGATGATTGGTGTAAGGACTGCCGATTGCTAGTACTTGATATTGACATGCCCTAGCAGCGTGTATCTTCTATGCAATATGAGTTGATGCCATCCTGCAATGTGGCACACTTATGACGTCATAGCCAAGAAGTGGCGCAATTGGTATATTTCATGAGTGTCAGAGAAATTATGCTCTGTAACCCACTTTACAAATTAGGAATACTACAATTTCATTACGCATTTTTTATCCACATACACACACTAGTTCAGCGGATAGGGGATAAAATTGTGCACTTTTTGATAAAAGCACCAAATTTGGTAGTTTATGCCAAAGTAACTATTTTAAAGATTGGAGGCACTCTGAAAATGCCCTAGGTCAGCTTTGGTGGCCATTTCTCAAAATGGCCGCCAGAGGTCATTTCCTATGGAGTTAAATGAATTTCTATCACCTCAAAACAATTAGCCAATGAACTTCATGCTCTACCAGAAGTATCACAACCAATTAACACCAAATTACGTATAACATAATTGACCTCTGGTGACCTATATGAGCGTTCAGGGTCATTTTAGGGTAAAAACGCATTAAAATGGGCACAAAAATGAATGAGAAACTTTTTTCTTATAGATTTGTCACTCAGATGGTATTTGTATTCATCGATTAATTAAAATCAAGCTCCGTGTGTGGTACAGGGTTTCCAAAGGTGTTGTTATTTGATGACTTCAGGGTCATTTAAGGGAACAACCATGTCATAGTTGCCAGACATTGTGAAATATAGGCATTTGAATTGTATTTTTTCTCATGCAGTAGTTTCTGTTTCACCTATCAACTAAACTTAAATATCATGTGTGAACCAGGGTTTCCATTGTGTTAACATGTGATGATTCTGAGGGCCATTTCAGGGTCATTTTAGGGTAAAACCATGACATAATTGCCACAAAATGTAAAATCTAGGCATTTGAATTGGACTTTTTCATTGCAGTAATTTCTGTTTCACCTATCAACCAATCTTAAATGTCATGTGTGAACCAGGTTTCCATTGTGTTACCATGTGATGATTTGCAGGGTCACTTTAGGGTAAAACCTGTCAAAATGACAAGAAAAAGTTGAGTTAAGGCATTGAATTTGTATTTGTTCTGTTTTAATACAGATTAGTCACTCAACAACTAACCTCACCTATCTTTTGTGAAACAAGGTTTCTAATTGAGTTGTCTAATGATGATTCTAAGGGTCATTTTAGGGCAAAAGGGTCAAAATGGTAACAGAACCTGTAGCAGAACCCTAGGCTGTAACTTTTCTTAAGCAATACTTACTGCAATCATCTATCAACAATGCTTATTAAGTATGTAACAGAGTTTCAATGTATCTGCCCTGTCATGAGGCTTGGTCATTTTGGGGTAAAAACCTTTGAAATGGTGACAAGTTTTTATAGACTCTTTAATTTCAAAATACATTATCAGCATGCAGTAGAGCCACCGGAATCATTTACTTGTTTAACTGGATCAAAATGGCCCATGAATGTTTGGTTTCCTGCACAAAGCTTGGCAGTATACGTATGGATAGGGACTACCTCTTGAGGTTGTAAAAGACATCCGCCTGTCTAGGTGTAATTTCAAGCATGCAATAGATCAAGGATCCCTACATACAAAATTTGTTTCAACCAATTATATACATATAAAATATTGGATTAAATATTCAGCTCTCATGGGTTTGAAAGTAATAGCAAAGGATCCTTAAAAACACTTCGTAGCTTAAGTTATATCAATTAAGTTGTACCCAACTCAATTAAAATTCTACTATCATGTTAGGGCTGAAGTGCCTCTGAGAACAGTGTATGCCAAGAATACACTTATTGTGATACTTTCAGGATTGATAGTCAACCAACTATCAATAGACTCATATCATAGCCTGTTCACCATAACTATTATTTTAGAAAAGAGTGGTTAAAAAAGGTGGCATGTTATGTCCCAAAAATATGCAATTCAATTGAAAGTCTGAATGTTAATTAAAGAAGCAGATATATTTTAGATTAGATAACATGATTAAATGTAGGCTTAATTCGTCTTGACTTATGCTGCATAAGTTATGCACATTCAAAGTTAAGAATGATATTATTTAACTTGAATTGATTTATTAACCCTACTTGCCATATAATAATTTGCCAAAAATATTGAAATGCCAATAGCAGATAAAATAATTACAGGGATAGTAAACATGATTGAGTTGCATTGCCAACTGTAGTCTTTGCTAGTTATTTAAATCTTAAAACAGCACAATTCCAAAATACCCTCCTACATGAAAAATAGATAGGTTTCTCAACCAGGGATCTCAACTAGCGGCTACCTAGCCACTAGCTAGCGGCTTTTACCATGCAAATGAGCTTGCTTATTTGTCAACTCCTGATCACTCCTGTCAACTCCTGATCACTACGGCTAGCTAGCGGCTAGTGAACATTTTACCATGGAAATGAGCTTGTTGATTTGTCAACTCCTGATCACTTCTGTCAACTCCTGATCACTCCTGTCAACTCCTGATCACTACTGCTAGCTAGCGGCTAGTGAACATTTTACCATGCAAATGAGCTTGCTGATTTGTCAACTCCTGATCACTCTTCTTGCATAGCAGGGTCATTTGCAACCAGTTATGTTATGCAGATCTCAACTCTTAATTCTCAACTTTCCCCAGACTGGTAACTTCGAATTAAATAATTAAGTGTTGGTTTTCAACTCCTGATCACTTCTAGGCTTAGTTCTCAACTCCGTATCACTACAAAATTTGTCTATGTCCAGATCTCAATTCCTGCTTCCTTTATTTGTCAACTATTTAATGGCTTTTAGGTAGCAGCTAGCTTGCAACTAACTAGCCGCTAGCTAGCTGCTTCCTTTTCTTTTTCTTGTGGGGGCCAACAGGAACCCTGGTTCACATATGATATGTAAGATTAGTTGATAGGTGAAACAGAAAATACTGCAAGAGGAAAGATACAATTCAAATGCCTAGATTTTACATTTTGGGGCCATCATGACATGTTTTTACCCTAAAATGACCCTAAAATGGCCCTGAGAATCATCACATAACAAAATGGAAACCCTGGTTCACACATGACATTTAAGATAGGTTGATAGGAGAACCAGAAACTGCTGCATGGGGAAAATACATTTCAAATGCCTAAATTTTACATTTTATGGCAATTATGATATGATTTTACCCTAAAATGACCCTGAAGTCATCAAATAACAACACGTTTGGAAACCCTGTACCACACAAGGAGCTGGATTTTAAATAATCGATGACTACATATATCATCTAAGTGACAAATGTATAAGAAAAAAGTTTCTCATTCATTTTTGTGCCCATTTTGATGCGTTTTTACCCTAAAATGACCGCTCATATAGGTCACTAAGAGGTCAATTACGTTGTACGTAAATAAGTGTTAATTGGTTGTGATACTTCTGGTAGAACATGAAGTTCATTGACTAATTGTTTTGAGGTGATAGAAATTCATTTAACTCCATAGGAAATGACCTCTGGCGGCCATTTTTCAAAATGGCCGCCAAAGTTGACCTAGGGCATTTTCAGAGTGCCTCCAATCTTTAAAATAGTTACTTTAGCATAAACTACCACTGTATCAAAATTGGTGCTTTTATCGCAAAGTGCACGATTCCACCCAAAATTGTCCCTTATCCGCTGGACTACACAGTAAAATATCCCAGAATGACCTGTGTACAATTTGCTAGGACTTGAAGATAATAATAGAGATAGCACTAGAGCACTACGCCCTCAAGCACTTAATATAAAGTATGGACATTGTACTTGTAGGGCTTATTTTGAGCCCCACTTACCTGTAACTTTAGTTATGGATTGCATACACTGACGCGTGGATACTTTCCAAAAGAAACATTAACAGTCATTGCTAAGACCGATTTAAACTATTTTCCAGTTTGTTCATGGAGCATTAGGCAATTGGTTGCATATTTGTTTCAATCATGTCGCTTGAACGTGTGTTCCTCGATGACAATATACCCACTGCAGTAGAAGTATGCCTGTAGTATGCACTGGGACCTATGGCATTAGTAGTAAGGTAGCTGCTAATGCCATATGTGTACCAGCAGGCTGGATAACCTATTAACAAAATAAAATGGCCGCTCCGAGTGGATAAACATGAATTTATATATATATATATATATATATATATATATATATATATATATATGTATGTATGTATGTATGTATGTATGTATGTATGTATGTATGTATGTATGTATGTATGTATGTATGTATGTATGTATGTATGTATGTATGTATGTATGTATGTATGTATGTATGTATGTATGTATGTATGTATGTATGTATGTATGTATGTATATATATATATATATATATATATATATATATATATATATATATATATATATATATATATATATATATATACATATATATATATATACATATATATATATATATATATATATAT
>OZ012695.1:8806421-8808921 GCA_963942565.1 Maea johnstoni
AGCCTGTATCTGAACCCTATTCTACAGGGGGATGCACCTCAAATACTACTTATCCGTGTCCAGCATGATGAAGACAGCTCGCACTCCCCCAACACAATTATAGCCATCTGCCGGTGACACCTTCCCAAAGTCGAGAATCAAAAAGTCCTTCAAAGGCCCTTATGATATAAGTGTATGGGTCGACTTCGCCATCTCGCGGAACATGACAATACTGACTTTGACTTGTGTAAAATTACGTCTGTGAGACATCAATTAAATGAACAAAACTGGAAAAATACCTGTGCTTCCCATTAACAGCTTCATAACGTTCAGAAACATCTGGACTATTCCTTTCCCTAGTAATCATTGCTTGTATTTGAAATAGATTATGTTGATTCGGTTCGTGATGAAGAAGATAATTCATATAGATACCGGCCGGTAGTCATGTGTAATCTCGCATGGACTAAGTTTCACTAACAATCATGTTTTGCCGTTAGCGTGTGTAGGATCGGGAAGAAACCTGTCAATTGTGGTGAAATCGTTCGGTGAAAGCATAGTTAAGATGTTGCCTGTTACTATTTGCTGTATCACACTGATACAAGAGGTTCGAATTCTGTTCGAGGCATGTGAGATGGCAGGAAAGCGTCGGTGAACAAAACAGGAAATACGAAACTGTTCAACATATAGACGTAAGAGGTCATGAGCAGCTTTCAGATGCGAATCCGGGACTTCATAAGTGAAATCACACATAGTTATCCGGTTGACCACTAGACAATGGAAGGTATAAGTTCCGGGGTTGCCCATTTGTTGAGCTACAAAGTTGTCAATGTTCAAAAGGTGTTATTTGTGTCATATATAAAGCAAATATTTACATAGGTTATTTCAAGTTTAATTATTTCATTCTTATCTACAGAAACGCCATAATGATATTAATGATATTACCCTAGATACCAAATATGCCCCGTTTTAATCGACCATGTTTTTGTGAAAAGAGTGTGTAACTACAGAGAATAAGTCAGGGTGAGAACATAACTATGTGTCTGTAATCCGCACAGTATAGATAACAGAAGACTAGTATGAACTATTTGTAAACTCCCGAAGTGGTTGAGACCAATTTTTATCAAATATATGTATTTTGTTATTAATTAATTTCTTCGATTACTCTAAGCATCCTAAGTTCTAGTCCCAACTTCAATTTTAGTGGCTAGAGTCCTTTTGGTGCAATGGGACAAGTACGTCTAAACAATGTGACAGACCTTGTTTTTTCAGGTACATAATGTTCAAATAGAAGATCAATAAAAATTATAATTTCTGAGAACTCTCACTTCCTTGAAGATAATTCTTTCACAGATGCAATTAAAACAAAAAAAATTAACCAGCTTGAAGACAGTTCATATTAAGTAACACATTATAGATTATGATCAGTTCTCTAAGTCTGATCAAGTAAATAACATTTAACTCCTTATCATAATATAAACTTGTTCCTCGGTTACCCAAAGCATTTCTGACTTCTATTTTGCAAATGTGCGACCTATTGTTGTAAGTAGACATTCCTTTCTAGAAAGAGGAAAGAAGGAGTAAAATGAATAAAAAGTCAGCTCACATAAATAACATTCAAACATTCATAATATAAAATCAAGATAAAATAAACATTTGTCAGTCCTTTCAGCTGTTTTCGTTTCTTATTTGATCTAAAGGCTGATCAAGCCAGCACACTTGTTCCTGGGTTGCCAACATCATTTCTTTTTGGTAAGTTTACAATATAACGATTACTGCACAATAAACAATGGTGACACCATAAAGTCATGTTCTTCACTAAAAGAATAACAACAACAGTCATGGATATAATGATTGACTCACATGGTCTGGTTTCAGATCAGTGTCATATAACACTAAATACTTTAATAAACACTTAACTAAAATTCTTAGAATGACGAATAATTCATTGCAATTACTAAATTTGGGCAGCCATTTTGACGATTGCCTTTGCAACAGCCTCTACTGCTTTCAGATGACATATGTTCCAGCTCTTCCATCCGCCTTGCATAATAGAAACACTCATATCTACCATCCAGACATTTCTAAAGACCAAATACTAAACTGCCTAGATTCAACTAAAAATTCTAAATACCAGGTCACGACAATGTATTTCCTCTGACTTAGAATTGGGTTAAGGTCAAAGGAAATAATTGGTTAGTACCTCCAATCTACCTATGTTCAAAAGCAATAATTCATGCAATCAAATGTTAGGCTATAGCAACTTTAATTTTACCAAAATGGAGGTCTGCTGCTTTTTGCCCTTGTATTTTGATGGACTGAATTCGAAGTGATTTGTAAAAGATTAGAATTTAAGACTATAGGAATATCAAATGGGTAGTTGCCCTGGGTGCTTCCTTGGCAGTGATAGGTTTCATTCAAAAGTGCTGGATATTGCAGTTGATGCTTCCCATTACAATATATCATGCTGCGTATCATGAGGCATTTGGAAAGCATTTTACGCAAGTATTTGTTCAAGTAATGT
>OZ012695.1:8813921-8848921 GCA_963942565.1 Maea johnstoni
GTGTTAATAGCTACGCAAACGTGTAGTCGGGAGTTGAATAAATAAACCTATTGTTTTCCAATTGCGAGTGAATTGTCCCTCGGGAAGAAATTGATCTGTTTTTGTTACCATGGCAACTACGCAAGAAAGGGTTTTCATTTTGGTGACAAATGTACCCGAACGTCGATTCTGGTAGAGTACTGCAAACAACATCGCTGTCAATACTGTTCTATAGTTTCCTCTTGGATTCGAGGCTGTACAGAAGTAGGAATGTTTCGACTGAGTAGGCAGGGAAAGTAATCGCCATCGCAGTTAACATAAGGTGAAAACATAGACCTTTTCCTCACGCAATTGTTGGAGTTTCGGGTCATGAATTTCGGTTATCACCAACTTTTCTGCTATGTTGAATCGAGACTCACTTGTTGCTCACAGTAGAGAAAAGCCGACGTTCCATTGGCAAACCACCGGCTTATGACCACAAGTCACTGGCAGTGCATCGATTTCCTCAATAAATGACAAAAGGCCAGTCACGATTTATTTTACTATGGTTAGAAAGGAACCATGAAAATCGTTTTGCGACATTATAGCACACGGTCTAATGATTTGGAACATCAATCAATACATAAAGTTATTAATTATAAAATATTTGAAAGAATAGTTAAACACATCAGTTAAGCAACAACTTTCATTCAAATGTTAACGTGTCAGGTCATGAGACAGCTCCTCATTTGCTGCTTCAAATGATCTTTTCTATCGCCTTTAAGTAAGTGGAACGCCGCAGCGGTGGGTTTTGTATAGTATTGTATATGTATTGGGCATGGTAAAGCATAAAATACCGATACATCTCGAGGGAGAATTGAGTCAGTCGTGTGAGAGGCTGCAGGTGTGGACTTCTTGTGTGACCATAATCGATCCTTCTCAGAAAAAGAGGCCAAAACAATTTAACCCTCACATACCAGGAGGATGTCGAGAGCCAAGCTGCCTAATGCATAACCGCCACTTACTGGTAATTTTGCACGAAATGCAATGATAAACCGAACCTCAAATTCGAAATAATTCATACCTTGATTCTCAAAAATGAAATATCGCGAGGAATCGTTATAGAAGCGTTTTGGTAAGGTTTCAATACAAATATCTCCGTGAAATACTTTTCTAGAGAAGCTTTATGTACGAAGGATAAGCCAAAATTAGCGTTGCGGCTATAGGTGTGACTTGGTTAAGTCTAAATGTAGGTCTTTATTCTAGATGTCTATGTTCACGGATAAAGATCAATCGACCTGACGACTGATGTAGATTGCGATTGACTCCTTTATAAAGTGCTGTCTTTCTTAAATACACCTTTTATATACCCTTGTTTTTAATTTTCGCACTATTCGCTTCTTATTGGGAGTAAGCGAATATTAATGCCATTAAGATGTACTCTCGTACTTGTACTAAACACTGACAAAACTCAAATCACTAGCAAGTATGTTATATGCCTCAAGCGCTCTAAGCATGTTCCTCTCATTGTAAAGTTAGACACGACGAGCTGGTAATTCTCAATGCATTATACGGCTCAGCCAATGGGGATACCCATGCCTAAAATCTCAAGTCTTGCATCTACTGAACAAAACGCAAAACGTACCACGTATAGGCAAACTAAAATAAACAGCCTTGGATCGACCGAACACCCGAGACAACAGTGTGTGCAAAACCCTATATCTTGGTGCAGGAATTACATATTAGTACAATTGCTACACAATACCATGGCCTTGCTACCGGTACCCTCGTGGGAGCGAATCGTTATCAAAGTAAATTGGTGTTACCTTCTACAGCGTAGGAAAACAATAACGTCGTGGGTCAATAGTGCAGCATTGGGAGCCGAGGCACGCCCATGTGTACCTAAATGCCTGTGTAATGCGATGAGGTGACTGATTCAACAGCATGTTAGGGGCAGCATATATTCCTGGAAAGGAGGACTTGTTCCTAATTTCCAGTGACAGACAAAGTATGTCCTACTTGGAAATTAGTATTTCAATTATATTAACAAATCCTCATGTATACTCTGGATACACTTACATATATACATACATTCATACGTGTATGCATACATACATACATACATACGTACATACAAGCATACATACATACATACATACATACATACATACATGCATGCATACGGTACATGCACCTAACCCAATCATAACCCTAAATCTAACCCTAATCAGATCAAAATCAAGAAAGATATTTGCAAAAACATAGTGAGATCGATCTCACAAAGCAACCATGCTTCAGTGACCACTATCATTTTAGTTTCGGATGTGATCATCTGATCATCATCATGTGATCATCATCCCCCCCCCCCCCCCCCCCCCCACACACACACACGCCATATAGCACAACCACAGCTACTGATATTTGGGCATTGTTTCAAAGATGGCACTTGTTGACGCAACACCGGCATGGACTACAACACCTGCCATTACGAAAATAGTATCCACTATTAACAAAATAATGACCCAGCCACAATAGCAATAGTAATAAACCTGAGTAACAAAGGGTAATGTAATGCTACGCCCTCCAAAGGCTGTCAGATACGAGTGTTCATCGTGGTTATAGGTGATATGGAATGTTGATTGCTCAGAAATACCACTTCATATGTGTACATTATTTAAGGTACATGTTATTACTTGTATATGTTTAACAGACCAATACAAGTTTCATTGCACGTTAACTTTTATGCAATTTTGATTTTTTTTAAATGATTGGAAAGTTGAAAAAAGTATTTTCATCAAGCTATTTATATATGTACAGTCAACACTATGTGCAATAATCCAAATGGACATATATGTATCATATTCATCCTTATAATTCTAGGTGATAAATGCAGTCCGGGTATCAAGACGCCTTCGAACAACTGGAAACTACTTCATTGTCAACTTGGCCTTAGCAGACCTATGCATCACGCTTATAGTGGATCCCTTTGCATTAGTTGGTAAGTAGGCCTCCCCAGCCTTAAACTACAAAACTGTGCATGTTTATGCGTGTATGAATGTGTGTATGTGTATATATGTAAAGTACGTATGTAGGAGATTGGGAGATGTGTTGTACCCATATTACGCATATGCATAAATCTTCTTATGCTATACACACAAAATTGAACAATTAAATGTGCACGTATGGGGGATTATAAACCAAACTTCCATGTAATCATTATATGCTTCTCTTGGGTATTATCTTTATTTGGCAATTATTTGTTGCGTTTACGTTATTGCCAAAAGTATGGAGAGTCTGCATTACTGTCAATTTTCTTTTGTTCAAACAAACACTCATACACGCGCAGTTTATCATATCAAACGTCTGCATTGTGTGATCACCCTGATCATCGTCTGATTTATCTTTTCAAAAACAGATAGGTTAAAAAGTATATTTTTAGAAGAAAAAAAGCAATCGAGTTTAATATGTATGCATATTCTTTTGGGGGAAGACTTCCACTTAATGTACACGTTCAAGAAAGGTTTTCAATTTCATTTTGCCGGTGTCTTTCAAATGCGATGATTGATTGGTTACCCAGCAAATATTTTTAAAAGGACTGATTTTTTTTTGTCAGAAACATTCAAAATAAACATGAATAAAACATTAGCAAAAGGTTCAATAACCATAGGGAAAACATTAGTGAAATATTTGAGAAACATCTGAACAAAGCTGTAATGAAATGTTACAAATGGCATTAACAAAATGTTGAATAAATGTTTTGGAATGTTTTGGCAGAATTGTTTGTTCAACATTACGATAAAACAGTCCTTTAATAATTCAAAAACTTTATCAAAATACCAATTTTAACACAAAAAACGTATGAAATATTTCAAAAATATTATTGAGAAATGCCCTATGATATTGCCACATAATGATGCCAAAATGAAAAGAACAACAGCAACAATTCAACATTATTATCTTTATATTAAATAATGTTAATTTATAATCCTACAAGTGTTAACAACTTCTCTGAAAAAGCAACATTTTATGCTATAATCAGATAAATATGATCGATAAACATGAAATATTGACTTGAAAATTTAGGAAAAAATAGTTTCCAAATAAATATATCATTACTGGCATTGATCTAGAATTTTAGATTTCTTAAAAAGCCTGAATACCAGTATGTGTCATTCAGAAAGGCATTGATTAGGGCTGACCAAAATAATATAAGTAGCATTCTCTTCTATCTTGAAAGCATGATGTGTACAGTATACTTTTCAAAGTTAGACTGACCAAGAAATTCCTAAAATGGGGATTTCAAAAGTGTGTTAGTTATGGGAGATTGGTAAGTACCTTTTCTTCTCTAAAAAATTTAAAACTCAACTATCTGGAAAAGATAAATATTGCAAAAATATTGAAATGATGTTAAGTAAAATGTTACAAAAAATGTTTCCATAATATTGCCAGGCCAGCAATTTCAATGTGGATAAATATCTTCAACAACAATGCCAAAATGTTTCTTAGAAATAGTTTATGAATAATTTAAGCAATATTGTATTAATACATACTTAAAATATTGTGAACAAAATAATTTAAATGTTATAAGAAATGTTTTGGCAATAATTTTCAGGCCAAACGTTTTAATATTAATAAATAATTTTCAGAAACATTTCATGAATAATTTTTGCAATATTGTGTTAATGTATCTTAAAAATGTTTTAGAAATAATGATAGAAATATTATAAGAAACATTATGGTAATAATTCTCAGGCCAAACGTTTTAATATTAATAAACATGTTCAGTAATATTTCACAGATATTGGGTAAAATATTTTGTAGACATAGCACAAATGTTTTGTGTTTGCTGGGTAGTGTGTAAAAAGGTATCAACTTATATTATTTACGGGATTGATATCAGTATCTACCTGTGAATGAATACTATATTATATTGTTTACAGGATCGTAGTTAGTATCTACCTGTGGGTGAATACTATATTACATTGTTTACAGGATTGATATCTGGATCTACCTTCTTCACAACATATCCAGATGTATGTCACGTGATAGCAACTATCGGTCTCGTGAGTCGCACGTGTTCCATGATGACAATAGCCGCCATCGCAATCAACAGGTAAAACCATTGATAGATTAGGGCAGCAATACTTAAAAAATGAACCCTACTTTATATACAGGTTAAACAAAATAAAGCATGTGATTTATTTAATGCCTAATGCAATATAGAGGTATTTATATAACACATCAATTCTATGAAGAAATGTTATGGTCATTACATTATGAACTATATATTATATAAGTCGGTTTTGAATAAGCATTTATTTATCTTATCACCCATGGGGAGTCTTTGTAATTCCTTCATAAACAGGAAAATGTTCGAATAGATGGAATGTTCCTATCTGAGTGGTAGCACCCCGGCGGCGGAGGTTGTATTCTCCTCTTGTTTTAAAGATATTCAAGAGCTATTTGAAATTTGCAGCCTTATTCCTCAAGTCTTCTCTGTTTAGATTTATGGAAAATCGCATCTATATGGCCGTTACATAAGTACAAGGGCGTTTTAACTGGAGGCTTGTTTGACTAAAAGTCGATTTGTTCATAGTTTGATGACGCTTATTAAATCCACTGATAAGTTGTTAAAGGATTTCACTTTCAGGGGTGTTATTCTTATCATCTTTGCTGGCTTTATGCGGATTATCAATTGCATTCCAGAGGCTCCAGTGAATGTATGTTTATCAAATCGACTCATGGAAAGAAATCTGCAGGTCCCGTGGAAATGTGCTTGGCGTGCACTGTCGCATTAAGAGTGCGTGTCACAATATTAATAACTCATGGCTCACAAAGATTTGACAATCCTAAAGCTTGGACAGGCCTGACATGCTTCTTTGTAATTTTGTCATTTCGCATTTTCTCTAAAGGGTAATGCCCCAGTTAGCAAGTATGGTGTCCTAGATAAATGCATACTTGACGCAAATATGAATTCCTGGAGTGTTGGTAGGTCTTAGGATGCCAATATTGCCTCCAAGCCTCTACCACATATATTTCTTATAGATATTTATTATGCCTTGCAAATAATCAATGATACTTTGTTGTTTCAGGTACACGTTCGTATGTCAACGCCACCATTATGACAGGCTCTATCCTACAGGGAAGACAATTGCCATGTGCGTTTGCCTGTGGCTGCTCTGTCTCACCTTGGACATCCCCAGCTATTTGGGCTGGAGCTACTATCACTTCGACAAAAAGTTCCTTATCTGTACATTTCGGAGGCAGGAGTCCTTACCCTTCAATCTGCTGGTGGTGGTCAGTTCTATGGTCATCCCGCTTATCATAGTATTCACCTGCTATCTTCTCATCTACCTCTTCATAAGAAAACGACAGAAGAAGATGTCCGTTTTGGCAAACTTTAGTGTGGATGATGTCAGATTGGCCAGGACGTTATTTTGTGTCTTTGTGACGTGTTTGGTATGCTGGATACCCTATGCAGCATTCATTATGATTGACTTTGAAGACCGCTGGCCGACGCTGGCCTATGTTATAGTCATACATCTGGCTCACATGAGCAGTTCCATCAATTGCATCTTGTACGGTGCCACCAACAGGAACTTCAGGTCGGGATATGTGAAGGTACTGAGGCGCTCAGGGTGTCTTCCTGATTGTTTAGAATCAAAGGCCGTACTGGCTGCACGTAAGTACCGCCATTCTTTACATCTCTACTCTACCAGGCATTTAATCATCTCTGTTATATTTTACTTCTTACACTATTACTGATGCATGGTGCTTATTATAGATGTAAAGTAGGGATCATATCTAAGGGTTGCTTTTAGTGTATAGAAAAAACAAACCTAAACTGTTCAGATTTAAAGTGTCTGCATATTTGTTCCATAGTGGTTATGAAATAAAGGTACCCATTAGTTGATACTATAGCGTACGATTTGCTAAATTAATAATTATGGTAGAGTTCTGCCACTGTTTTTAACCTGTCCAATCTAACATTAACTTTACCTCTTGTGGATGAAATATATCCATCTAACTTAATTGTCTATTCAAAATAACTATATACATTATACATTATACATTGTACATCATTTGATTTTCTAGGATCAAGGGCAGGGGCCGCTACGTCATCACAAGTAAAAAGCAAGCAGCTACCTTCACAACGTGGTCTAGGATCTCAAGCTATACCAGGTTCTAAGGACACAGTTAGCACAACTGTCACCCCAGACAAAACACCAAATGTGCATGTGGTGAAACAAGCAGACTCAGCACACATAGATGTCAAGTCCCCAGATGACAAGATGCACAAAACAGATGGCGAACAAGTATCACACGACATCAAAAACTCCCCAGACAGGCCAGACAATGGAAGTATATTTTATGAGAACAATGCTGAAATGATAGAAAGCAATATTACTTGTGAGGACACTACAGTCCTGATAGAAACCAATACTGTATGTGATGGCAGCAGGTTTGCCCAGGATAACTATGGTTTTATAAGTGACGCTGTGGATGAAAATTCATTAATGGAAAGGGGTTCATTAGATGGTAAAAGCATAGAAACAAAGGCTCAGCTTGATGCCAGCGAAAGCAATGGACCCTCAAAGACTAACAGCATAAAGAATACCATTGTGAAAACCATTTTAAGCAACAGTATGCCACTGAATTGTACTAAACCTACTCATGAAAAGGGCAAATCATTATGTGATTTCCAAAATGGACCTGCTACAGACCCGAGCACATGCAAAGCAGATGTGTCATCAGAACATATCAGCCACTCGTTGTCTGACCATACCAGTGTATCTGGTAACAATAATGAGAATCTGGATGATGGTACGGTTGGCAAAGATGAAAATTGGCCTGCAAATTACAGCGCAGTATATGGTCACAAAAATCAACCCTTTTGTGATTATTCGGTGGTTGGTGGCAAAAATGGATCTCTACATGGCAGTGCATTATCTGATCACAAGAATCAGTACTTATGGGATGGTGTCATGTGTGGTGACACATCTCTGGATGGTGGCACAGTTCCAGTTGACAAGGAACAGTCGCATGGTAGTGATAGTGCCATCAGTGGTGACAAGCCTATGGATGGTCCTACGTTACATTGTGATGAAAATCTCATGTCCGATGGTGCCATGGGTGGTTACAAGTCTTTGGATGGTGGTTTAGTATGTGGTGAAAATAATAAACCTTTGGATGGAAGTGCAATACGTTGTGACAATGAGGAGCCTCCGGATGATAGTGCAGCATGTGGCATCAAGAATGAGCCTCTAGATGGCGCTTCAATAATTGGTGACAAAAAAGAGCCTTCGTTAGGTGGATCTATGCATGATGACAGACATCAGCAACTGGATGGTGCGTCAGTAATTGGTGACAAAAATGAATCTCTAATTGGTGGATTATTATTGGGTGATATGAAAAACAGTCTTGTTGACAGTGGTTTAATATCCATTAGTGAGACTCGGCCTCTGGATTGTAGTACTGTGTGTAGTGACACAATTGAGCCTTTGGACTGTGATTCAGTGGGTGGTAACGAAAACAATCCTGTGGATGGTGATGCATTATATGCTGACATAAATGAGTTGAAAAGTAATGGCACTCTAGATAAAGATAAGAACCAGTGTGTAGATGCTGCAACATTCTGCACCATCGACGATTCATCAGATGGTAGTCAAGTGTGTGAACACAAAAAAGGGCCACTAAATAGCTGTCCAACATGTGAAAAGAAGAGTAAGTTAGTAGATGGAGGTGATGGAAATGATGACAATAATAAGCCTAGAAGCAAGGGTGGGGAAACAGCGAGAGATACGTCATACCTTGAAGTGATTGAAAACATTGAATAAACACCCAATGGAGTGTTTGTAACCTCCTTTTATAATTAAAACTTTTTCGTAAATTGGCCCTAGATGAACTAGTGCAGTGAGAAACACAGGCACATGTGTTATCTCAAACTCTCATCCTGTTGTTTGTCCTGGTTAATTCCACGAATGAAGGACATATGAGACAAAGAGATAAAGAAAATAGAGAGGCTCAAACATGTTATGAAGGAAAAACATAGTCTTTACTAGGGTCTCCTGAGAACAAAGTGGTGTGGTTAAAGACAATGTATCAACCGAGACAGAAAGTGAATAGGGTTTGGTGAATCGTGGATGCTTTTGTTTGAGGCCTTGATAAGAATGACAATGGAGCATAAAGTTTATTTTGTTTACATCAAACTTTTGAAAGGTATTTGAACTCGTACGCAAAAGTGTAATACAACTTCAACAGAAATAAAATGTGACATTACGACGATCATGTTTTCCTACTCTAACAAAGAATACATCCTACAATTTTAGCTTGATAAGTGTCGCCAAAATTCATCGTGTAGGTTTCATTTGAATTTTGGATTTGGAATTATGTTTATCGTATCATTTTCTATTATATATCCTTTAAATCTTGACTAACCAGTTTAAAATGTCGAAGGAAACAGAAGTACATGTGTGAAACCATTATCTACACCAAGACACTGATAACACATCACATGCAAGGATACTATGTTTTACACCAGGTAATCAGTTTTCCTCCATCATTTCTAACTGGCAAGTCACATTTTGGCATAAAGCCTGAAAACATTCTCTAAGATTGTCCGGCTATAAAAAATATAGAACAGCTGTGTCGTTCAAAAGTAATACATTTATTTACACAAAGATGTTTAATTCATATTTTGATATGTAAATAACATTAAAAATTCATGTGTCCATGGGTATTAGGATCACATACTACTCTATCTGAAATTATACAATCATATTTAGGGCATTCCGTTTGCCTCAGATGTTGGCATTTCATTTAAGCAGTCGAAACAAAGAATCATAGTCGAGGAAAAAATACCTGCATTACCTCGAGTTTTTAGTATTTCCAATAATTGAGATAGCGAATCCCATTTTCAGCAAAGTCAATATCCTTCATAATCGACATTTCCATTGACAAATTAAGTTGATTATGGTCAGAATATCATAGTCGAGGAAATATAGTCAAAGATAAGAAGATACATTTTTGTTACATATTCATGTCACATCCAGACACCAATGTATTATAGAGATAAACGTATGGTCGCAGAGTTTATATACATTTATAACAAACAAATACATTGAAATTAGTAACAATACATTTATCATTAAAGTACTTTTTCAAAAATCTTCGTTAATTAGTAATCTCAATTTCAGGATTTACGTCGCTCAATAAACATAGGTAAATACGTTACTGCCAGTCAAAGTTGTTAGGATACGTATATCTTTCACATTTATTTTCATAAAATTGTTAAATTACATTTATCTAAGTTACAGGTAATCCTCTACTTACTTCATGTACACACGGTAAGCAAAATTGCTGATGAACTCTGCCAATAACGTAGCTATTATAAATCAGGATTGGGGTCGAGTTTATCCCCTTTGATATGTCCACGTCACTTTCAACATCAAGAAGAGACATAACTCTATGAACAGTCAAACAGAAGCTGGTTGCAGGTAAAGATAATTGAAAATACGAATCTGAAACATTGCTTATTAAATCTAAACACAAATTAGAAAAATACAATTCCCTCATATTTTATATTTTTATTCTTTCTGAAGTTTGATGGATCCCCATCCATAATTGAGAGCAGGACCGATTACAGGAAATGCCTTCTTTCATAAAGACACATATATCTTACATCTGACCCATGCTGGGAGGGTCTTATCATGACGCGTAATGTACCTCTCCTCAAGGTTGAAAAGTAAAATAGACACATTTAGAGCAAATATCAGAAAAGATTCCAACTTATATTGGGGGTTTTGTACTACAATTTATAGTAAGAGGTTTGGATATAATCCAATGCATAACAAGTATTTATGAGCATAATTGTACATATCAGAGGTAAATTTCTAGGTTTTTCTATCTTATCTTTATTTAGGAAGAACATCACTTTATAAGTAACATAATGACCAAAGACCATTTAATGACAATATGCCAGTACTATGTCCTGACCCATCTTGGTATTTTCATTTCCTAATATAAGCAAAGCAGGGTTAGAAAAGTAATTTAGTATCACATGGCAATTTCCATCGTGGAGATTTAAATATGCTCTAGCGTCATTAATTCTGAAATCATTATAGTAGTTGCTCAAAGATTAGCTCTCGGGCTTGGATATTAGCGCCAAAAAAGATTTGGATGGAGATTGTATCAGACTTGTTGTACTATCTTCACCACAACACCATCACACAGATGCAATTGACAGGTGCGGTAATAGTTAAGGTGAAAATCTAGAAGAGTAAATCAAAACCAACAATACACATACATGAGCACCCGCAACAATTCGCAACTTTCTATTGACATGTGACAATACTAGTCGCACGGTGCCTCAGGTTATCTTCTAAACTCATGTCGTAGATTTGTTGATCCCTTACTTGACCCACAACTGTCATTTCTAAAGCCTCATTATCCATAAGGTCGTCAGTGCCAATTAAATTTCCTTACTTTACTCTGTTTGAAGCGGCAACATGTGTTTGCTCGTTCTGTTCTGCTTCCATATGTCAGTTTCCAGGTCCTTGGTCATCTGTTCTGAGTTGAGGATGCGTTTGAGGTTCCCAGTTTTGGAGTTGCAGGGACCACAGATTCCTCAGAAGCAGCACTTTCGTGTACATAGTTGATAGATGCGTTCTTCATGCTGTCATCAGTGACTAACACCTTTTGCCTGAATCAGTACGGTTTGGTGGTCTAGATCAATTTTAGTAGAAGGCTCAGATCCCTCAGTGCTTCCTTCCTCCCTAGAATCACACATAGCATCGCTTGCAATAGATATGTCATTCGTGGAATTGACCTGTTGGTCATCAGAGGTGATTGCAGTTCCTTGATCTGCACTTGACCTGTGATTGATAATGGTTCTAAATTCTGAAGCAGTGTTCTCTGATTGCTGAGTGCCAGTATTATCATGCACATCAACATTGCTGTGTTTCATATTTGGGTGATCAATATTTGAATGGTCAGGCCCATTTGATTGAATCAAAATATTGTGCTCTGTGGCCGTTTGTTGTAAAGTGTCATCAGTTTTGCTATGGATGCTATATTCCGAAGGTGTGGTGATAGGCTGATCAACAGTGATCACAGTTTCACGGTCAGAACTTATCTGCTGACTCAAGGTTGCCTGGTAGTCAGAGCCAGTTCTTTGCATTAGTTCAGGTTCAGGACTCCTAGCTCTCATAATCTCTCTTGCATCAAGGCTATGATAAAAATTGTTTGATGCATTCATATGGTTATCAAGACTCCTTTCACTCTTTGGGTGATCTGAATCCAACCTCTCTTCAGCGATTACTCGTCTAGGCTGGACATCATCAGCTCTAGCTGTTGAATCTGTCATAACATGTGTGCGGCTTTGAGGATGGTCTTCATTATCAATAGCCAATGAGGGAGACTTGTGAGGTGAAAATGATTCAACCTCCTCAGCTGGTTTTGCTACTATATCATGCTTGGATACAGTCTTGTCTTGATCGGTAGATCTAGCAATTTCACCTTGCTGTATGTTGCTGCCAAGATCGTCTTCATATGGATCACCATATGGCAGTTTAGGTTTGCCCGCTGCCAGACTAGGCTCTGCATTCGTCTCATTGGATGCTGAATGCAGGGTGACTTCATTTGTATTGTCACACGCGCTAGCAAGGCTCTCATCATTGAAGGATACCTTTCTCTGATAGTGTTTTCTATCATCATATTCTGGCCTCGTTCCAACGAGAGCTTGATCATGTGTGGCATGTCCAGATGTTGTTTGTTGGTGGTCATGCCTTTCCTCACTAGCTGCACAGTTGGGATCAAAGAACGACCCTTTTACCACATCATCATCATCATCAGGTTTGTGGTTGTTGGTGGTTGTTATGGAATTTGATCTCACTGACCGTCTTCTCCTCTCGCTGTATGATCGCGGGGAAATGAGAGTTTCTAAATCATCATCTGTACCGTCGATGCTGACCGCCCGTATCTGCCGGAAGAGGTTGTTGCCATGCAGGAGTCTATGTCTTGCGTTCAGTATTTTTGACTGTCTCCGCTTACGGTTGAAGGAGGTTGAGAAGGAATCTTCGAGATTAAGGTCATCTTGGTTAAGGTTTAAGGAGGTGCTGGAGAGACGTGCTGAGTCAGGCCTAGGACAGACAAGAGAAAGAAAAGACAATCACTGGAGTGAAATAAGGATATGAGCGCATCCAGATGGAAGGGGAAAGGTTTGCTCACCATCTGATGCTAAAATGACGTTTTTGTAAGACTAAATGATACTAAATAAGGCACATATCACATCCCTTTATTTGAACGATATATATCAAAGAATAAAACAAAAATGATTCCATATGTATCTTAATTTCAAACCATCTGCTTTACAATTATCTTAATTTTAAAATGTGTTTCATGAATCAAATTCCTTCTTACCATAAAACTACTTCTGTAGCACAAGATGAAATTTTCATATTTTCAAACTCATTTTGATTTGATACTTTTGATGGAGTAAATGTGATTTTGTTTCCAAATCATGTGGAAAAACGGATTAAGAAATACAGCATAGTGACAGAGAGTCAGTGATGGGTGATAGGCAATCAGACTAAAAAGGTATCATTTGTCCTCATACCGGCCGTCCTTCACTACACCATTATTGCTAGTGTGAGGCAGCGGTTCAACCTCAGCCACAGTCACACGCTCAGGATGACCATTCGCATCTCCACCCATAGCCCTACTTTGACGATGACCTCTTTGCGCATGCGTCATACCGGTGGACATCTCACGTGAGTTTATTGTTTCTCCATAGTCTTCTTCAATGGTAACAGAATTGGTGTTTGAATCACTTCGTTGAGACTGCCTTGATTTCTTCCTGACAAGTCCCTGGTGACGTTCATCGGAGTTGACGTAATCGTACGTTTCTGACCCCGGCAGCTGCAGACTGCTGTGGCTGGACAATGGTTTGGGGTTTATAGGGCGGACGTTGTAACGTTGCGGTGCTGTGAGCAGGCCCAGCTGTCTGGCGTCCGCAGAGGGGACGATACGTATGCCAGGAAAACGCATCAAAGTCTGAAGGGCAGCTGCAAAAATAACAATAACACAAACTGCAACACTATGCATTAAATGTGGGAGGGTCATAATTGTTGATCACAAGGAATGCAGACTAGGGTCCAACAGTAGTAAATGTAAGAATTTATGATTTGCAATACTTGATAACTAATAAGAATGCTTGAAAATAAACTTTCTAGAATACGCTTTCATGATAAAAAGGTGAGGGAAAATAACTTATCATATGATTATGCTTTCGAACATGTATTTATTGACATAGTAAATACGTTCATCTAAGCAGTCGATGATGCATATAATATAATATTCAACATGATGTTTTAATATTTGTAACTTTAAGAAATTGATTTGTAGATTTTATGGAACTTTAATAAACGTTTTTTACAGCAAATCTTTACAACCGCACCAAAGAAGCAAATATATTTTAGAGATTTCCTTGTGATATTTATAAAACTGCTTGATGCAATCAACCCATGGCAGAACATACATAGATATGTTACCCAATGTATAAGCTTACCAGCCTGCTCTAGTGGTAAACGAATCACTCTTTTCTGTCTAGTGACAGAGCTTCCACTGGAGTACTGCGACTGTGCCGGCGCATGTCTGTTGTACGTTGAACTGACGCTCCTTGCTGGTCGCCTAGTTACGGTTGCTGTGGTAATCTGACCAGCCTCCTCTGCCCCGCCCTTGTTTCTCCCTGCTGCAGTTGAGGTGGGGAATAGGATATTCTAAGTTATGACTTAATTGCAATAAACTCAGTTGGAAACTCCAGTAATTCCAAGAGAAATTATCTTTTTAGTTTTTGTATATAGTAAGATTACCAGCAACATATATTTTTTGTATTTCCTATTACTTTAGAAGATGAATACCGGCTGTGCTGCTTAATATAGATTACATACGTGATAAGTAGAAATAGTAACATTATTGAATGATTCAGGTATGGAATATGGCGCATCGTCACCCATTAGATTTCAACTTACAGTGGGATACATAACAAAGGACTATGTAACAAGTAATGAAGTATCATCATAAAAAAATTTTAACATCTAAAAACATATACCCGTGTTTTGTATTCAGAAAATTTAAAGTGCATGAACAATACCAATAAGGGATGAGGTAAAATCTAAAATTACAATGGCTTTTTGTGTACGAGAATTGTTGAATTCCTATAGATGCTAGTATTCTATATGTTAGGTCGTTCTTGTTTTGGCATTTATACTGCAGGACAAACATAGGTCAGCTATAATGCACTGTTTGAATAAAAGAAATATATAGGTCAGGACATGTAAAATCCAGCAATTGTCATTAGTGTATTATGCTTTGTAATCTCATTTACACTGACAAAAAGCGAAACCCTTTTCTATTTATTCGGATTTATTCATTCTGGAAGCAATTTCACTCTTCGCAATGCTTACTTGATGATCAACGTTTCTGCAGTCATAAAGGCATATTTCAGTTGTTTCATTGCGTTAGGTTTATAAACTTACATTCAGCCATAGCGTATACCTTCTTCTTGCCTTCAGTTCTTTCCTGTAATAAATGGTCAACAATGTCAAAAACAAAAATGACTGCAGTAACAATATTCAATGCATATGTGAACGACCTGTCACTAGTTGATTGGTGTCCGGGCGACCGGACGTTAAGTGAATGAACTGGGCAGGACATCTAGATGACGGAAACACAACAAGTCTTAGGCTTTACAACTCCTGTTTACAACACTAATGAAAGTGTAAAGAGATGTATATTTCAATGTAAAGCTATTGATAGCCTCAGTAAACATACTTGTCCTGCCAGAGACAATTAGAAATACCAAGGGCATTTTATGAATGTATAATTAAACTATGAAACGTGGGTTACTGTACTCACATAATGGAGTTGTACCTTCAGGTCATCATTCGCCTCTTTGAGGGACCTGTTAGTCGACACTAGATAGTAGATTCCCATACTGAAAGAAAACATCCACGTAATAATATGAAAAGTTATGTTGTGAAAACGATGGCAAGACAACAAAACTGGCATGAGCAAGAGGTCTGAAAAAAATAGTCTGCAAAGGACACATGAAAACGTAACTCGCAATTGACTAACTCTAACATGGGCTTCACAAGGCTTTGTATTTGTCTCTGTGCACATTATCGCCTTAGAAAGATAAATTCAAAGAAGGTTTATTTTCCTATAATCTATGATAGTAACTTCCATTTAATTTTTCGCCCTTGTCTTTCGTATAAAGTATAGTATTATAGAACGTGAGAGTGTAAACGATCACTACAGTGAGGCGCGTGTACATTTCTCAAGCGAAGTTTGCTAAGTGGTGATACACTGTGAGCAAGTATTGGGCAATGCATTGAACCTCAAGGCTATGGGGGAAGCCCCGCCCCTGCATTACGCTTCAATGACAGTGGATAATAAGAGTTCAATATTAATACAGAAAGTATGCAGATCTTGAGACTGACCTCATTAGTAAGATGAAAGGCAGGATGACGCCAGGGGAGGAGATGTAGCCCAGGGCATTGCTGAGCCAGGCAGGCAGCTCAGTCGCCAGCGTCTCCGTCAGGATGTTATACATCAAACTCTGGTCACTAAAATATCAAAAACGTATTTTCTCTCTATCAGACCATCATACTAGGATTTCTGTTCACTGATGTACAAAAGAATACATTGTTTGTATCAGGATAGTTTACTTGAATATCTGCTTAATGACATATCAGGAAAACATTGTCTCTGTCAATATATCATACTTGCATTTCTGGCCACTGAAATAACAAAGTACACCCTAAAGATGTCGAAAACAACGGAAATATGTTTTTCTATTTCTCATTCAAAATTGGGTTGCACCCACTATGTTTGAAACTATGACCTTCCAACAGCTAGCTTAACGACTCACCTGAATGGCCCGCAGTCAGGCGATGGTTTGAGGGCGACGATGGCGAAGACGGGAGGCAGGGTGCACAGGAACAGCATCAGCATCAGGATGGCGTAGTAGAAGTTGTTGGATCTCGAGGCTTTGAACATCCTCTCGTGTGGAATGTTGCACATCAGTACCGCCCAGCTTCGCGCATACATTATGATAAGTAGCTTGATGATATTCAGAGCTGGCAGCGCCGGAGCGAAGAACGTTCCCATCCTGGAAACAGCGGTTAGTGCATATTTTTGCATATCTTTGCATAATGTAAAATAGTGCGTTACGATTCCAGCATGGTTATAAACTTACATTTTAAAGCACGCCAGAAAAATTGGCGGGAGAGAGAAAAATAACGCGAGGAAAATTGTGCAAAAGTAAATAAACAATTGGACGTGTTGTTAATGGATCTACAGGGTCGTGCTTTAATGGATCTACAGGGTCGTGCTTTAATGGATCTACAGGGTCGTGCTTAAACACGTAATTTGTTTATACATAAAAAATTACTGTATAGTTTATGTACAGTGGTTTTTTTCTTGCGGCTTTAAAAGAATAGGAAAAGAAGAACAGAACACGTTTTGTATCAACAGTCGTGGTTGATAAACGCTATTGCAATAAATTCAACTATGTTAGATTTCAACCGACACATTTATTTTATTAGCTTATGTTTTTGTTGACTGGCTAGAATGTACATAATTTTCTGGAAAAAACAATCTTACCAGCATACTTCTATCAACAAATTATATATATATCTACCAGATCATTCCCTGATTGTAGATAAGATGGAGGATGTTTTCAGCCAGTTTGAACTCGCCATACTCCGGCTGAAAGAGATAGGATACGTTTCACACATACTCGGATTTTTGGCATTGTGGATTCCATAAACAAATGACCAGTCAATTTAAAATCTTTTATCGCAGAAAAAGTGGTAAATAGATTGCATGAGATGACATTCAAGCTACACTAAAACGAATTCTTGCGCATGTACCTACTGTATGTCTTAATCTTTATATGTCTTGTGAAATCAACACCGTTATTTCACATTTGCTCGGTATTCACCTTAAAAGGGCTACCTTAAATACAATAATGGCCTGCTAGTCATGTAGTTTGTGTGCACAAAATAAGTGCTTTACAGTGTAGGCGAGACGTGTGCTACTCACGAATGTTTTCTCGAGGTCCCAGCAGCAGCAGCGGTTACAGTACTTCACCACGAGGCCCCGTATAAAGTCAATCACCAGGATACCGCCAAGAGTTGTGATAAGATCAAAGACGGTCAGCTTGAACATTTCCTGAAAAAAATGATTAAGACCATGCGAAAATACAACGTGACAATAGCAGTATGACAATTGTCTCATGCGAGGACCTAATATCAATCACTTTGTTAAATACAGAGTAACTTTTACGAATCGTTTAGATTAAAAACGACTGAAATAGCTGATACCAATACTAAGTGTACTATAAGAGTAAAGCAAATCATATCAACATCTGTTACATTACAATGATGTGACAAGAATGGCGATGACATCTACACCAATTGAAGCCATGTCAAGAAGAATCCATTCTTACGAACCTGACCGACCATTGTTTCCCAACATAGATACTTCTTTGAAAGTAAGCCTGACGGCATTGTTATGTTATTGCCGGACGTGCAATTGGAACTCTGTGAAGCTGTAAGATTCGATGCTGTCATGTTGCATGAAGAGAAAATGGGTGTGGTACTGTTTGCTTGAACAGCCTCCAGTTCTTTACCCTGCATTATGAAAACACCAACGGAGAATCTTTTAGATAGTATACACTCACTTATACATACCATACCCTACAAAAGATGCACATGTGCACATACATACATATCTCACATCGCACGTATATTTACACACACACACACACACACACACACACACACACACACACACACACACACACACACACACACACACACACACACACATATATATATATATATATATATATATATATATATATATATATATATATATATATATATATATATATATATATATATATATATATATATATATATATACCGGTATATATATATATATATATATATTTATATATACATATATAAGTGGAATGAAAAGTAAGTCATTGAACAAGTGTTCATTACCAACATAGTTTTTTAGAATGAAACCTACATGTGACTCCGTGATTTGGTACATGATATGACAATTTGATGGACACTTAAATCGTCCCATTTGATGGCACGTTATACTACTTTGTAATTAGGGAATTACTTTTTTGACTCACCATATCTTGTATCTTGTTATAGAGGGCGATAAACAGCGTGTAGAGGTTCATGAGATAAAGCACGAGTATCCTGAAAAATTGTCACAGGTGGCATGTCTTACAACTGGAGAGAAAGAGCAATGACTTTATTGAGACGAAGAATAAACATGTGTAAAATGCATGAACTTAAAGCATCAAGTGCTGTTTATAATTGTAATATGGCCCATTTAAGCCTCTTTCGATTTTCAGGAAATTAAGTAGATAAACTCCTCCTGATTAATATGCACGGTATTACAACCACCCTTTGAATGATCAGTACAACTTAGTATAGTCAATACACGAATTGAGTATGTTCAATACACTACCGATCAATATAACTACATAACCATTAACTTTGATTGTCCATAGCACATATGTATAGAAAACATCATACACATATGATTATATATAAAGTCATCAATTGACCGCTTGATTTTCAAAGGAGAAGAAAATACCTACATTAAAAAACATTTACAAGAGAGCCCTTTCTTGGTATGAAATTGCTCATCAACTTTTCCTATAAACGGGCAAAATAGACCTTACTCACTTAGTGATATGTTGCTGATGAAAGGCCCTTATGGAAATGCTGCTTGTTAATGCTTGATTACTTAACATTTCATCAAGACGGCAATTATAACAGGACCTCTTCAGAATGGCTGGTGATATACACACATGCTGGTCTTACCTGGCCAGTTGCCATCTGAGGTTGACACGTGGGTGATATTTCTCCAACAGACCAATCACATCAAACAGGGAGGGGAAGAGCAGCGTGATGAGGGACATCACTATCGACACCTAGACAGAAAGGCAAACTCTACACATAGTCATATCAACACACACTATGAACCTTGACCAATTCATAATGAGATGGGGGAAATATACAACGAATTGAAATGTTGTGATTGGAAATATTCCTTAATGCCATTAGAAATATGTGTACACAATGGAACTGTACATATGAGCCTTCTTTATAATTGTTTGTTTTGTAAAATGAAGAAAAAACTATGATTTTACAGGTGAAAAAATATCCATGTCTTAAATGTGTGGAAAAGCAGTAACATTGAATACTTATTTCAAAATTATTCGATAGTATGCATATCAGTATGATACGGTCGACTCCATAGTCACTGAGTTAATAAGTTACAGCTACGGAGCATGGAAATCATTTGGATGATTGTCAATCTTTTCAGCAACCCTAAGAGAGGTCTTAAGCGTAACAAGCAGTGGTTGACGGAGGATGTCATTATAATCAATCAAGATAAAGCGGAGCACCAACATTTGCATAGGTATATAATATATCAGTTCCCTGAATATATCAGCATTCTCATTGACTATATACTATATTATCTAAAAGATATGAACCAGAAATGGACGATTAAAGGTTCCTTCTACTGTACGAGAGTGTGTCTGTACCTCGTTCTGATCCCACCAGCCCACGTCCTCGCCTCTGTCTAGTCTCCGGCCCACCTCCCGCGACCGCTCAACCACCTTCACAATGGCAAACGTACTCGCAGCAAGAACCATCATCACCAGTATGTTGGCCAGTACGCGAAGGAAAGTCCTTAGGTATCTACATCAGTACATATACACACACACACACACACACACACACACACACACACACACACACACACACATACATACATACATACATACATACATACATACATACATATATATATATATATATATATATATATATATATATATATATATATATATATATATATATATATATATATATATATATATATATATATATATATATATATATATATATATATATATATATATATATATATATATATATATATATATATATATATATATATATATATATATATATATATATATATATATATATATATATACATGTATATATATATATATATATATATATATATATATATATATATATATATATATATATATATATATATATATATATATATATATATATATATATATATATATATATATATATATATATATATGTATATATATATATATATATATATATATATATATATATATATATATATATATATATATATATATATATATATATATATATATATAAACATATATATATATATATATACATATATATATATATATATATATATATATATATATATATATATATATATATATATATATATATATATATATATATATATATATATATATATATATTTATATATATATATATATATATATATATATATATATACATATAAATATATATATATATATATATATATATATATATATATATATATATATATTTATATATATATATATATATATATATATATATATATATATATATATATATATCTATATATCTATATATACATATGTGTGAGTGTGTATGTGTGTATGTGTGTGTGTGTATACATATATGCTTACATATATCTTGATGGGTATTCTTAGAATTTCTTGCATATGAACCTGAAATTGTTTTGATAACTATCGGACCATCATGTATTATCATTCATTAAAAACCAAAGGTCAGTTCTGCATACTTACTACATTGTTTAAGAACACTTTTAACTAATCTAAAGATTTTGAAATTATACATACATCTACCCTTAATGGTCATTTCAATTCTGTATTTGTTAGACACACGAATATGTGAATTTGATGCAATACGATGAATATTTATATTTTCTTACTCTTAAACATTCGAAATATTGTTTTGGGCATGTTTTTTCGTTACATTATATTAGTTCTAAACTAAGTGCGATGTTGCTTACGCATTCCAGAATCTAACATACTTATTATCATCCTTTTGTCTCTCCTGTTCCTCCAGGATGGCCTCCTAGTCAAATAGAGAAGAATAAGGACAGGTTTATCTTCTAGACAGAGATACAAGGATAATTCAAGTCACGTAAGCCTAGTCTTAATCAACTAATTTATGAACATTTCAGAAAGGGCTGCAAGTATCGCAAATGTGTCGCTTAGCATTTTCTATTTGTATTGTAAATTTTACAATAAGTTGTATTTCATTCAATTATTTTACAGATTATGCTATAAAGCTCTAACACTCCGTGTATCTTAACATATCTTTATCAATTCTTCATAGCGTAATAATTCAAAAACGAAACTCCTCTTACCCTGAAATTAGTGGTAATTTCTGCGTGTTTGTTTTTGGCCATCTCCGTGTGTCCCACCATGAAGTCCCAGCCGGTGAACATCTTCCAGGAGAACGTGAACTGCTCGTCCTCCGTGGCCAGCTTGCTCAGGCGCGAATTCGCCGCCATCCTAATATACAGCGCGGAAAACAAAAACGAAGTTAATGTTTAATAAACACAAGCCCTGCGGGGCGTCTGCTGGCAGTTAAATTGCACTCAGAGAATGGAGTTATATTCAAAGGAAAATATGAAATATTAATATCACTGATTCTTCAGTGGCAGGACAACCCTAGAAAAACGATGCGAAACCAATAATCTTAATCATTGGTTAATGCAGGTGGTTAATGTGGGTTAACAATCAAACATGATGCCCTGGACATGTCAAAGCTTTCACAGTAGTCAGAAAAAGGCCCTACCATCCAGGTGCATGTAATATCTGCCCAATAAAGGCATACTTTGGATGAATTTCAAATGGTGCCAATGCAAAAATAAAAACAAAACAACATTTATTGATTTATAAATTTGTAATTAACTGGAAAGTACCCGCCCTGTTATTCTCCACAAACTCTGGTCATTAAGTAAAATTTACATATTTGTTCGTAATTTCTTAATGCTACGAGTATTCTCGGGGTTAGGGTAGTGCAGGTATCGCATGGTAATGCGATCTTCCAGTTGGTAGACCCTGCTTACGCTGCCATGCAGGAACACGCTAAAACTTAAATTTGGAATTTTCATTTTTGGTCAGTTTTTCTGCCAAGTTGCTGCTAGGGTGCATGTAAGTAGGTGAGGATGATAGGGAAACCAATCGGCCGCTTGGTTTTAAGTCTAAGGCATCAATCTTTCATGCCCCAGCAGGGACCCAAATTCGGACAGGGTCGAGAGACAGCTAGCAGTCATTGGCAACGCCGTGGTCCACACGGCAGGCCACGGTCAAGGTGGAAGGTATCGGGGCGAACCACCGACACGCCCTCACCCAAAATTAGCATTCCCTCGCGCTCCAGATCTGACGACAAATCGGGAGGGAGAACGGGAAAGCGCAACAACCATCGATTGTGCTTACCGTCAAAGGCAATGAGGCTACTTATATAGGTAGATTGGAGTACAGTAATGTGCTTACAGTAGTTGACCAAATTAACTTTTGCAAGTTATTTGATTGAATAAAACTGTTCAACTTTAACTTTATCGAAATTGTAAATAGTTTAGAATATTTCTATTGAAAGAAATATTCATGATTTTGTCATATTACCGAATTAGGTACCTTTTACACCTCTGTGGGTGTATTTGCATATTCTTTTATCGCCGCTCATGGCTATTAATAGAGCACAGTCCCGCATTTGTCATTCGTCGACCGTGATTGGGTCACATTTTCGAAAATTATTTACTTTGCGTATGCCACGATATAAAAACACATTTGAAGTTAGTTAGTGGTATACTATTTTTATCTATCTATTAAAGTGTTGATAACTGTTGTAATGTAATACCTTTGTTGGGAAATGTTAAGAGCTGGTTCTTCATCTCAATTCAAGCATAACTAAAATGACTGGAGAAGAGTCAGCAGGAACCAGTGACTTCTCCTGAAAATGTGTTTTTAATATAGAGGGTAACTATCACTTTCTGATAGGGAAAAAGAATTGTGTACCAAAATAAACAATAAGTGACATCTCAGATATAAATGAAGTTAAATATGCTTATAGAGAAATGCAGTATGACCACTACTTTGCTGAATTCTAGCAAAGAACAGAGGCCTTTCATAGGAAATGGCACGATGTGTATGTAAACCTGTATACAATATTCTCTTCCTGATTTAATCATACTTGTTTACATATACCTGTATAGAACACCTAAAACTATGAGAAAAAGCTATTTTCAAACGTACGTATTGTTTACAGATAACGTGTATATGGTATATAATGTTAAAATAATATACATAGGGTTGCCCCGACAGCCAAATGACATAGAGTATGGTCATTGGCTGCTTCCTATCTGTCATGACTGCCAATGGACTCTGGGTTTGAAACGAGCTCGAGGAATCTGTGGAGAATGTTTTTGTCATGGGGTTAGGCGATGGTTTTCTCTGGCTACGCCACTTTCCTAGACGACAACCAATTAGCAAATAATGAATCAATAGTAACCTGGCAGAAAAAATGACAATTCAAAAATTCAAATTTCCAAATTCCAAATCAATAAGCAATGAAAGTAATAAAGAGAAGAATACAGTCTACCTCCTCAGGATTACGATGAAGCTGAATATGTAGGTTCCTATGCCAGCCAGCAGGTAGGCCAGGGGAAGCCTGTAGATGTTGCCAATAACCCGCTCGTTCGTGTAATAGCCATAGAAGAGCAACGAATACTTCAGATATCCCTATAAGATAAACGTTGTGAAAGTTGGATAAATATTTGTAATAATAAAGTGTTTTCAGAAATGTTATTTTCCCAAGAATAAGCGTGTATGTCTATTAATAATTTAAGGTGATGAGTACCATTGCAAGCTAGTTAAAAGCCCCATCCCAAAACACACCTCACAGCAGCATAATCCTGTAACTAGGTGTATATCCAGGTTCCTTAGTGTTATCAGGTAGAGAATATCATTGCCAACTGCCATTATTCAATCCATATTCTGTTTTATTTCAAAATTTACAACTTTTCTTTCAAATGACATAATCTCATTACTTACGCAGGTGATGGTTACTGCAGGTTCAGAGTTACTTTTGGGACATCATTGACTATGCCCACTAAGAGGTAATTTTTTAATTTTTTACTGCTGAAGATTTTTACAGGCCATAACATTGAAAATTTTAGTGAGAAATCTTGACACCAAGTGCATTAGGGTCGAACAGGTAGAAAGTGTTTCTACTATCTATAGCACGCCGGACCCTTGGCATTGTTTTGACTGTGACGCGCGACCATTGAGGTATGTCTTTGCACAACTATATTTTGTCCTATGCCCACATGGGATCAACGACGCCTGTCCTTCCTAAACCAGCACTGGGTTATAGGCTCCACACACAAGATATGTCACTAAAATTTTCAAATGTTATGGCCCGTAAAAATCTTTAGCAGTAAAGAATCAAAAAATTACTTCTTATTGGGCATAGTCAATGAAATCCCTAAGGCATCTGTGAACCTGTAGTGACCATCACATGCGTAAGTAATGAGAATATGTCATTTGAGTGAAAAGTTGTGAATGTTGAAATGAAATAGAATATGGGTTGAATAAGGACGGTTGGCTATGATATTCTCTACCTGACAACACTCAGGAACATGGAGATACACCTTGTTCTATGATTATGCTAAAATGAGGTGTGTTTTTGGACGGCCCTTTTATCTAGCTTACAATGGTACCCATCACCTTAAGGGGATAAAATGTTACAGACCGATAAAAAGGTAAATATAATGCATATAAGAATATAAATAGATAATTACCCTCTATATTAAAAACACATTTTCAGGAGAAGTCACTGGTTCCTGCTGACTCTTCTCCAGTCATTTTAGTTATGCTTGAAATGAGATTGAAATGAGATGAAGAACCAGCTCTTAACATCTCCCAACAAAAGTATTACATTAGAACAGTTATCAACACTTTAATAGATAGATAAAAATAGTATACCACTAACTAACTTCAAATGTGTTTTTATATCGTGGCATACGCAAAGTAAATAATTTTTGAAAATGTGACCCAATCACGGTCGACGAATGACAAATGCGGAACTGTGCTCTATTAATAGCCATGAGCGGCGACATAACAAGATGCAAATACACCCACAGAGGTCTATAAGGTACCTAATTCGGCAATGTGACAAAATTAAGAATATTTCTTTCAATGGAAATATTATAAATTATTTACATTTTCGATAAAGTTAAAGTTGAACAGTTTTATTTGACCAAAAAACTTGCAAAAGTTAACATTTGGTCAACTACTAAGCACATTACTGTACTCCAATCTACCTATATAAGTAGCATCATTAGGTTAGTAGGGTAAGCACAATCGATGATTGTTGCGCTCTCCCGGGCTTCCTCTCGATTTGTCATCAGATCGGGAGCAAGAGGGGAATGCTAATATTGGGTGAGGGTGTGTCGGTGGTTCGCCCCGATACGCTCCTCTGACCTTGACCGTGGCCTGCCGTATGGACTACGGCATTGCCAATAACTGTTATCTGTCTCTCAACCCTCTCTGAATTTGAGTTCCTGCTGGGGCATGAAAGATTGATGCCTTAGACTTGAAACCAAGCGGCGGATTGGTTTCCCATCCACACCTACTTACATGCGCCCTAGCAGCAACTTGGCAGAAAAACTGACCAAAAATGAGAATTCCAAATTTAAGTTTTAGCATGTTCCTGCGCGGCAGCGTAGGCAGGGTCTACCAACTGCAAGATTGCATTAGCATGGGATAACTTCACTACCCTAACCCCGAGAATACTCGTAGCATTAAGAAATTACGAACAAATATGTAATTTAACTGAATGACCAAAGTTCGTGGAGAATAACTAGGACGACTGCAAATGACATGTGCTTCAGCCGGTTTAACATCTCATTTATCAATGTCATATCTGTTAGCCGAGCTTTTTGACTTTTGGTACATGAGTTAGCTAGCCCTAAGTGTGTGGTCGCAGGTATATATGTGTTCTCTAATATTTATTTCATTATAAGAATTGCCAAACGAAAAAAAAGGATTTCTCTAATTCTTCAACCTGTTACAACTGCCGAAATATGCCCTAGCCGCAATTTGGCAGAAAAAACTGACAAAAAATGAAAATTCCAAATTCTGGTCTCAACGTGTTCCTGAGCGGCAGCACAGTAAGGGTCTACCAACTGCAAGATCGCAGTTCGTGTAGAATGCGATACCTTCACTAACCCTACCCTCGAGAATACTCATAGTTTCATTAAAAGAATTGCCAAACGAAAAAAAAGGATTTCTCTAATTCCTCCACCTGTTACAGCTGCCGTAATACGCCCTAGCCGCAATTTCGCAGAAAAAAATGAAAATTCCAAATTCTGGTCTCAACGTGTTCCTGAGCGGCAGCACAGGCAGGGTCTACCAACTGCAAGATCGCAGTTCGTGTAGAATGCGATACCTTCGCTACCCTACCCTCGAGAATACTCATAGATTCATTAAAAGAATTGCCAAACGAAAAAAAAAGGATTTCTCTAATTCCTCCACCTGTTATAAATTTATAAATCAATAGTTGTTGTTTTGTTTTTATTTTTGCATTTTCACCATTTGAAATTAGCCCAAAGTATGCCTTTATTACGCAGATAGTACATGTACCGGAATGCTAGTTCAGACGATAAATATGAAACCATACTAAATATGAAATCACTTTAGTCAAGTTACAGATAGCCAGAGGTCGCCACCTGACAGTCTCTGCCGTCTGTAGTTATTACCCTCTATATTAAAAACACATTTTCAGGAGAAGTCACTGGTTCCTGCTGACTCTTCTCCAGTCATTTTAGTTATGCTTGAAATGAGATTGAAATGAGATGAAGAACCAGCTCTTAACATTTCCCAACAAAAGTATTACATTAGAACAGTTATCAACACTTTAATAGATAGATAAAAATAGTATACCACTAACTAACTTCAAATGTGTTTTTATATCGTGGCATACGCAAAGTAAATAATTTTTGAAAATGTGACCCAATCACGGTCGACGAATGACAAATGCGGAACTGTGCTCTATTAATAGCCATGAGCGGCGACATAACAAGATGCAAATACACCCACAGAGGTCTATAAGGTACCTAATTCGGCAATGTGACAAAATTAAGAATATTTCTTTCAATGGAAATATTATAAATTATTTACATTTTCGATAAAGTTAAAGTTGAACAGTTTTATTTGACCAAAAAACTTGCAAAAGTTAACATTTGGTCAACTACTAAGCACATTACTGTACTCCAATCTACCTATATAAGTAGCATCATTAGGTTAGTAGGGTAAGCACAATCGATGATTGTTGCGCTCTCCCGGGCTTCCTCTCGATTTGTCATCAGATCGGGAGCAAGAGGGGAATGCTAATATTGGGTGAGGGTGTGTCGGTGGTTCGCCCCGATACGCTCCTCTGACCTTGACCGTGGCCTGCCGTATGGACTACGGCATTGCCAATAACTGTTATCTGTCTCTCAACCCTCTCTGAATTTGAGTTCCTGCTGGGGCATGAAAGATTGATGCCTTAGACTTGAAACCAAGCGGCGGATTGGTTTCCCATCCACACCTACTTACATGCGCCCTAGCAGCAACTTGGCAGAAAAACTGACCAAAAATGAGAATTCCAAATTTAAGTTTTAGCATGTTCCTGCGCGGCAGCGTAGGCAGGGTCTACCAACTGCAAGATTGCATTAGCATGGGATAACTTCACTACCCTAACCCCGAGAATACTCGTAGCATTAAGAAATTACGAACAAATATGTAATTTAACTGAATGACCAAAGTTCGTGGAGAATAACTAGGACGACTGCAAATGACATGTGCTTCAGCCGGTTTAACATCTCATTTATCAATGTCATATCTGTTAGCCGAGCTTTTTGACTTTTGGTACATGAGTTAGCTAGCCCTAAGTGTGTGGTCGCAGGTATATATGTGTTCTCTAATATTTATTTCATTATAAGAATTGCCAAACGAAAAAAAAGGATTTCTCTAATTCTTCAACCTGTTACAACTGCCGAAATATGCCCTAGCCGCAATTTGGCAGAAAAAACTGACAAAAAATGAAAATTCCAAATTCTGGTCTCAACGTGTTCCTGAGCGGCAGCACAGTAAGGGTCTACCAACTGCAAGATCGCAGTTCGTGTAGAATGCGATACCTTCACTAACCCTACCCTCGAGAATACTCATAGTTTCATTAAAAGAATTGCCAAACGAAAAAAAAGGATTTCTCTAATTCCTCCACCTGTTACAGCTGCCGAAATACGCCCTAGCCGCAATTTCGCAGAAAAAAATGAAAAAAATGAAAATTCCAAATTCTGGTCTCAACGTGTTCCTGAGCGGCAGCACAGGCAGGGTCTACCAACTGCAAGATCGCAGTTCGTGTAGAATGCGATACCTTCGCTACCCTACCCTCGAGAATACTCATAGTTTCATTAAAAGAATTGCCAAACGAAAAAAAAAGGATTTCTCTAATTCCTCCACCTGTTATAAATTTATAAATCAATAGTTGTTGTTTTGTTTTTATTTTTGCATTTTCACCATTTGAAATTAGCCCAAAGTATGCCTTTATTACGCAGATAGTACATGTACCGGGATGCTAGTTCAGACGATAAATATGAAACCATACTAAATATGAAATCACTTTAGTCAAGTTACAGATAGCTAGAGGTCGCCACCTGACAGTCTCTGCCGTCTGTAGTTATTACCCTCTATATTAAAAACACATTTTCAGGAGAAGTCACTGGTTCCTGCTGACTCTTCTCCAGTCATTTTAGTTATGCTTGAAATGAGATTGAAATGAGATGAAGAACCAGCTCTTAACATTTCCCAACAAAAGTATTACATTAGAACAGTTATCAACACTTTAATAGATAGATGAAAATAGTATACCACTAACTAACTTCAAATGTGTTTTTATATCGTGGCATACGCAAAGTAAATAATTTTTGAAAATGTGACCCAATCACGGTCGACGAATGACAAATGCGGAACTGTGCTCTATTAATAGCCATGAGCGGCGACATAACAAGATGCAAATACACCCACAGAGGTCTATAAGGTACCTAATTCGGCAATGTGACAAAATTAAGAATATTTCTTTCAATGGAAATATTATAAATTATTTACATTTTCGATAAAGTTAAAGTTGAACAGTTTTATTTGACCAAAAAACTTGCAAAAGTTAACATTTGGTCAACTACTAAGCACATTACTGTACTCCAATCTACCTATATAAGTAGCATCATTAGGTTAGTAGGGTAAGCACAATCGATGATTGTTGCGCTCTCCCGGGCTTCCTCTCGATTTGTCATCAGATCGGGAGCAAGAGGGGAATGCTAATATTGGGTGAGGGTGTGTCGGTGGTTCGCCCCGATACGCTCCTCTGACCTTGACCGTGGCCTGCCGTATGGACTACGGCATTGCCAATAACTGTTATCTGTCTCTCAACCCTCTCTGAATTTGAGTTCCTGCTGGGGCATGAAAGATTGATGCCTTAGACTTGAAACCAAGCGCGGATTGGTTTCCCATCCACACCTACTTACATGCGCCCTAGCAGCAACTTGGCAGAAAAACTGACCAAAAATGAGAATTCCAAATTTAAGTTTTAGCATGTTCCTGCGCGGCAGCGTAGGCAGGGTCTACCAACTGCAAGATTGCATTAGCATGGGATAACTTCACTACCCTAACCCCGAGAATACTCGTAGCATTAAGAAATTACGAACAAATATGTAATTTAACTGAATGACCAAAGTTCGTGGAGAATAACTAGGACGACTGCAAATGACATGTGCTTCAGCCGGTTTAACATCTCATTTATCAATGTCATATCTGTTAGCCGAGCTTTTTGACTTTTGGTACATGAGTTAGCTAGCCCTAAGTGTGTGGTCGCAGGTATATATGTGTTCTCTAATATTTATTTCATTATAAGAATTGCCAAACGAAAAAAAAGGATTTCTCTAATTCTTCAACCTGTTACAACTGCCGAAATATGCCCTAGCCGCAATTTGGCAGAAAAAACTGACAAAAAATGAAAATTCCAAATTCTGGTCTCAACGTGTTCCTGAGCGGCAGCACAGTAAGGGTCTACCAACTGCAAGATCGCAGTTCGTGTAGAATGCGATACCTTCACTAACCCTACCCTCGAGAATACTCATAGTTTCATTAAAAGAATTGCCAAACGAAAAAAAAGGATTTCTCTAATTCCTCCACCTGTTACAGCTGCCGAAATACGCCCTAGCCGCAATTTCGCAGAAAAAAATGAAAAAAATGAGGATTCCAAATTCTGGTCTCAACGTGTTCCTGAGCGGCAGCACAGGCAGGGTCTACCAACTGCAAGATCGCAGTTCGTGTAGAATGCGATACCTTCGCTACCCTACCCTCGAGAATACTCATAGTTTCATTAAAAGAATTGCCAAACGAAAAAAAAGGATTTCTCTAATTCCTCCACCTGTTATAAATTTATAAATCAATAGTTGTTGTTTTGTTTTTATTTTTGCATTTTCACCATTTGAAATTAGCCCAAAGTATGCCTTTATTACGCAGATAGTACATGTACCGGAATGCTAGTTCAGACGATAAATATGAAACCATACTAAATATGAAATCACTTTAGTCAAGTTACAGATAGCCAGAGGTCGCCACCTGACAGTCTCTGCCGTCTGTAGTTATTACCCTCTATATTAAAAACACATTTTCAGGAGAAGTCACTGGTTCCTGCTGACTCTTCTCCAGTCATTTTAGTTATGCTTGAAATGAGATTGAAATGAGATGAAGAACCAGCTCTTAACATTTCCCAACAAAAGTATTACATTAGAACAGTTATCAACACTTTAATAGATAGATGAAAATAGTATACCACTAACTAACTTCAAATGTGTTTTTATATCGTGGCATACGCAAAGTAAATAATTTTTGAAAATGTGACCCAATCACGGTCGACGAATGACAAATGCGGAACTGTGCTCTATTAATAGCCATGAGCGGCGACATAACAAGATGCAAATACACCCACAGAGGTCTATAAGGTACCTAATTCGGCAATGTGACAAAATTAAGAATATTTCTTTCAATGGAAATATTATAAATTATTTACATTTTCGATAAAGTTAAAGTTGAACAGTTTTATTTGACCAAAAAACTTGCAAAAGTTAACATTTGGTCAACTACTAAGCACATTACTGTACTCCAATCTACCTATATAAGTAGCATCATTAGGTTAGTAGGGTAAGCACAATCGATGATTGTTGAGCTCTCCCGGGCTTCCTCTCGATTTGTCATCAGATCGGGAGCAAGAGGGGAATGCTAATATTGGGTGAGGGTGTGTCGGTGGTTCGCCCCGATACGCTCCTCTGACCTTGACCGTGGCCTGCCGTATGGACTACGGCATTGCCAATAACTGTTATCTGTCTCTCAACCCTCTCTGAATTTGAGTTCCTGCTGGGGCATGAAAGATTGATGCCTTAGACTTGAAACCAAGCGGCGGATTGGTTTCCCATCCACACCTACTTACATGCGCCCTAGCAGCAACTTGGCAGAAAAACTGACCAAAAATGAGAATTCCAAATTTAAGTTTTAGCATGTTCCTGCGCGGCAGCGTAGGCAGGGTCTACCAACTGCAAGATTGCATTAGCATGGGATAACTTCACTACCCTAACCCCGAGAATACTCGTAGCATTAAGAAATTACGAACAAATATGTAATTTAACTGAATGACCAAAGTTCGTGGAGAATAACTAGGACGACTGCAAATGACATGTGCTTCAGCCGGTTTAACATCTCATTTATCAATGTCATATCTGTTAGCCGAGCTTTTTGACTTTTGGTACATGAGTTAGCTAGCCCTAAGTGTGTGGTCGCAGGTATATATGTGTTCTCTAATATTTATTTCATTATAAGAATTGCCAAACGAAAAAAAAGGATTTCTCTAATTCTTCAACCTGTTACAACTGCCGAAATATGCCCTAGCCGCAATTTGGCAGAAAAAACTGACAAAAAATGAAAATTCCAAATTCTGGTCTCAACGTGTTCCTGAGCGGCAGCACAGTAAGGGTCTACCAACTGCAAGATCGCAGTTCGTGTAGAATGCGATACCTTCACTAACCCTACCCTCGAGAATACTCATAGTTTCATTAAAAGAATTGCCAAACGAAAAAAAAGGATTTCTCTAATTCCTCCACCTGTTACAGCTGCCGAAATACGCCCTAGCCGCAATTTCGCAGAAAAAAATGAAAAAAATGAAAATTCCAAATTCTGGTCTCAACGTGTTCCTGAGCGGCAGCACAGGCAGGGTCTACCAACTGCAAGATCGCAGTTCGTGTAGAATGCGATACCTTCGCTACCCTACCCTCGAGAATACTCATAGTTTCATTAAAAGAATTGCCAAACGAAAAAAAAAGGATTTCTCTAATTCCTCCACCTGTTATAAATTTATAAATCAATAGTTGTTGTTTTGTTTTTATTTTTGCATTTTCACCATTTGAAATTAGCCCAAAGTATGCCTTTATTACGCAGATAGTACATGTACCGGGATGCTAGTTCAGACGATAAATATGAAACCATACTAAATATGAAATCACTTTAGTCAAGTTACAGATAGCTAGAGGTCGCCACCTGACAGTCTCTGCCGTCTGTAGTTATTATTACCCTCTATATTAAAAACACATTTTCAGGAGAAGTCACTGGTTCCTGCTGACTCTTCTCCAGTCATTTTAGTTATGCTTGAAATGAGATTGAAATGAGATGAAGAACCAGCTCTTAACATTTCCCAACAAAAGTATTACATTAGAACAGATATCAACACTTTAATAGATAGATAAAAATAGTATACCACTAACTAACTTCAAATGTGTTTTTATATCGTGGCATACGCAAAGTAAATAATTTTTGAAAATGTGACCCAATCACGGTCGACGAATGACAAATGCGGAACTGTGCTCTATTAATAGCCATGAGCGGCGACATAACAAGATGCAAATACACCCACAGAGGTCTATAAGGTACCTAATTCGGCAATGTGACAAAATTAAGAATATTTCTTTCAATGGAAATATTATAAATTATTTACATTTTCGATAAAGTTAAAGTTGAACAGTTTTATTTGACCAAAAAACTTGCAAAAGTTAACATTTGGTCAACTACTAAGCACATTACTGTACTCCAATCTACCTATATAAGTAGCATCATTAGGTTAGTAGGGTAAGCACAATCGATGATTGTTGCGCTCTCCCGGGCTTCCTCTCGATTTGTCATCAGATCGGGAGCAAGAGGGGAATGCTAATATTGGGTGAGGGTGTGTCGGTGGTTCGCCCCGATACGCTCCTCTGACCTTGACCGTGGCCTGCCGTATGGACTACGGCATTGCCAATAACTGTTATCTGTCTCTCAACCCTCTCTGAATTTGAGTTCCTGCTGGGGCATGAACGATTGATGCCTTAGACTTGAAACCAAGCGGCGGATTGGTTTCCCATCCACACCTACTTACATGCGCCCTAGTAGCAACTTGGCAGAAAAACTGACCAAAAATGAGAATTCCAAATTCTGGTCTCAACGTGTTCCTGAGCGGCAGCACAGTAAGGGTCTACCAACTGCAAGATCGCAGTTCGTGTAGAATGCGATACCTTCGCTACCCTACCCTCGAGAATACTCATAGTTTCATTAAAAGAATTGCCAAACGAAAAAAAAAAGGATTTCTCTAATTCCTCCACCTGTTACAAATTTATAAATCAATAGTTGTTGTTTTGTTTTTATTTTTGCATTTTCACCATTTTAGGCAGATAGTACATGCACCTGGATGGTAGGGCCTATTTGTGACTACTGTGAAGGCTTTGACATGTCCAGAGCATCATGTTTGATTGTTAACCCATATTAACCACCTGCATTGACCAATGATTTAAGATAATTGGTTTCGCATCGTTTGTCTAGGATTGTCTTGCCACTGAAGAATCAGTGATATTAATATTTCATATTTTCCTTTGGATATAACTCCATTCTCTGAGTGCAATTTAACTGCCAGCAGACTCCCCGTAGGGCT
>OZ012695.1:8853921-8856421 GCA_963942565.1 Maea johnstoni
GTATTGAAGAATCACTATACAAAATATTTGAAGGAGAGTCAATGTTTGTGATCTGATTACCATTTCTCCCTCAGATATTTCCCAACCATGGTTTTGCCTGAAAGATATCATCAAAATTATCAGGCTGCTTTTGGCGGCTGTGATCATTAATGAGTTAACTCATTCACACTCGAAGTTCCTTCAAAAATTACCGTCTGCTACTCTCCTACTTCTGAAAATCACATGGGAAATAAGGGAAAGTTCGCAAAATATCTGAACGAGAGTTGTGTGGCTTCTGATAAACATTTGTTCTTCAAATATTCTTCAAAAAATGCTTTTGTAAGTATGAAAATATTTCTAAAAATTTAAGGCCTCTTTTGGCTGCTCTAATTAAGTGTAAATGGATAAAACAAGTAATACAAAAATGCACTACCATACCATTGCACCTTTCTCCTGGTAGCCTCTCCCACGTGACAGTCCGCCCTCGTGTTTCTCCACGTACGCCTTGGCGAGCCTGCAAAGACGCGAGGAATTGTAAAACTAGAAGAACGATTCAGCAAGAGTGAAAGGAATGTTTCACGCACATTGTGTCTCCCCTGACGGCCGAGAGTGTGTTTTGGGCAGTTTACAAAAAAGTAAAAGGAGGGTTATTGAGCAGTTATAAAGCGATTACTTTGAAGAGTTCCATATAGAGTTCATTCCATCGTTCAAGCTATCATTTACAAAATGCTCTCTTTCTATATAAAGAAGGAGAGCATTTTGTAAATGATATGCCTAATCCACCCTTAAAAGAAGGGGTGACAAACCCTTTAGAATAAAACATAACTGGACAACGAAGGAAATCGTGACCGGCTAGTCAGTCGCAGTCGTTAGTGGTGAAGGAAACTGGGGTGGAGGGGAAAAACACCACCAGTCGCTGGTAAAGTTCTAACATGCCTCCAGTAGTGAAATTCTTTAATCTGTGAAAAAAAATATATCTGATATGTCAATAAGCAACATTTGTGAAAGTCCCACCTGAGCACCTGCTGTTTTTTCCTCATGGTCATGGGCTGCGTCTTGATGCCCTCGATCAGTTCCTTCTGCATCTTGATGTTCTCCAGAATCTGCTCCTCGCTGCTGCAGCTCTCCCCATCCTCCCCATTCTCGTCCTCGTACATCTCCATGATCTTCCTGCAGAGACACGCAAACAACCAATGTCAGCCGAGACAAGGAGGATCGCGCATGCGCACCGTGATGCTGTTTTTCTAAATGACCTGACGACAAGGAACCCCTATCAATCACCCTTGGCGACAAACTGCCAAATTCCGCTAATCATATAGCCAAAACAGAATCGACTTAGTGAATGGCAGTAGAAATGAATCGATATTGATCTAGTAGCGTAAATTAAATGAATGGGAAATAGTCATCAGCATTAAATGTGTATCACGATTCTCGAAAGAGAAACCCTTGTGGATTTTAATCTGTTCCTGTGGAGCCAACACGTGGTCTGACGAAGTTACATTGATAACAGGGCCATAGTTCTAGAAAGAGTCAACGTACTGCTGTTATTCCTTCTAGACTGAAAGATGCCATTGATGCATCTCTTCGAGTGGCTTTAATATCTAATTTTGGGTTTATGATCAAAGTTACCAGACTATCAATACAATGTGCACTTTGTGAAAACGTGTGAAAACCTATGCTGGGGATTATAGGGATATGCACTGTTAACAATCATATGGGACTATATTGAGCCCAGATTCTAAAAAAATACGTACTATTGCATTGCTGTATTCTCTGAAAAAACAATCAATATTACCGTCTCTTTTACTCCAGCAAGCAGTTACAAAAGCATGGATAGGATACAGGCCCAGAACCCAAACTACTCTCGCATTCTACTGCTAGTCAGTACAGGCATTTAATTATTGCATCAGTCCATCGGACGTCTGCCACTACCTGGTTGTACAAACACCTATGGATAACATAAAAAGATAAGCCAAGCACATCAATGGCCCACCTAGCTTGCGAATCAGAGCTACGTTCAATTCTGAGGTCATCCATGTCCAGGAAAGTTGGTGGCAATCTAGCCTGCTGACGTGTCTCATGCACAGAATGCCCACGCATTTAGTGCGGGAATTAGATGCCGGCACTGTATGCCAGTGATCTGATATCACTGCATTGCACATATCTGGGATGGCTTTACTCCCTCTTTAGAAAAAGGCTGACTCTGCAGAATGCTCATAAATGTACTTATAAAGCTGTTATATAGAGGTATGTCTACTGCATTGTCTCTAACTCCACGTGTCTACATTGTTCTACTTGTCTTCATGTCTCTGTATGAAGTCTCACCTCATGAAACCCTTCTTCTCCTCCTCGACACTAGTTGGTCCTCGCCGCCTGGGAGGAGGTCGCTGTTTGGAAAACAGTTTTTCCACGACGTTCACAAAGCACGGGTCGCTGAAGATGGTCCTCTGCTGCTGATCACTCTGTGACTGCGAGTGTTCCCTGATAGACCCCTCAGCCAGATCCTCCACGCGGGGGGTCA
>OZ012695.1:8861421-8953770 GCA_963942565.1 Maea johnstoni
TATATATACATAATATCTAGCACATTAAAGATATGCCTTTGGCAGGAAAATCCCATTCGTATCCTTGGATTATTTCACGAGCAAGGTCAAGCACTTGAAATATGATACAGTTATGCCTTTCTATATTATATAACCAACCTTACTATATCCTGACTTTTCTTCGTTGAAGTGAAAAAAGATGTAAAACTTGAATTTAGCCCAGTTTTGAAACTGCACAGCAAACATCTGCCACAAAGTCCTTGCTGGCTATTAATAGCTCAGAGCATGAATGGATGTTTGGCCAGAAGGCGCTCTCACTCAGTAAGTCAGGGAGTTTTAGAAGGCAATGCTAATGCAAGATGCATTTGAATGGTACGTCCTGCTTATTGACATCAAATCGTCGAATGTGATGTGGAATATCTCCACATTTTCAAAATTCTAGCATAATTTGTGGGTACACGGATATATTAAACACACTATTACAGTTGTATTTACATCCAAGAAAAAAAATTAATACCCACATACATGTCTGTTTGTATCGATATTATTTATTGATTATTTTCTATAACAGTATCAAGCAATGCAATGTCAGGTAGTGCATCTTTGGATGGGGCGGGGGGGGATTGTCTGAATTTCAGTTTGCTTTCATAACTCTCCTGATTATTGACATCAAATCGTCGAATGTGTTGTGGAATATCTCCGCATTTTTAAGATTCTAGCATAATTCGTAGACCGTTTTCTTATTCCCATAAGTTTATAGTGACTTACCTGGACCAGTCGCTAGTCATAGGAGAGTTAATATTTACTATTAAAGTTTTTTTACACTCAAGAAAACCTTGTTTCTTTTCTATACTACACTGTGGGTACACGGATATATGAAACACACTAATACAGTTGTATTAACATCCCAAAAAAAATTTAATACGCACATACATGTATGTTTGTATCGATATTATTTATCGATTATTTTCTCTGCCAGTATCAAGCCATTCAACGTTAGGTAGTGCATCATTGGATAGGGGGATTGTCGGAATTTCAGTTTGCTTTCATTACTCCGCTAGAGGAGTGGGCTGTTCCTGGAGGTACTGCTATACCGGGCCAACCGATGGCAGAGGCGGAGCAAGCCCCTGACACTTTGCCAAGGTGGAAATATCAGTTTAAAATCCACGGCCTGCAATGGAGGACATAAGATATTAAGCTGATAAGAACAGATACTACACTTTGATCTACGCTCTAAGGCCGAGAAGTGATAAATTAAACCAAGGCATCTGCCATGTATATATATACTATCTAGCACATTAAAGATATGCCTTTGGCAGGAAAATCCCATTCGTATCCTTGGATTATTTCACGAGCAAGGTCAAGCACTTGAAATATGATACAGTTATGCCTTTCTACATTATATAACCAACCTTACTATATCCTCACTATTCTTCGTTGAAGTTAAAAAAGATGTAAAACTTTAATTTAGCCCATTTTTGAAACTGCACAGCAAACATATGCCGCAAAGTCCTTGCTGGCTATTAATAACTCAGAGCATGAATGGATGTTTGGCCATAAGGCACTCTCACTCAGTAAGTCAGGGAGTTTTAGAAGGCAATGCCATTGCAAGATCCATTTGAGTGGTACGTCCTGCTTATTGACATCAAATGGTCGAATGTGTTGTGGAATATCTCCGCATTTTCAAGATTCTAGCATAATATTTAGACTGTTTTCGTTTGACCAGTTTTTTTTACACTCAAGAAAACCTTGTTTCTTTTCTATACTACACAGTGGGTACACGGATATATGAAACACACTATTACAGTTGTATTTACATCCAAGAAAAAAATTAATACCCACATACTTGTATGTTTGTATCAATATTATTTGTTGATTATTTTCTATAACAGTATCAGGCAATGCAATGTCAGGTAGTGCATCTTTGGATGGGGGGGGGGGGGGGATTGTCTGAATTTCAGTTTGCTTTCATTACTCCCCTGATTATTGACATCAAATCGTCGAATGTGTTGTGGAATATCTCCACATTTTCAAGATTCTAGCATAATTCGTTGACAGTTTTCTTATTCCCATAAGTTTATAGTGACTTACCTAGACCAGTAGCTGGTCATAGGAGAGTTAATATTTACTATTAAAGTTTTTTTACACTCAAGAAACCCTTGTTTCTTTTCTATACTACACTGTGGGCACACGGATGTATGAAACACACTATTACAGTTATATTAACATCCAAGAAAAAAGTTAATAGCCACATAAATGTATGTATGTATTGATATTATTTATTTATGATTTTCTCTACCAGTATCAAGCCATGCAACGTTAGGTAGTGCATCTTTGGATGGGGATATTGTCTGAATTTCAGTCTGCTTTCATTACTCCACTAGAGGAGTGGGCTGTTCCTGGAGGTACTGCTATACCAGGCCAACCGATGGCAGAGGCGGAGCAAGCCCCTGACACTTTGCCAAGGTGGAAATATCAGTTTGAAATGCACGGCCTCCAATGGAGGACATACAATATTAAACTGATAAGAACAGATACTACACTTTGATCTAAGCCCTAAGGCCGAGAAGCGATAAATTAAACCAAGGCATCTGCCATGTATATACATACTATCTAGCACATCAAAGATATGCCTTTGGCAGGAAAATCCCCTTCGTATCCTTGGATTATTTCACGAGCAAGGTCAAGCACTTGAAATATGATACAGTTATGCTTTTCTACATTATATAACCAACCTTACTATATCCTCACTTTTCTTCGCTGCACACAAAAAATGTGACAAGTTTTTTCTTGTCAAAACCTTGTCATATTGACAAGTTAAGGCTCGTCAAGTATGCTGACGAGTTTTTGACAACCCTGCAAAGTGGTTGTCAAAAACTAGTCAAAAGGTCGTCAAGTACGTATCCCATAATGCACTGCTCAACTCAGAACGAGGCTCTAATGGAGGACAAAGGAGCTGAATCAAAGTAATTACTGTATTTCATATCCATTCAATATCTACTTAAATAAGATCCATCTTGCATTATTTTTCCAATAACATATCAAACAAACTGACTATTTTGGACATGCAGGTATTTTAGGAATGTTTTGAGTGCAATGTGAAGCATATTTTCAAATGTGGAATTATTGTTTTCTTTTTTGTCAAAATTAGTTTATAAATGTGCATATATCTCCAATTTGCCACTGCAAGATCCAGTATTGAACTTTTGGGTCAGTAATTTGTATTGTGTCCTTTTTGGCGTTTTTTTGGGGAAAGAAATAAAAATAATTTGAAACTGACATATATTGCTTTGTTCTACCTGACGACCTTTTGACAAGTTTAGCCACAGAAACTCGTCGTTTTGGGCACCATCGAAATGACGACCCAAACCTTGTCAATATGACAAACTTTTGACAAGTTTTTGAGCCCCATATTTTTTGGGTGTGAAGTGAAAAAAGATGTGAAACTTGAATTTAGCCCATTTTTGAAACTGCACAGCAAACATCTGCCACAAAGTCCTTGCTGGCCATTAATAGCTCAGAGCATAAATGGATGTTTGGCCATAAGGCGCTCTCACTCAGTAAGTCAGGGAGTTTTAGAAGGCAATGCCATTGCAAGATGCATTTGAGTGGTACGTCCTGCTTATTGACATCAAATCGTCGAATGTGTTGTGGAATATCTCCGCATTTTCAAGATTCTAGCATAATTTTTAGACCGCTTTCGTATTCCTAGTTTTTTTTACACTCAAGAAAACCTTGTTTCTTTTCTATACTACACAGTGGGTACACGGATATATGAAACACACTATAACAGTTGTATTTACATCCAAGAAAAAAAGTAATACCCAGGTACATGTATGTTTGTATCGATTTTATTTATTGATTATTTTCTATAACAGTATCAGGCAATGCAATGTCAGGTAGTGCATCTTTGGATGGGGGGGATTGTCTGAATTTCAGTTTGCTTTCATTACTCCCCTGATTATTGACATCAAATCGTCGAATGTGTTGTGGAATATCTCTGCATTTTCAAGATTCTAGCATAATTCGTAGACCGTTTTCTTATTCCCATAAGTTTATAGTGACTTACCTGGACCAGTAGCTAGTCATAGGAGAGTTAATATTTACTATTAAAGTTTTTTTACACTCAAGAAACCCTTGTTTCTTTTCTATACTACACTGTGGGTACACGGATAAATGAAACACACTATTACAGTTGTATTAACATCCAAGAACAAATTTAATACCCACATACATGTAAGTATGTATTTATATTACTTATTGATGATTTTCTCTACCAGTGTCAAGCCATGCAACGTTAGGTAGTGCATATTTGGATGGGGATATTGTCTGATTTTCAGTTTGCTTTCATTACTCCACTAGAGGAGTGGGCTGTTCCTGGAGGTACTGCTATACCAGGCCAACCGATGGCAGAGGCGGAGCAAACCCCAGACACTTAGCCAAGGTGGAAATATCAGTTTAAAATCCACGGCCTCCAATGGAGGACATAAGATATTAAACTGATAAGAACATATACTACACTTTGATCTAAGCTCTAAGGCCGAGAAGTAATAAATTAAACCAAGGCATCTGCCATGTATATATATACTATCTAGCTCATCAAAGATATGCCTTTGGCAGGAAAATCCCCTTCGTATCCTTGGATTATTTCACGAGCAAGGTCAAGCACTTGAAATATGATACAGTTATGCCTTTCTACAATATATAACCAACCTTACTATATCCTCACTTTTCTTCGCTGAAGTGAGAAAAGATGTAAAACTTGAATTTAGCCCATTTTTGAAACTGCACAGCAAACATATGCCACGAAGTCCTTGCTGGCTATTAATAGCTCAGAGCATGAATGGATGTTTGGCCATAAGGCGCTCTCACTCAGTAAGTCAGGGAGTTTTAGAAGGCAATGCCATTGCAAGATACATTTGAGTGGTACGTCCTGCTTATTGACATCAAATCGTCGAATGTGTTGTGGAATATCTCTGCATTTTCAAGATTCTAGCATAATTTTTAGACCGTTTTCGTATTCCTAGTTTTTTTACACTCAAGAAAACCTTGTTTCTTTTCTATACTACACAGTGGGTACACGGATATATGAAACACACTATTACAGTTGTATTTACATCCAAGAAAATAATTAACACCCACATACATGTATGTTTGTATCGATATTATTTATTGATTATTTTCTATAACAGTATCAGGCAATGCAATGTCAGGTAGTGCATCTTTGGATGGGGGGGGGGGGATTGTCTGAATTTCAGTTTGCTTTCATTACTCCCCTGATTATTGACATCAAATCGTCGAATGTGTTGTGGAATATCTCCGCATTTCCAAGATTCTAGCATAATTTGTAGACCGTTTTCTTATTCCCATAAGTTTATAGTGACTTACCTGGACCAGTAGCTAGTCATAGGAGAGTTAATATTTACTATTAAAGTTTTTCACACTCAAGAAAACCTTGTTTCTTTTCTATACTATGATGTGGGTACACGGATATATGAAACACACTATAACAGTTGTATTTACATCCAAGAACAAATTTAATACGCACATACATGCATGTATGTATTGATATTATTTATTGATGATTTTCTCTACCAGTATCAAGCCATGCAACGTTAGGTAGTGCATCTTTGGATGGGGGGATTGTCTGAATTTCATTTTGCTTTCATTACTCCACCAGAGTGGGCTGTTCCTGGGAGGTACTGCTACACCAGGCCAACCAAAGGCAGAGGCGGAGCAAGCCCCTGACACTTTGCCAAGGTGGAAATCTCAGTTTAAAATCCACGGCCTCCAATGGAGGACATAAGATATTAAACTGATAAGAACAGATACTACACTTTGATCTAAGCCCTAAGGCCGAGAGGCGATAAATCAAACTAAGGCATCTGCCATGTATATATATACTATCTAGCTCATCAAAGATATGCCTTTGGCAGGAAAATCCCCTTCGTATCCTTGGATTATTTCACAAGCAAGGTCAAGCACTTGAAAAATGATACAGTTATGCCTTTCTACATTATATAACCAACCTTACTATATCCTCACTTTTCTTCGCTGAGGTGAAAAAAGATGTAAAACTTGAATTTAGCCCATTTTTGAAACTGCACAGCAAACATCTGCCACAAAGTCCTTGCTGGCTATTAATAGCTCAGAGCATGAATGGATGTTTGGCCATAAGGCGCTCTCACTCAGTAAGTCAGAGAGTTTTAGAAGGCAATGCCATTGCAAGATGCATTTGAGTGGTACGTCCTGCTTATTAACATCAAATCGTCGAATGTGTTGCGGAATATCTCCGCATTTTCAAGATTCTAGCATAATTGTTAGACCGTTTTCTTATTCCCAGTTTTTTTACACTCAAGAAAACCTTGTTTCTTTTCTTTAATACACAGTGAGTACACGGATATTTGAAACACACTATTACAGTTGTATTTACATCCAAGAAAAATATAATACCCACATACATGTATGTTTGTATCGATATTATTTATTGATTATTTTCTATAACAGTATCAGGCAATGCAATGTCAGGTAGTGAATCTTTGGATGGGGGGGGATTGTCTGAATTTCAGTTTGCTGTCATTACTCCTCTGATTATTGACACCAAATTGTCGAATGTTTTGTGGAATATCTCCGCATTTTCAAGATTCTAGCATAATTCGTAGACCGTTTTCTTATTCCCATAAGTTTATAGTGACTTACCTGGACCAGTAGCTAGTCATAGGAGAGTTAATATTTACTATTAAAGTTTTTTTTACACTCAAGAAACCCTTGTTTCTTTTCTATACTACACTGTGGGTACACGGATATATGAAACACACTATTACAGTTGTATTTACATCCAAGAAAATAATTAACACCCACATACATGTATGTTTGTATCGATATTATTTATTGATTATTTTCTATAACAGTATCAGGCAATGCAATGTCAGGTAGTGCATCTTTGGATGGGGGGGGGGGATTGTCTGAATTTCAGTTTGCTTTCATTACTCCCCTGATTATTGACATCAAATCGTCGAATGTGTTGTGGAATATCTCCGCATTTCCAAGATTCTAGCATAATTTGTAGACCGTTTTCTTATTCCCATAAGTTTATAGTGACTTACCTGGACCAGTAGCTAGTCATAGGAGAGTTAATATTTACTATTATAGTTTTTCACACTCAAGAAAACCTTGTTTCTTTTCTATACTACACTGTGGGTACACGGATATATGAAACACACTATTACAGTTGTATTAAGATCCAAGAAAAAAGTTAATACCCACATACATGTGTGTATGTATTGATATTATGTATTGATGATTTTCTCTACCAGTATCAAGCCATGCAACGTTAGGTAGTGCATCTTTGGACGGGGATATTGTCTGAATTTCAGTCTGCTTTCATTACTCCACTAGAGGAGTGGGCTGTTCCTGGAGGGACTGCATACAAGGCCAAGGCCAACTAATGGCAGAGGCGGAGCAAGCCCCTGACACTTTGCCAAGGTGGAAATATCAGTTTAAAATCCACGGCCTCCAATGGAGGACATAAGATATTAAACTGATAAGAACAGATACTACACTTTGATCTAAGCTCTAAGGCCGAGAAGTGATAAATTAAACCAAGGCATCTGCCATGTATATATATACTATCTAGCTCATCAAAGATATGCCTTTGGCAGGAAAATCCCCTTCGTATCCTTGGATTATTTCACGAGCAAGGTCAAGCACTTGAAATATGATACAGTTATGCCTTTCTACAATATATAACCAACCTTACTATATCCTCACTTTTCTTCGCTGAAGTGAGAAAAGATGTAAAACTTGAATTTAGCCCATTTTTGAAACTGCACAGCAAACATATGCCACGAAGTCCTTGCTGGCTATTAATAGCTCAGAGCATGAATGGATGTTTGGCCATAAGGCGCTCTCACTCAGTAAGTCAGGGAGTTTTAGAAGGCAATGCCATTGCAAGATACATTTGAGTGGTACGTCCTGCTTATTGACATCAAATCGTCGAATGTGTTGTGGAATATCTCTGCATTTTCAAGATTCTAGCATAATTTTTAGACCGTTTTCGTATTCCTAGTTTTTTTACACTCAAGAAAACCTTGTTTCTTTTCTATACTACACAGTGGGTACACGGATATATGAAACACACTATTACAGTTGTATTTACATCCAAGAAAATAATTAACACCCACATACATGTATGTTTGTATCGATATTATTTATTGATTATTTTCTATAACAGTATCAGGCAATGCAATGTCAGGTAGTGCATCTTTGGATGGGGGGGGGGGGGATTGTCTGAATTTCAGTTTGCTTTCATTACTCCCCTGATTATTGACATCAAATCGTCGAATGTGTTGTGGAATATCTCCGCATTTCCAAGATTCTAGCATAATTTGTAGACCGTTTTCTTATTCCCATAAGTTTATAGTGACTTACCTGGACCAGTAGCTAGTCATAGGAGAGTTAATATTTACTATTAAAGTTTTTCACACTCAAGAAAACCTTGTTTCTTTTCTATACTATGATGTGGGTACACGGATATATGAAACACACTATAACAGTTGTATTTACATCCAAGAACAAATTTAATACGCACATACATGCATGTATGTATTGATATTATTTATTGATGATTTTCTCTACCAGTATCAAGCCATGCAACGTTAGGTAGTGTATCTTTGGATGGGGGGATTGTCTGAATTTCATTTTGCTTTCATTACTCCACCAGAGTGGGCTGTTCCTGGGAGGTACTGCTACACCAGGCCAACCAAAGGCAGAGGCGGAGCAAGCCCCTGACACTTTGCCAAGGTGGAAATCTCAGTTTAAAATCCACGGCCTCCAATGGAGGACATAAGATATTAAACTGATAAGAACAGATACTACACTTTGATCTAAGCCCTAAGGCCGAGAGGCGATAAATCAAACTAAGGCATCTGCCATGTATATATATACTATCTAGCTCATCAAAGATATGCCTTTGGCAGGAAAATCCCCTTCGTATCCTTGGATTATTTCACAAGCAAGGTCAAGCACTTGAAAAATGATACAGTTATGCCTTTCTACATTATATAACCAACCTTACTATATCCTCACTTTTCTTCGCTGAGGTGAAAAAAGATGTAAAACTTGAATTTAGCCCATTTTTGAAACTGCACAGCAAACATCTGCCACAAAGTCCTTGCTGGCTATTAATAGCTCAGAGCATGAATGGATGTTTGGCCATAAGGCGCTCTCACTCAGTAAGTCAGAGAGTTTTAGAAGGCAATGCCATTGCAAGATGCATTTGAGTGGTACGTCCTGCTTATTAACATCAAATCGTCGAATGTGTTGCGGAATATCTCCGCATTTTCAAGATTCTAGCATAATTGTTAGACCGTTTTCTTATTCCCAGTTTTTTTACACTCAAGAAAACCTTGTTTCTTTTCTTTAATACACAGTGAGTACACGGATATTTGAAACACACTATTACAGTTGTATTTACATCCAAGAAAAATATAATACCCACATACATGTATGTTTGTATCGATATTATTTATTGATTATTTTCTATAACAGTATCAGGCAATGCAATGTCAGGTAGTGAATCTTTGGATGGGGGGGGATTGTCTGAATTTCAGTTTGCTGTCATTACTCCTCTGATTATTGACACCAAATTGTCGAATGTTTTGTGGAATATCTCCGCATTTTCAAGATTCTAGCATAATTCGTAGACCGTTTTCTTATTCCCATAAGTTTATAGTGACTTACCTGGACCAGTAGCTAGTCATAGGAGAGTTAATATTTACTATTAAAGTTTTTTTTACACTCAAGAAACCCTTGTTTCTTTTCTATACTACACTGTGGGTACACGGATATATGAAACACACTATTACAGTTGTATTTACATCCAAGAAAATAATTAACACCCACATACATGTATGTTTGTATCGATATTATTTATTGATTATTTTCTATAACAGTATCAGGCAATGCAATGTCAGGTAGTGCATCTTTGGATGGGGGGGGGGGGGATTGTCTGAATTTCAGTTTGCTTTCATTACTCCCCTGATTATTGACATCAAATCGTCGAATGTGTTGTGGAATATCTCCGCATTTCCAAGATTCTAGCATAATTTGTAGACCGTTTTCTTATTCCCATAAGTTTATAGTGACTTACCTGGACCAGTAGCTAGTCATAGGAGAGTTAATATTTACTATTAAAGTTTTTCACACTCAAGAAAACCTTGTTTCTTTTCTATACTACACTGTGGGTACACGGATATATGAAACACACTATTACAGTTGTATTAAGATCCAAGAAAAAAGTTAATACCCACATACATGTGTGTATGTATTGATATTATGTATTGATGATTTTCTCTACCAGTATCAAGCCATGCAACGTTAGGTAGTGCATCTTTGGACGGGGATATTGTCTGAATTTCAGTCAGCTTTCATTACTCCACTAGAGGAGTGGGCTGTTCCTGGAGGTACTGCATACAAGGCCAAGGCCAACTAATGGCAGAGGCGGAGCAAGCCCCTGACACTTTGCCAAGGTGGAAATATCAGTTTAAAATCCACGGCCTCCAATGGAGGACATAAGATATTAAACTGATAAGAACAGATACTACACTTTGATCTAAGCTCTAAGGCCGAGAAGTGATAAATTAAACCAAGGCATCTGCCATGTATATATATACTATCTAGCTCATCAAAGATATGCCTTTGGCAGGAAAATCCCCTTCGTATCCTTGGATTATTTCACGAGCAAGGTCAAGCACTTGAAATATGATACAGTTATGCCTTTCTACATTATATAACCAACCTTACTATATCCTCACTTTTCTTCGCTGAAGTGAGAAAAGATGTAAAACTTGAATTTAGCCCATTTTTGAAACTGCACAGCAAACATATGCCACGAAGTCCTTGCTGGCTATTAATAGCTCAGAGCATGAATGGATGTTTGGCCATAAGGCGCTCTCACTCAGTAAGTCAGGGAGTTTTAGAAGGCAATGCCATTGCAAGATACATTTGAGTGGTACGTCCTGCTTATTGACATCAAATCGTCGAATGTGTTGTGGAATATCTCTGCATTTTCAAGATTCTAGCATAATTTTTAGACCGTTTTCGTATTCCTAGTTTTTTTACACTCAAGAAAACCTTGTTTCTTTTCTATACTACACAGTGGGTACACGGATATATGAAATACACTATTACAGTTGTATTTACATCCAAGAAAATAATTAATACCCACATACATGTATGTTTGTATCGATATTATTTATTGATTATTTTCTATAACAGTATCAGGCAATGCAATGTCAGGTAGTGCATCTTTGGATGGGGGGGGGGCGGGGGGGGGGATTGTCTGAATTTCAGTTTGCTTTCATTACTCCCCTGATTATTGACATCAAATCGTCGAATGTGTTGTGGAATATCTCCGCATTTCCAAGATTCTAGCATAATTTGTAGACCGTTTTCTTATTCCCATAAGTTTATAGTGACTTACCTGGACCAGTAGCTAGTCATAGGAGAGTTAATATTTACTATTAAAGTTTTTCACACTCAAGAAAACCTTGTTTCTTTTCTATACTATGCTGTGGGTAGACGGATATATGAAACACACTATAACAGTTGTATTTACATCCAAGAACAAATTTAATACGCACATACATGCATGTATGTATTGATATTATTTATTGATGATTTTCTCTACCAGTATCAAGCCATGCAACGTTAGGTAGTGCATCTTTGGATGGGGGGATTGTCTGAATTTCATTTTGCTTTCATTACTCCACCAGAGTGGGCTGTTCCTGGGAGGTACTGCTACACCAGGCCAACCAAAGGCAGAGGCGGAGCAAGCCCCTGACACTTTGCCAAGGTGGAAATCTCAGTTTAAAATCCACTGCCTCCAATGGAGGACATAAGATATTAAACTGATAAGAACAGATACTACACTTTGATCTAAGCCCTAAGGCCGAGAAGCGATAAATCAAACTAAGGCATCTGCCATGTATATATATACTATCTAGCTCATCAAAGATATGCCTTTGGCAGGAAAATCCCCTTCGTATCCTTGGATTATTTCACAAGCAAGGTCAAGCACTTGAAAAATGATACAGTTATGCCTTTCTACATTATATAACCAACCTTACTATATCCTCACTTTTCTTCGCTGAGGTGAAAAAAGATGTAAAACTTGAATTTAGCCCATTTTTGAAACTGCACAGCAAACATCTGCCACAAAGTCCTTGCTGGCTATTAATAGCTCAGAGCATGAATGGATGTTTGGCCATAAGGCGCTCTCACTCAGTAAGTCAGAGAGTTTTAGAAGGCAATGCCATTGCAAGATGCATTTGAGTGGTACGTCCTGCTTATTAACATCAAATCGTCGAATGTGTTGCGGAATATCTCCGCATTTTCAAGATTCTAGCATAATTGTTAGACCGTTTTCTTATTCCCAGTTTTTTTACACTCAAGAAAACCTTGTTTCTTTTCTTTAATACACAGTGAGTACACGGATATTTGAAACACACTATTACAGTTGTATTTACATCCAAGAAAAATATAATACCCACATACATGTATGTTTGTATCGATATTATTTATTGATTATTTTCTATAACAGTATCAGGCAATGCAATGTCAGGTAGTGAATCTTTGGATGGGGGGGGGGGGGATTGTCTGAATTTCAGTTTGCTGTCAATACTCCTCTGATTATTGACACCAAATTGTCGAATGTTTTGTGGAATATCTCCGCATTTTCAAGATTCTAGCATAATTCGTAGACCGTTTTCTTATTCCCATAAGTTTATAGTGACTTACCTGGACCAGTAGCTAGTCATAGGAGAGTTAATATTTACTATTAAAGTTTTTTTTACACTCAAGAAACCCTTGTTTCTTTTCTATACTACACTGTGGGTACACGGATATATGAAACACACTATTACAGTTGTATTAAGATCCAAGAAAAAAGTTAATACCCACATACATGTGTGTATGTATTGATATTATGTATTGATGATTTTCTCTACCAGTATCAAGCCATGCAACGTTAGGTAGTGCATCTTTGGACGGGGATATTGTCTGAATTTCAGTCTGCTTTCATTACTCCACTAGAGGAGTGGGCTGTTCCTGGAGGTACTAGTATAGTATAGTATGCTTTATTGGCTGCACTCTCGTGCAAAATCACACATGATACAAATATGAGGTGTACAAAAATAGAACAAATAAATTGCGAACATCATTAAATATATATGTCGTGTTCATAACTGGACTAGGAACGGATAAATTATATACATATCATCTGTCTATTAACATTTAACGGAGTATAGAACACATGAATACAGAACAGATGAAACAAAATTGAATATTACCGTGTATTACATGTACCCAAAAGCATTTACACACTGGGTACAATTAACGTCTTGTAGTATTGGTTGGGGCCAAAGAGACAAGACTCACGTTAAGAGGTTATCTGCCGGATGTTATTTTGTCATACATCTTAGAAATATGCCGAGCGGCAATTGTCCAGAAGGGGTACATTGTCATGAATTCGATACCTGGAAGATGTTTTCCCATAAGATACAGAAATATATTTCCTGGTTCGTTGAGTATCCCATTAATCTCCGGGCAGTTTATCTCGGACATTTCGTCATACATAATTTTCCTATCAGATTCGAAAAAGGGGCACTGCATCGCTAAATGGAATACTGTTTCCTCAGAACTAAGGTCACATTTGCAACAGAATCTACTAGCTATCGATGTCTTCTTTAACCGTACATCTGATGACTTAAGTAGGCTAGTTTCGCAAACCATCTTAGCCATATTTTCGCATGCATACATATTGTCTCTTGAGACGTCTGACACTACCCACCACGTAAGATAGTAGGGTTTTTCTAGGATTTGGAAAAGAAGCTTCTCCTTAGAGAGTTGATTTTTAAAAAGTTGAATATCTTCGTCTTCAAGTAGCCATACATGTTCCCACACAATTCTACTCCATACTTTTTTTTCATAGAACTGACCATTGATGACCATGTTACAACACGAGTCAAGTAAATTAACTCTACCGGCGACGTTACATAATTCGTACATTGGACTATTGCACAGGTTTATTAATCCCTTATTACGGTCACTATTATACGCATTTACACACGATACCAGTATTCTTTTGCATGGAGCGTCATCTTTCATGTTGCAAATGCTCCTTAAGAACAATAATTTCTTTGCGTATGCAACCTTTTCGAGACTAATCCAGCCTAGGGGCGCGTAGGCGCTGTAATTGGGGCTGCGTTGATGGAAACGTTGGCATCTGCGGCCTACGTATCGTTGGAATTTCCTTAACTGTTCGATTTCATCACTCTTCAGGACCCAAACTTCGCTCCCATATGTTACTATGGGAACTACTATGGTCCAAAAGAGTGATGAAATCACAGACATACTCAAGCCTTTTCGTTTTATGCCGGAGTTAAGAATGGAATTGAACGCCCTGCGTCCTCTACTGATTCTGTCCTCAACTCGTGAACTAAAATTACCAAAGAGACAATTTTTGACGCCCACGTGATCATACTCGATGGTCTCGTGGACTTTGTCTTGGCCTAATCTAAAAGTTCTGAACTTTTTCCCTTTGTTGTGTTCGCGTCGATTTTCCCCATATATCATTACGGCACTCTTTTTTGCATTGTAACAGTATTCCCATTTCAATGCAAAGGAGTTGGACACGCGTAAGAATACATCAAGTTTTGACCTAGAGGGACAGGCGGTGGCCATGTCATCTGCGTAGCCTAGTGGGCAGGCTAGAGTGTTGCCTATTGAACATCCTACGCCAGCTTCTTGAATTTCTCTCAGCAGGGGGTCGATAAAGGCGGCATACTTCAGGAGAGAGAGATATCCCCCCTGATGTATGCCGCACTGCATAGGGTACCAATCTGAATGTACGCCATGCAGTCTAACTTTACACCAAAAGTCGGAGTACGAAGAGTAGAGTAAACGCCACTCTTTTCCCCCCAGACCTTTTTTCCTGAGTTGATAGAAGAGGCCGTCGATCCAGACACTATCAAAGGCCTTTGCCACGTCGTAATACGCGACAAAGACCCTCTTATTAGTGTCCAGACCGGCGGCTATGGCTTCTTGAAGAATGACGGCAGTGTGCAGACACGAAGAGCCCTTCGTACAAGCACCCTGAAGAGAGGAAATCATATTCTGTTCATCCCACCAATCCTTTATCCTGTTCCAGGTAATTATTTCAAAAAGTTTATTAAAGCATGTTAGCAAGGTTATACCCCTGTAATTGTTGGGATCTAATGCACATAGGTTTTTCCCTTTATAAAGGGGGATTTGAGTGCCGGTTCTGAAATTCTTTGGGATGTACTCAATATTGGTTATACGGTTGTACAACCTTGCTAACATGCTTATGAGGTCATCACCGCCAATTTTAAAGTGTTCCGATGTGATTTCATCGTACCCGGGCGATTTCCCACTATTTAGGGTAAATACGGCAGTATGGACTTCTTTAAAGGTAATGGGGTCATTAAAAAATAAACCACTGTCTTCTTGTGAGTACCATTCACGGACCTCCCTGTTAACCTTATTATGATGTTCCCAGTCCACTATCTTTTGTTCATCATAGGCACATAACTTACTGAAATGCTCTTTCCAGATTTCCACTACCTCCTTTGTTCCATATACAGTGGTACCACTTTTAGATTTTAATGCTATTGACTCACTCTGTTTCTGGTTTCTCTTCCTTTTAAGGATTTTCCAAAACTTATTCTTGTCCGTATTAGCGGTTTCGACAAGTTTATCAATTTCCTTTTGTTCAAAGTCCCTTTGTACTTTCTTAATGGCCCGTCTAAACGACTTTTTTGCGTTTTTATGGTTCAGCCATATGTCGTCAGACTCGTCCCTAGGTGAGCCTGCAGCTTTCCAGATCTTATAGGCGACGACCTTTTGCTTTTTTAGAGCGCTCAAAGTCTCGTTCCAGTACGGTCTGGCATGAAACTTTGGGCTTGACCTGGGTATGACTCTGTCCGCCATAAGGAGTCCAGAAGAGAGAGAGTCAAAAATAGCATCGAGATCCTCACGAGTGGAAGAAACAATATCGTACCTTTGATTAATTAAGGCAATAGTACTTGATAATTTCTCGCGATACAAGTCGATACGACCCTTTAACCTGCCCTTCTCCCACAAAATTTTACCTTTCCTTGGAACTCTGTAAGAGAAGTCGGTACCACTCTGTAAGGTTAAAGAGACCTTAATAGCTAGGTGATCAGATGTGTTCATGATATGGTCATCAATCACCTCACATGAAGCTAGACATTCGCGTAAACATGTAGGTACTGCAATGTAATCAAGGGTTGACGAACCCATCCCACCTTTAAATGTATTTATGGGACCGGAAGCAATACTGGATAGATTGGCAGGAAAGAGACCTATTTCGTTGAGAAAATTAGCTACTAAAACACCCTGTTTTGAGGGTTGGCGGGTAGATCTAGGTCCACAGAGATACCCTACATCTCCGTTGAAATCCCCGCATATCATACACATTTCGATCGGATTGTCGTTGTAGGTTATATCATAAATTTCATCTAAAACTTGTCTAAAATCATCTGCTGAACCTTGTGCCGGTAGATATACAGAATATACGAGAAGAGTTCTACCATCTTTTAACGGTACCCTTACACCACAAATTCTGTCGTGCGTTATATTAGAGATGGGTGTTATATGACTTAAGGCCTTTGGCCACAAGAGGGCCACACCTCCTTGTCCACGGACACTCCCATAAGTGCCTGCATACTGCTACACCAGGCCAACCGATGGCAGAGGCGGAGCAAGTCCCTGACACTTTGCCAAGGTGAAAATATCAGTTTAAAATCCACGGCCTCCAATGGAGGACATAAGATATTAAACTGGTAAGAACAGATACTACACTTTGATCTAAGCCCTAAGGCCGAGAAGCGATAAATTAAACCAAGGCATCTGCCATGTATATATATCCTATCTAGCTCATCAAAGTTATGCCTTTGGCAGGAAAATCCCCTTCGTATCCTTGGATTATTTCACGAGCAAGGTCAAGCACTTGAAATATGATACAGTTATGCTTTTCTACATTATATAACCAACCTTACTATATCCTCACTTTTCTTCGCTGAAGTGAGAAAAGATGTAAAACTTGAATTTAGCCCATTTTTGAAACTGCACAGCAAACATATGCCACAAAGTCCTTGCTGGCTATTAATAGCTCAAAGCATGAATGGATTTTTGGCCATAAGGCGCTCTCACTCAGTGGCCCAATTTCACTAAGCGGGTCTACGTAGACCGGGGTTAAGTGCTGAGGACTGGTCTTGAAGTTACCACACTTAACCCCGTCCTACGTAGACCAGTGGTCTTTCAGAATCCGGTGTCGCTAAGAAGTAACGGGTATGGTTTTAGGAGTACGGGCCTAAGTGCAGTTAGACCAGTCCAACTTCTGCGGTTCACCGCACTTGGCTATTTTTGTAACAGACAGCCTTTGTCTGGCTTTGAAACAAAAGACTAAAGCAAGCACAAGTAAACTTTGCTTCATCCAACCTAGAAATTATATGATTCTAAATTATAGAATTTCTATTAGATAAACTTATATATTGGCAATTATTACTGATGAAAGCAAGCATACTTGAAAATTGATTTTTTCTTTCTGTTTTGATAAAGTTAAAGAAAAAAACAAAGTTGTGTATAATTTGATGCATCCTAATATGAGAAGTTAGATACCAAATGGAAGAAAATCTTAAAGGTAATTCATCAGGATATATTATAGGATATTTCATATTTTGATCTCATAAACTAGAAACTATTAGATGAAAGTATATATTATAGAAAACAAACATTTTCCAGATAGTAACATATCAAGGGTAATCTGAGAAGTATGAAATATTATTAATTTCTTAGTTTAATTATATGAACAGATAAATGACAAAATACTGCTTTGTAATGGATGGTTTGTAATCAAAATATATTCATTTATATACTCATTTACATTTATGTAATTGGGTTTATAAGTAAACAGGCAAGTGATTCCCTCAATCTACCTTTTTACAATCTTTCAGCCTTACGTAGTCCTTATAATTACCCCATGCATCTTGAAAATTAATGCAATTTGCCATAGAGCTAATAAAATAATGGATAAAGACTGCAAAATACTTGTCGCAAAATATACCATAATCACATAAAATGATAATATTTTCATATATGTAAAAAGACAACCTATTACCAGTCTCCTACCAAAATACATAATTCTTTTGAAATAAAGATTAATAGTGAATTGAAAATTTCATATCTAGTAATTCTGCCATTTCACCCACATTTACTTGATATCTATTCATTAATAAAATAGCATCAATCTTTACTTTAAATGAATTAAACCCTTCCTGGTCTAAGTGTGGCCACAAAGACATGAACTACTGCTATATACAGAATTGTCAGAAATATTCAATAATCTATTTTTTCCCTACAGCCATTCAAACAGCTCAATATCATTTAAAACATATATCTTCTATGTAACATAATATTTTTCTGACTTAAAAACCATTCCCTTACCAATCATATCCTTTTTAGAGAAAAACTGCTTAACTAAACCACCCCCTACCCTAGTCTAGTTGTGACCATACTTGTTACTACACTTAGACCCGTCCTCCAACTTAAACCACCTTAGCGAAATCGGAAAAGTTAGTACCCTACTTAGTACCGTACTTGTGGCCAGACTTAGACCAGTGGTTTAAACCTCCTTAGCGAAACCGGACTAAAGTAAGTACCCTACTTAGTACCCTACTTAGTACCCTACTTGAGCTCGGGTCTCCGTAGTACCAGGTTTAGACCTGCTTAGTGAAATTGGGCCAGTAAGTCAGGGAGTTTTATAAGGCAATGCCATTGCAAGATGCATTTGAGTGGTACGTCCTGCTTATTGACATCAAATCGTCGAATTTGTTGTGGAATATCTTCGAATTTTCAAGATTCTAGCATAATTTGTAGACCGTTTTCTTATTCCCATAAGTGTATAGTGACTTACCTGGACCAGTAGCCAGTCATAGTAGAGTTCATATTTACTACTGCAGTTTTTTACACTCAAGAAAACCTTACATGTATACATGTATTGATATTATTTATCGATTACTGTATACCATGTTTATATTGCGGCAGTTTAATTAATGCGTACTTTGCGCACCCATGGAGTCCGCATTTATTACACTGCGCACTATCATTTGGATATTGGGTCCCTATGCTTGTATAGGTCAACCCACTGATATGATAGCTTGTCATTCAACATAAAGACCCTTCGTGGTCTCCACTGGTACTAAGTTCAATTACCATGCATGAAGACACACCTTACTCACTCGAGTTTGATCAAACATAAAGGTCAGAGTTCCTGATCAGAGTTACTGATTGCAACCAAGATAACACTATTCGTGGCTGGTGACGAAATAAAGATTGCACTTGCCTATAATACTGGCAGCATCTCGCATCCCTAAAGGGCTGGCCGGCTTGAATATAACAGCACTACCCTTCCTAAAAGCCGGGTACGTTGCATACCCTTGGCCCCCTAGCACAGCTTGATCTATAGAGGTTATCAATGCGCAATAATTAAACTGCGCATCAAAGACAGTTATCTTCTGAGCGCAATAGTTTATATGCGCAATAATAACACGGTATACAGTATTGTCTCTACCAGTATCAAGCCATTCAACGTTAGGTAGTGCATCATTGGATAGGGGGATTGTCTGAATTTCAGTTTGCTTTCATTACTCCACTAGAGGAGTGGGCTGTTCCTGGAGGTACTGCTATACCAGGCCAACCGGTGTCAGAGGCGGAGCAAGCCCCTGACACTTTGCCACGGCATCCAATGGAGGACATAAGATATTAAGCTGATAAGAACAGATACTACACTTTGATCTAAGCCTAAAGGCCGAGAAGCGATAAATCAAACCAAGGCATCAGTCATGTATATATATACTATTTAGCACATCAAAGTTATGCCTTTGGCAGGAAAATCCCCTTCGAATCCTTGGATTATTTCACGAGCAAGGTCAAGCACTTGAAAGATGATACAGTTATGCCTTTCTACATTATATAACCAACCTTACTATATCCTCACTTTTCTTCGCTGAGGTGAAAAAAGATGTAAAACTTGAATTTAGCCCATTTTTGAAACTGCACAGCAAACATCTGCCACAAAGTCCTTGCTGGCTATTAATAGCTCAGAGCATGAATGGATGTTTGGCCATAAGGCGCTCTCACTCAGTAAGTCAGAGAGTTTTAGAAGGCAATGCCATTGCAAGATGCATTTGAGTGGTACGTCCTGCTTATTAACATCAAATCGTCGAATGTGTTGCGGAATATCTCCGCATTTTCAAGATTCTAGCATAATTGTTAGACCGTTTTCTTATTCCCAGTTTTTTTACACTCAAGAAAACCTTGTTTCTTTTCTTTAATACACAGTGAGTACACGGATATTTGAAACACACTATTACAGTTGTATTTACATCCAAGAAAAATATAATACCCACATACATGTATGTTTGTATCGATATTATTTATTGATTATTTTCTATAACAGTATCAGGCAATGCAATGTCAGGTAGTGAATCTTTGGATGGGGGGGATTGTCTGAATTTCAGTTTGCTGTCATTACTCCTCTGATTATTGACACCAAATTGTCGAATGTTTTGTGGAATATCTCCGCATTTTCAAGATTCTAGCATAATTCGTAGACCGTTTTCTTATTCCCATAAGTTTATAGTGACTTACCTGGACCAGTAGCTAGTCATAGGAGAGTTAATATTTACTATTAAAGTTTTTTTTACACTCAAGAAACCCTTGTTTCTTTTCTATACTACACTGTGGGTACACGGATATATGAAACACACTATTACAGTTGTATTAAGATCCAAGAAAAAAGTTAATACCCACATACATGTGTGTATGTATTGATATTATTTATTGATGATTTTCTCTACCAGTATCAAGCCATGCAACGTTAGGTAGTGCATCTTTGGACGGGGATATTGTCTGAATTTCAGTCTGCTTTCATTACTCCACTAGAGGAGTGGGCTGTTCCTGGAGGTACTGCTATACCAGGCCAACCGATGGCAGAGGCGGAGCAAGCCCCTGACACTTTGCCAAGGTGGAAATATCAGTTTAAAATCCACGGCCTCCAATGGAGGACATAAGATATTACACTGATAAGAACAGATACTATACTTTGATCTAAGCCCTAAGGCCGAGAAGCGATAAATTAAACCAAGGCATCTGCCATGTATATATATACTATCTAGCTCATCAAAGAGAAGCCTTTGTCAGGGAAATCCCCTTCGTATCCTTGGATTATTTCACGAGCAAGGTCAAACACTTGAAATATGATACAGTTACGCCTTTCTACATTATATAACCAACCTTACTGTATCCTCACTATTCTTCGCTGAAGTGAAAAAAGATGTAAAACTTGAATTTAGCCCATTTTTGAAACTGCACAGCAAACATATGCCACAAAGTCCTTGCTGGCTATTAATAGCTCAGAGCATGAATGGATATTTGGCCATAAGGCGCTCTCACTTAGTAAGTCAGGGAGTTTTAGAAGGCAATGTCATTGCAAGATGCATTTGAGTGGTACGTCCTGCTTATTGACATCAAATCGTCGAATGTGTTGTGGAATATCTCCGCATTTTCAAGATTCTAGCATAATCTTTAGACCGTTTTCGTATTCCTATTTTTTTTTACACTCAAGAAAACCTTGTTTCTTTTCTGTACTACACAGTGGGTACACGGATATATGAAACACACTATTACAGTTGTATTTACATCCAAAAAAAAAAATTAATACCCACATACATGTATGTTTGTATCGATATTATTTATTGATTATTTTCTATAACAGTATCAGGCAATGCAATGTCAGGTAGTGCATCTTTGGATGGGGGGGATTGTCTTAATTTCAGTTTGCTTTCATTACTCACCTGATTATTGACATCAAATCGTCGAATGTGTTATGGAATATCTCCGCATTTTCAAGATTCTAGCATAATTCGTAGACCGTTTTCTTATTCCCATAAGTTTAAAGTGACTTACCAGGACCAGTAGCTAGTCATAGGAGAGTTGATATTTAATATTAAAGTTTCTCTTCTATACTACGCTGTGGGTACACGGATATATGAAACACACTATAACAGTTGTATTTAAATCCAAGAACAAATTTAATACGCACATGCATGTATGTATGTATTGATATTATTTATTGATGATTTTCTCTACCAGTATCAAGCCATGCAACGTTAGGTAGTGCATCTTTGGATGGGGGGATTGTCTGATTTTCATTTAGCTTTCATTACTCCACCAGAGGAGTAGGCTGTTCCTGGAGGTACTGCTACACCAGGCCAACCGATGGCAGAGGCGGAGCAAGTCCCTGACACTTTGCCAAGGTGAAAATATCAGTTTAAAATCCACGGCCACCAATGGAGGACATGAGATATTAAACTGGTAAGAACAGATACTACACTTTGATCTAAGCCCTAAGGCCGAGAAGCGATAAATTAAACCAAGGCATCTGCCATGTATATATATCCTATCTAGCTCATCAAAGTTATGCCTTTGGCAGGAAAATCCCCTTCGTATCCTTGGATTATTTCACGAGCAAGGTCAAGCACTTGAAATATGATACAGTTATGCTTTTCTACATCATATAACCAACCTTACTATATCCTCACTTTTCTTCGCTGAAGTGAGAAAAGATGTAAAACTTGAATTTAGCCCATTTTTGAAACTGCACAGCAAACATATGCCACAAAGTCCTTGCTGGCTATTAATAGCTCAAAGCATGAATGGATTTTTGGCCATAAGGCGCTCTCACTCAGTGGCCCAATTTCACTAAGCGGGTCTACGTAGACCGGGGTTAAGTGCTGAGGACTGGTCTTGAAGTTACCACACTTAACCCCGTCCTACGTAGACCAGTGGTCTTTCAGAATCCGGTGTCGCTAAGAAGTAACGGGTATGGTTTTAGGAGTACGGGCCTAAGTGCAGTTAGACCAGTCCAACTTCTGCGGTTCACCGCACTTGGCTATTTTTGTAACAGACAGCCTTTGTCTGGCTTTGAAACAAAAGACTAAAGCAAGCACAAGTTAACTTTGCTTCATCCAACCTAGAAATTATATGATTCTAAATTATAGAATTTCTATTAGATAAACTTATATATTGGCAATTATTACTGATGAAAGCAAGCATACTTGAAAATTGATTTTTTCTTTCTGTTTTGATAAAGTTAAAGAAAAAAACAAAGTTGTGTATAATTTGATGCATCCTAATATGAGAAGTTAGATACCAAATGGAAGAAAATCTTAAAGGTAATTCATCAGGATATATTATAGGATATTTCATATTTTGATCTCATAAACTAGAAACTATTAGATGAAAGTATATATTATAGAAAACAAACATTTTCCAGATAGTAACATATCAAGGGTAATCTGAGAAGTATGAAATATTATTAACTTCTTAGTTTAATTATATGAACAGATAAATGACAAAATACTGCTTTGTAATGGATGGTTTGTAATCAAAATATATTCATTTATATACTCATTTACATTTATGTAATTGGGTTTATAAGTAAACAGGCAAGTGATTCCCTCAATCTACCTTTTTACAATCTTTCAGCCTTACGTAGTCCTTATAATTACCCCATGCATCTTGAAAATTAATGCAATTTGCCATAGAGCTAATAAAATAATGGATAAAGACTGCAAAATACTTGTCGCAAAATATACCATAATCACATAAAATGATAATATTTTCATATATGTAAAAAGACAACCTATTACCAGTCTCCTACCAAAATACATAATTCTTTTGAAATAAAGATTAATAGTGAATTGAAAATTTCATATCTAGTAATTCTGCCATTTCACCCACATTTACTTGATATCTATTCATTAATAAAATAGCATCAATCTTTACTTAAAATGAATTAAACCCTTCCTGGTCTAAGTGTGGCCACAAAGACATGAACTACTGCTATATACAGAATTGTCAGAAATATTCAATAATCTATTTTTTCCCTACAGCCATTCAAACAGCTCAATATCATTTAAAACATATATCTTCTATGTAACATAATATTTTTCTGACTTAAAAACCATTCCCTTACCAATCATATCCTTTTTAGAGAAAAACTGCTTAACTAAACCACCCCCTACCCTAGTCTAGTTGTGACCATACTTGTTACTACACTTAGACCCGTCCTCCAACTTAAACCACCTTAGCGAAATCGGAAAAGTTAGTACCCTACTTAGTACCGTACTTGTGGCCAGACTTAGACCAGTGGTTTAAACCTCCTTAGCGAAACCGGACTAAAGTAAGTACCCTACTTAGTACCCTACTTAGTACCCTACTTGAGCTCGGGTCTCCGTAGTACCAGGTTTAAACCTGCTTAGTGAAATTGGGCCAGTAAGTCAGGGAGTTTTATAAGGCAATGCCATTGCAAGATGCATTTGAGTGGTACGTCCTGCTTATTGACATCAAATCGTCGAATTTGTTGTGGAATATCTTCGAATTTTCAAGATTCTAGCATAATTTGTAGACCGTTTTCTTATTCCCATAAGTGTATAGTGACTTACCTGGACCAGTAGCCAGTCATAGTAGAGTTCATATTTACTACTGCAGTTTTTTACACTCAAGAAAACCTTACATGTATACATGTATTGATATTATTTATCGATTACTGTATACCATGTTTATATTGCGGCAGTTTAATTAATGCGTACTTTGCGCACCCATGGAGTCCGCATTTATTACACTGCGCACTATCATTTGGATATTGGGTCCCTATGCTTGTATAGGTCAACCCACTGATATGATAGCTTGTCATTCAACATAAAGACCCTTCGTGGTCTCCACTGGTACTAAGTTCAATTACCATGCATGAAGACACACCTTACTCACTCGAGTTTGATCAAACATACCGGTCAGAGTTCCTGATCAGAGTTACTGATTGCAACCAAGATAACACTATTCGTGGCTGGTGACGAAATAAAGATTGCACTTGCCTATAATACTGGCAGCATCTCGCATCCCTAAAGGGCTGGCCGGCTTGAATATAACAGCACTACCCTTCCTAAAAGCCGGGTACGTTGCATACCCTTGGCCCCCTAGCACAGCTTGATCTATAGAGGTTATCAATGCGCAATAATTAAACTGCGCATCAAAGACAGTTATCTTCTGAGCGCAATAGTTTATATGCGCAATAATAACACGGTATACAGTATTGTCTCTACCAGTATCAAGCCATTCAACGTTAGGTAGTGCATCATTGGATAGGGGGATTGTCTGAATTTCAGTTTGCTTTCATTACTCCACTAGAGGAGTGGGCTGTTCCTGGAGGTACTGCTATACCAGGCCAACCGGTGTCAGAGGCGGAGCAAGCCCCTGACACTTTGCCACGGCATCCAATGGAGGACATAAGATATTAAGCTGATAAGAACAGATACTACACTTTGATCTAAGCCTAAAGGCCGAGAAGCGATAAATCAAACCAAGGCATCAGTCATGTATATATATACTATTTAGCACATCAAAGTTATGCCTTTGGCAGGAAAATCCCCTTCGAATCCTTGGATTATTTCACGAGCAAGGTCAAGCACTTGAAAGATGATACAGTTATGCCTTTCTACATTATATAACCAACCTTACTATATCCTCACTTTTCTTCGCTGAGGTGAAAAAAGATGTAAAACTTGAATTTAGCCCATTTTTGAAACTGCACAGCAAACATCTGCCACAAAGTCCTTGCTGGCTATTAATAGCTCAGAGCATGAATGGATGTTTGGCCATAAGGCGCTCTCACTCAGTAAGTCAGAGAGTTTTAGAAGGCAATGCCATTGCAAGATGCATTTGAGTGGTACGTCCTGCTTATTAACATCAAATCGTCGAATGTGTTGCGGAATATCTCCGCATTTTCAAGATTCTAGCATAATTGTTAGACCGTTTTCTTATTCCCAGTTTTTTTACACTCAAGAAAACCTTGTTTCTTTTCTTTAATACACAGTGAGTACACGGATATTTGAAACACACTATTACAGTTGTATTTACATCCAAGAAAAATATAATACCCACATACATGTATGTTTGTATCGATATTATTTATTGATTATTTTCTATAACAGTATCAGGCAATGCAATGTCAGGTAGTGAATCTTTGGATGGGGGGGATTGTCTGAATTTCAGTTTGCTGTCATTACTCCTCTGATTATTGACACCAAATTGTCGAATGTTTTGTGGAATATCTCCGCATTTTCAAGATTCTAGCATAATTCGTAGACCGTTTTCTTATTCCCATAAGTTTATAGTGACTTACCTGGACCAGTAGCTAGTCATAGGAGAGTTAATATTTACTATTAAAGTTTTTTTACACTCAAGAAACCCTTGTTTCTTTTCTATACTACACTGTGGGTACACGGATATATGAAACACACTATTACAGTTGTATTAAGATCCAAGAAAAAAGTTAATACCCACATACATGTGTGTATGTATTGATATTATTTATTGATGATTTTCTCTACCAGTATCAAGCCATGCAACGTTAGGTAGTGCATCTTTGGACGGGGATATTGTCTGAATTTCAGTCTGCTTTCATTACTCCACTAGAGGAGTGGGCTGTTCCTGGAGGTACTGCTATACCAGGCCAACCGATGGCAGAGGCGGAGCAAGCCCCTGACACTTTGCCAAGGTGGAAATATCAGTTTAAAATCCACGGCCTCCAATGGAGGACATAAGATATTACACTGATAAGAACAGATACTATACTTTGATCTAAGCCCTAAGGCCGAGAAGCGATAAATTAAACCAAGGCATCTGCCATGTATATATATACTATCTAGCTCATCAAAGAGAAGCCTTTGTCAGGGAAATCCCCTTCGTATCCTTGGATTATTTCACGAGCAAGGTCAAACACTTGAAATATGATACAGTTACGCCTTTCTACATTATATAACCAACCTTACTGTATCCTCACTATTCTTCGCTGAAGTGAAAAAAGATGTAAAACTTGAATTTAGCCCATTTTTGAAACTGCACAGCAAACATATGCCACAAAGTCCTTGCTGGCTATTAATAGCTCAGAGCATGAATGGATATTTGGCCATAAGGCGCTCTCACTTAGTAAGTCAGGGAGTTTTAGAAGGCAATGTCATTGCAAGATGCATTTGAGTGGTACGTCCTGCTTATTGACATCAAATCGTCGAATGTGTTGTGGAATATCTCCGCATTTTCAAGATTCTAGCATAATCTTTAGACCGTTTTCGTATTCCTATTTTTTTTTACACTCAAGAAAACCTTGTTTCTTTTCTGTACTACACAGTGGGTACACGGATATATGAAACACACTATTACAGTTGTATTTACATCCAAAAAAAAAAATTAATACCCACATACATGTATGTTTGTATCAATATTATTTATTGATTATTTTCTATAACAGTATCAGGCAATGCAATGTCAGGTAGTGCATCTTTGGATGGGGGGGATTGTCTTAATTTCAGTTTGCTTTCATTACTCACCTGATTATTGACATCAAATCGTCGAATGTGTTATGGAATATCTCCGCATTTTCAAGATTCTAGCATAATTCGTAGACCGTTTTCTTATTCCCATAAGTTTAAAGTGACTTACCAGGACCAGTAGCTAGTCATAGGAGAGTTGATATTTAATATTAAAGTTTCTCTTCTATACTACGCTGTGGGTACACGGATATATGAAACACACTATAACAGTTGTATTTAAATCCAAGAACAAATTTAATACGCACATGCATGTATGTATGTATTGATATTATTTATTGATGATTTTCTCTACCAGTATCAAGCCATGCAACGTTAGGTAGTGCATCTTTGGATGGGGGGATTGTCTGATTTTCATTTAGCTTTCATTACTCCACCAGAGGAGTAGGCTGTTCCTGGAGGTACTGCTACACCAGGCCAACCGATGGCAGAGGCGGAGCAAGTCCCTGACACTTTGCCAAGGTGAAAATATCAGTTTAAAATCCACGGCCACCAATGGAGGACATGAGATATTAAACTGGTAAGAACAGATACTACACTTTGATCTAAGCCCTAAGGCCGAGAAGCGATAAATTAAACCAAGGCATCTGCCATGTATATATATCCTATCTAGCTCATCAAAGTTATGCCTTTGGCAGGAAAATCCCCTTCGTATCCTTGGATTATTTCACGAGCAAGGTCAAGCACTTGAAATATGATACAGTTATGCTTTTCTACATTATATAACCAACCTTACTATATCCTCACTTTTCTTCGCTGAAGTGAGAAAAGATGTAAAACTTGAATTTAGCCCATTTTTGAAACTGCACAGCAAACATATGCCACAAAGTCCTTGCTGGCTATTAATAGCTCAAAGCATGAATGGATTTTTGGCCATAAGGCGCTCTCACTCAGTGGCCCAATTTCACTAAGCGGGTCTACGTAGACCGGGGTTAAGTGCTGAGGACTGGTCTTGAAGTTACCACACTTAACCCCGTCCTACGTAGACCAGTGGTCTTTCAGAATCCGGTGTCGCTAAGAAGTAACGGGTATGGTTTTAGGAGTACGGGCCTAAGTGCAGTTAGACCAGTCCAACTTCTGCGGTTCACCGCACTTGGCTATTTTTGTAACAGACAGCCTTTGTCTGGCTTTGAAACAAAAGACTAAAGCAAGCACAAGTTAACTTTGCTTCATCCAACCTAGAAATTATATGATTCTAAATTATAGAATTTCTATTAGATAAACTTATATATTGGCAATTATTACTGATGAAAGCAAGCATACTTGAAAATTGATTTTTTCTTTCTGTTTTGATAAAGTTAAAGAAAAAAACAAAGTTGTGTATAATTTGATGCATCCTAATATGAGAAGTTAGATACCAAATGGAAGAAAATCTTAAAGGTAATTCATCAGGATATATTATAGGATATTTCATATTTTGATCTCATAAACTAGAAACTATTAGATGAAAGTATATATTATAGAAAACAAACATTTTCCAGATAGTAACATATCAAGGGTAATCTGAGAAGTATGAAATATTATTAACTTCTTAGTTTAATTATATGAACAGATAAATGACAAAATACTGCTTTGTAATGGATGGTTTGTAATCAAAATATATTCATTTATATACTCATTTACATTTATGTAATTGGGTTTATAAGTAAACAGGCAAGTGATTCCCTCAATCTACCTTTTTACAATCTTTCAGCCTTACGTAGTCCTTATAATTACCCCATGCATCTTGAAAATTAATGCAATTTGCCATAGAGCTAATAAAATAATGGATAAAGACTGCAAAATACTTGTCGCAAAATATACCATAATCACATAAAATGATAATATTTTCATATATGTAAAAAGACAACCTATTACCAGTCTCCTACCAAAATACATAATTCTTTTGAAATAAAGATTAATAGTGAATTGAAAATTTCATATCTAGTAATTCTGCCATTTCACCCACATTTACTTGATATCTATTCATTAATAAAATAGCATCAATCTTTACTTAAAATGAATTAAACCCTTCCTGGTCTAAGTGTGGCCACAAAGACATGAACTACTGCTATATACAGAATTGTCAGAAATATTCAATAATCTATTTTTTCCCTACAGCCATTCAAACAGCTCAATATCATTTAAAACATATATCTTCTATGTAACATAATATTTTTCTGACTTAAAAACCATTCCCTTACCAATCATATCCTTTTTAGAGAAAAACTGCTTAACTAAACCACCCCCTACCCTAGTCTAGTTGTGACCATACTTGTTACTACACTTAGACCCGTCCTCCAACTTAAACCACCTTAGCGAAATCGGAAAAGTTAGTACCCTACTTAGTACCGTACTTGTGGCCAGACTTAGACCAGTGGTTTAAACCTCCTTAGCGAAACCGGACTAAAGTAAGTACCCTACTTAGTACCCTACTTAGTACCCTACTTGAGCTCGGGTCTCCGTAGTACCAGGTTTAAACCTGCTTAGTGAAATTGGGCCAGTAAGTCAGGGAGTTTTATAAGGCAATGCCATTGCAAGATGCATTTGAGTGGTACGTCCTGCTTATTGACATCAAATCGTCGAATTTGTTGTGGAATATCTTCGAATTTTCAAGATTCTAGCATAATTTGTAGACCGTTTTCTTATTCCCATAAGTGTATAGTGACTTACCTGGACCAGTAGCCAGTCATAGTAGAGTTCATATTTACTACTGCAGTTTTTTACACTCAAGAAAACCTTACATGTATACATGTATTGATATTATTTATCGATTACTGTATACCATGTTTATATTGCGGCAGTTTAATTAATGCGTACTTTGCGCACCCATGGAGTCCGCATTTATTACACTGCGCACTATCATTTGGATATTGGGTCCCTATGCTTGTATAGGTCAACCCACTGATATGATAGCTTGTCATTCAACATAAAGACCCTTCGTGGTCTCCACTGGTACTAAGTTCAATTACCATGCATGAAGACACACCTTACTCACTCGAGTTTGATCAAACATACCGGTCAGAGTTCCTTATCAGAGTTACTGATTGCAACCAAGATAACACTATTCGTGGCTGGTGACGAAATAAAGATTGCACTTGCCTATAATACTGGCAGCATCTCGCATCCCTAAAGGGCTGGCCGGCTTGAATATAACAGCACTACCCTTCCTAAAAGCCGGGTACGTTGCATACCCTTGGCCCCCTAGCACAGCTTGATCTATAGAGGTTATCAATGCGCAATAATTAAACTGCGCATCAAAGACAGTTATCTTCCGAGCGCAATAGTTTATATGCGCAATAATAACACGGTATACAGTATTGTCTCTACCAGTATCAAGCCATTCAACGTTAGGTAGTGCATCATTGGATAGGGGGATTGTCTGAATTTCAGTTTGCTTTCATTACTCCACTAGAGGAGTGGGCTGTTCCTGGAGGTACTGCTATACCAGGCCAACCGATGGCAGAGGCGGAGCAAGCCCCTGACACTTTGCCACGGCATCCAATGGAGGACATAAGATATTAAGCTGATAAGAACAGATACTACACTTTGATCTAAGCCTAAAGGCCGAGAAGCGATAAATCAAACCAAGGCATCAGCCATGTATATATATACTATCTAGCACATCAAAGTTATGCCTTTGGCAGGAAAATCCCCTTCGAATCCTTGGATTATTTCACGAGCAAGGTCAAGCACTTGAAATATTATACAGTTATGCCTTTCTACATTATATAACCAACCTTACTATATCCTCACTTTTCTTCGCTGAAGTGAAAAAAGATGTGAAACTTGAATTTAGCCCATTTTTGAAACTGCACAGCAAACATCTGCCACAAAGTCCTTGCTGGCTATTAATAGCTCAGAGCATGAATGGATGTTTGACCATAAGGCGCTCTCACTCAGTAAGTCAGAGAGTTTTAGAAGGCAATGCCATTGCAAGATGCATTTGAGTGGTACGTCCTACTTATTGACATCAAATCGTCGAATGTGTTGTGGAATATCTCCGCATTTTCAAGATTCTAGCATAATTCGTAGACCGTTTTCTTATTCCCATAAGTTTATAGTGACTTACCTGGACCAGTAGCCAGTCATAGTCGAGTTAATATTTCCTATTACAGTTTTTTTACACTCAAGAAAACTGTGTTTCTTTTTTATACTACACTGTGGGTACACAGATATATGAAACACACTATTACAGTTGTATTTACATCCAAGAAAAAATTTAATACGCACATACATGTATGTATGTATTGATATTATTTATTGACTGGAGAGGAAGAGACTGATATAGATCAGGACTGTTGTGTTCTAGTGTTTACATGTGGTTGTGGGTATTTACAGGAGAAGCTCTTCTACTTGTACCTTGATATTTTAGTACCTCTGTAGCTGTATCCATTAATGCTTATAACCTCCTCTAGAAATTGTTTTCTGGATCTATGACTTTTTAGACAATAACTTAGGAATCAAGAAGAGATGCTAGTTGTGCTCTTCAACTATTTTGTCTACCATGCTTTTGTTTGAAAGATTTCACAATAATTGGCATGTGGCCACTGTGAGCATTACTAATGGTTTGAGTGATACAGGCATTGTAGTCTGGTTCACCTTTTCTCCTCTCCCATACATGGCTACTCTAGTGATTGACCATGGTCTGTTCAGTTCATTAGTTGACCTATTTAGTACTGGACTGAAATGAGCACATCAACCAATTTTGCTCACATATTGTAACCCTTCTCTTACTTAGACGTCAATGTAAAGCTGTGCACACAACATATTTGACGTGATCTTGTTTCTTTATTATTACTTTGTCAGTGCCTAGGTTTTCAATTGGTTAACACATTAATGGAGCTACTCTTCTGGATCAATGATTATTTTGACAATCACTTGGAAATTAGGAATTATTATACAAAAGATTTGCTAGTATTGTTCTGATTTACATTTCCTCAAATATTCTCCAAATTATGCGTTTGCCTGACAGATTTCCCTGTAATTGTCAGTTATTTAATGGCCATTGCAAAAGGGTTAAGATGCCTTGGATCAACCCCTGATCAATCAGAGTATGGTAGTTGGAGCTGTAGTCAGCAATAGTTTGGCAAAGGTGTACTGTAGGACATACAGATAAGTCAACATATATAAACAGACTCATATCTTCATTAAATAACCTTGATATTTAATTAAAATAACATGCATATACACATCACATACAGTATACAGGATTGTTAAAAAAATCGATACAGGTAAGGCCAGAAAAAAATCTCTAAAATTGCTCACACTCCTGTGATAGATAGAGCTCAACACACATGGGTGTTTGTAGTTCTCCATAGCACAAACACTATCAAAACAAAATACTGACAAATACAGTGTTCATACTTTGATGTGAGCGGTTAAAAGAGATTTTCATTTGATACACACCATAGTAGTTTAGTCATAAAATAAGGCAAGTGATATTTTGGCCAAAATACTTAATATTTTGGCGATATGTTACTTCATTTGACTACAATTTGATAAGAAAGAAAGGTTTGTAATGTAATTCATCATGAAGCTACCATGGGATATTTGGTAATTACTTTGAAAAATTGACAAGATTTCATCAAAATTTCTATACCATAAAACTGCATCAACCTTAGTAGTTCAGCTCTGGCAAAATGTAAACAATATATAGCACAAACCACACTTGTTTTCCAGTATAATATGATAGAAATATAAAATTCTTTGAGTAAATATTGCCACCTAACATGAATGTAAAATGATTATATGAAACATTGAATATAATCATGACACACTAATGCTGTGTATCTCAGGATGCATACAACAGAATCAAGAGTAGAGTCATTTGGCCAAGTGCTGTCTGTATGATGCTGTCCAAAAATGCTTCCGGTAAGATTTAAATATCTTTCTACGTTCTACACCTACTGGGCAGATTGCAATGCATATACAACCCCTCTAAAGTGACCTCCAAAACTGGTCAACTTACAGGGGTAGCCACTTGTCATGGGTGTGTTTATATTTATATCTATATATATATTTATATTTACATTTATATATATATAAACATATATATATATATATATATATATATATATATATATATATATATATATATATATATATATATATATATATATATATATATATACATGTGTGTGTTATCAGCATAGACATATAGGCATATTCTGATATAACTTAAATGAAGCAATTCATGGTACTAGGCAATATATACCCAATATAAATAATCTCATATAGAACAAAATGATACAAAAGAACATGTAGTAGCATTAATGAGTATGTCTGCCACCTGATGCTAGGATATAAAGGGTAAATATCTAGAGTAACGCTTTACTTATAAATTTGTATATGTTTCCTCTGTACCTAACGATATTGTCATTTGATATTGCACCCTTTCCACATACTCAAAAGGCGATTTGTATGTCATGTAGCAGCAAAAATCAAGCCACAATAATAACAAAGTTGTGGGCCCAGCTTTAAAGAATTCTGCCATGCTAGGCCAATAAGAATCTGACTGATATTGTCAAGAACAGGTGCTTGAGTATGGGCACACCCAAGATTATGCATACGCATACAGTCAAAACTACATAGGGGCTGAGTTTATTCACATAACATCATATTCACACTCATATAAGCTTTCACAATATATTATTGGTTAATATTCTAAAATAACTGGCTCTATCAATACACAAGGATTCATTCAGTTTGAGTGTTGCACCAAGATTTTGATAACCGAAACCCTATATGCAACCCTAACACTAGAGTAGAACCTACATAAGTTGAACATCTTGTATTACTCCACATACACTTGATACACTCTGACACATCAAGGGTAGGGCTAGACCCTATAAGGATAGACTATATAAGGGTAAGGGTAGGCTATAAAAGGGAGAGCCATACTCTTTTATGTTGGGATAGAAAATATAATGGTAAGGGCAGACTCTACAAGGGTAGGGTTGGACTCTAAGGCTAGGTTTGGCTCTGTACGTGTAACTCTATACTCTTTAAGGGTAAGGGTAGACTATAAGGGTAGGGGCAGACTCTATAATGGTAGGGCTAAAGGTCTGCTGCAGGAGAGGTAAAATCAACAGACAGAACATAATTCCTTGTTAAAACTCCAATGGTCCAATCTTTTATACAATAAAGGGCAGACAATACCAGTCCTTTATCAGTCCTAATAAAAACTAGTCAACTATATGTTAAAATTACTATTTACAACAACAATATTTTAAATCTCTTGATATAATTATTTTTGTATGTAAGAAAATGATTATCAATCAAATATCAGAGTGTGAGACATTAAACTTATCAACTAAATATTAGCTTATCAATGTTCGACTAACAAGAAATCTGAAATTGAATGACTGACATGAACCTATATTAACATTACAATATTTTGGTAGCTCTCAATTGAAATGGACAACAAATAAAATAAACCAGATAAAATCCTAATTACACTCAATAACTGGCCAGAATTCATAAATTACAGTATTTTGATTTACATAACTATAAGAATTCATTATTTCTATTCAAATGAGATTAATGCACACAGGTATTAGAGGGTAAAGAATATGAATAAATATACAGATACTATGTTTCATAAAAAGCTAACTAACTGAAAATAACATTAAAACTATCCTTTACATAACTACAGAAAGTGTATATACTCTCACATATGTTAGGTACTCCACAGAAATATCAACACATTCCCTCTCCAGGTAGCACTGACAAAAATGCAAACTATTGCCATCAACACAGCAAACATACGTACTGTCAACTGAGACATTGTGGACAAAGGGGAGCTGACAACAGTTTCTACCTTTTTTTGGAATGATACATGCATGAACGTCCACTCTTTAGGGTTTTGCACTCGAAAGTTTCCATTTATGTCAGTATAACGCTATTAAAACTCTTATGGGCAGCATTAAAGATAAAAGTAAAAAGTTTGTAAATTCATAAATGTGCACAGAATAAAGACAGACAACTAGTCTTAACTGGCTTAACCAAGTAATACTTGCTGTGGCAAAAAGTGACCTGGTTATTTTTGAGAAATACTTCAAGCTGAAGCATAATTTGGAAAAATAATAGGAGAAATGTTAATTAGAAACTTACCAATAAATCTCCTTGAAATATTTGGAAAAATAATTCTCCATCTCCAGGTTACTGCCAAAATTACCAATTACAATTTCAAGAAAAACTCTTAAGCATTACTATGTTAAGATCTATATGGATGTGTTGACTGGTCAATGTCTCCTGGCTATACTGTACTGTCGACTAGACGGCGGACACCAGGCAGCTCTGGCACATGTTGGCAATCTTGTGCATGGGCCCCGCGGGCAGCTCTGGATTGGGCCCGTCCCGGCAGCTGCGTTGCGGTCCGGAGCGTAGCGATGGATCTGGCCCAGCCCGCACACCACTCGGCCCTTGACGTAGCTCGCGATCAGGACCTGATGCCAACTCAGGGTTGCGGCCCTTTTGAGTCATGTATTCCTCTCTGAAATCAGAAAACACACAATTGTCATGCATATTTTTCTGTATTTGATCGGTGACCTAAAAAATATGACCTTACAACTGAACAGGTGGTAGCATGTCTTTCCTTATTTACATCTTGCAAGAATCAAAACAAAAAGTAAGGTGAGAGAAATGAGATTTCTCATTTAATGTATAGGCATCACACGTGAATGCCATAGAAATATTTTACTTATGTTAGTGCTGGTGCACATTAAAGGACCTGTTCTGGTTTACTGTACAAATTACCCAATTTTAAAAATCCCTCATTACAGGCTTTCTGATGATAGAAATGGATAGTCAGACTCATTGTGAGTACACTGAATGCATTTTTGGCATGAAAATGTTATTCATGGTTGGGGGGTGGGCCTTTTCAAGATTGGGGGGATAGATGACCAAACTATTAAAAGTTTGGAAAAAATAAATATTCATGAACAAACATAAAGGTTTCTCTACATCAGCATCATATTCTGAACTCAATATACAATATTGAATGATAAAACAAAGTTTGTATATAGGTTCAAAACTGTCAACATCCTGCAAAGTAAAACATATATGCTCGATCATAATTCGAGCATAATGTGCAGAACCACAGTTCAGTACATCACATTTCCAGATAAAATAACACGTACATATTACCAGATCATAATTTGAGAGAATATATTTGAGATTAGCACAGGTGCATGACATTGACATTCTCATTTAAACTACAGTATAGAAGAATATTTTATGATGAATATCAGCCCTCTTTAACTAATGTATGCAAGGAGAGAACACAAACAGAGTCACCAGATAACACATTTCTTTTTTGAGGATATTTTAAAAAACAATAAGGATATTCCAGTTTTCACAAAATATATACTATTAAAAACTTCAAATAACTTGAAAAGAAAAATAGCAACACTAGTACAACTGTACATATAACCAATAAGGCATACCCACAGTATATCCACTTCTCACAGGTAAGAAACCAAAAATCATTCCATTTGAAATGTTTGCAAATACTGGTTGCACATCTGCCCACTGTACTTTTTGGCACAATTGAGCTTTTTCACTTCATGAGGAAAAACATTTCTTGCTGCATGGTATGTCTGAGACTGACTGAACCACACCTACCCAGGCTGAAAATAGTAAGTGCATGTGAGGCCTTCCTGGACAATACACTATCAATCGAGGTCACTTGAGAGACAAAGAATCCCTAGGGAACAGCTACAGGAGTTTACTTGAGTTTTGTTTTTGTGAGTGCCCTGCATATGCTCTTATGAACTATCTAGTATGGTGAATTTTATACAAGTGACCAAGGGTCACTAAGTCACAAAATTGACCCTTTTGCCCAGCGAGCGCGTTCAAATGAAATTCACATAAGCTGTATTTATTAGTAACACATAACATATTAATCTGGCTTGAACGCGCTCGGTGGGCAAAGTTACTATTTGGAACCATTTCTACATAGGCTCAAATCTCATTAGTAGGCATGGAGGCAGCCATTTTGTAGAAGGTCATAGGTCAAGGTCACTCCATTGAAAATTCCTGATTTTCATCAAAATCCATAAGTAAGGTCTTCTATGAAATGTCATTACTGGATCTCCTCCAACATCATCATAGTTTACCCATAAAATAGGTTTTTGATCAACTGGGTACAGTTATAGCTGAAATATGAGTCAATGCAAATATGCTGACACATGTCATTTCAGAGTGGTCATATGCAACATTCAGGGCGAGGCTTGGGGAATATGTTAGCAATTATGAACAAGCAACACCTCAGCTACATAATCATAAGAATTTTGGTTAAATTCATGAAACTTGAAAACATTGGGTAATTTGTATTTTTAAGTAAACCAGAACAGGTCCTTTAAGTGGTTGTGCACTATGGGTTGTCTTGTAGAATATGTGAGGATACATGCCATAGAGTTTGTTCATGAAGAAGTTAAGGGTTTGGACATTAAGTGGGTTATGATGTATATCTGGGTATAAGCTAAATAGTGTACCTAAGTCCAGGGTATAGGGAGTGCATTTAAACTAACTTCGGTTGAAATATTGGCATTATAATGGGTATGGACCTGGTACTCAGGCCTTATTCACTTAAAATATTATGACTATTATTAGCATGGCTATGGAAGTTAAATCAGGATATGGGAGAAAGATCTATCCATTTTCTGTTCTGAGAATGGGGTTATCAAAGAGAACAGTGCATCCCATTCAATTCAAGAAATCAATTATTTTTACCCTAGACAATAATGGGTGAATGATGGTAATAACAATGTAAAGTGTCAGGGGTCTCCGGGCACAACAAAACTAGGGTGTGGATGAGGGTGTGAACCAGGGTGAGGAAGAAGGTGAGAACTTAGGTGTGGGTGTAGGGTGGGAGCTTGAACATGGACTCGGTGCAGATGTCTTACCTAGGGTGTGAGCTAGGGTGAATGAGTGCATTCTGGGATGAGGATACCGGGGGGAACTATGTTGCTGGCATGTTTCTACTAGGGTGCAGACTGGGGTGTGGGCGTCAGTGCAAGAGAAGTAGGCATGAACTAGGCTGTGGAGAGGGAGGAAGGATCATACTGATTTGAACATAGGGGAACATAAGACCACAGGGCAGAATTCTATATGGCAGCAAATATGGCCAAATTACAATGAATGCCCATAACTGCAGAATATATAAGGAAGGCAAACAAGAGGATGGTATGTAACTTATAAAGCTCAATCATAGGACATATTCAATGTCACTACATCATGAGAAATCATCTTCTTTCACCCATTCATGCTTAAAAGTTCTCTTAGACATGGTCATCTGAATCAATAATACTTTTGACAATAATTTTGACAACAATTTTGACAACAATTTTGACAATGGGAATTAAGGATGAATTTATTAAATATTTGACAAACAGTAAGTAAAACTTCCCCAATATTTCCACTATGTTAAATGGTTTTGAATGGGATAAACCTAACCCAAAAGTCACCTGTTTAGGTGTGTTTTTCCCTGAAAAAGGCATCTACTGATATATTTGTAATGGACATTGTTAATCAGATATCAACTTACACTCATTTTACATGTATTCAAAGTATTTAGATTGATTCTAAAGATATTTCAAGAGGATGACAGCAAGCAGATGAAAGTTTTCAAATAAAAGGGAACTAAATGTCTAGAGGTTATTAAAAGAGAAACAAATTCATTATCTGATATCTCACGCATTAAAATAAGCACTTGCTACCACTTACTCTGTGGTAACTATTTGTCCACCTTTTTCAAGGATATATTTAGATTGTGGGTTGCCAAAGTTGCCAAGTTCATGGGGTCTACATTTAACAGTCTTGGCCCTGCTGGTTGAATGGCATATGTCCATTGTCGGGTATATATGCTGGGGTTACAGTTTCCAAGAGGCTGTAGAAGGCTACCAGGGATGGCATATAGCTTTAGCACAGCAGAGGAGTTATTAGCAGGAATTACTTCAATATCAATAATTATTGTGAATTTCAGTTTCAATTTTTTATGATTAGCACCAATCTAAATTTGTATTGAAACTGATGATTCCTTGATTCGTTTTCATCACTCATTATCATTCTCAGGTTTGGCCCTAAAGGCAGATTTGGCAGTAGCTGTCTACTTGTGATCTATACTGAAAGTCTTGACCTTCTCGGAGACTTACCTGTGGTTGTCTTGTCCTGAAATATCACTGAAAATACCCCCAAATAGACATCTTACAAATGCCCACAAGTCTGAGAACATGCAAATTACTTGAAGGAAAAATACAATAAGTGTGAGTGTTTGTTAAAGTGCATCAGTTATAGAAAATACTGCATAGAAAAACCTTCAATGAATGGGACTTCAGTTAAATGTGGTAAAGTGCAGATAATGGTAAAATGAAATGCAATTTCCCTTCCAGAGCAAATTGCAAACTTTGGGATTAAGAATGAATTTATTAAATATCTAAAGGACAGTTGGTAGTGTTCTAAATGATTTTTTTTTTTTCAAATATGTTCCTAACTTTTCTTTTGCTTGGACTTTTTTCAGCAAAATCACCAGGCTGTTTTTGGCTAAAGTTAGCATTAATGGGTTAAGTTTGTTCATGATAAGAGGTGGCCTTAAGAGCAGGTTTGGCTGTATATAAAATTTGAATGAGGACGGTGTTATCAGCGGTTTACTTTCCCATACTTCTGTGTACAAACTGGAAGTTCCATGCTTCAAAAGGGCATATTCTGACAATAGTCTTTCTGCAAGATGTGTAGTGATTGAAGTACTTCAAACTACACCCTCCTTCCTTGTGATACCAAATAATCATCAATTTCTCCTATATCTTTTGTAGTAACATGATTGGCTGAAAAGTTGCAAGAACCACAGAATTTGGAAGCAGCCAATCCACTGGACTAGCAAGTAGGTTAACCTTTGGTGTTAAAAGCAGAAACAGAAGTGTTTTTATCACTCTCATATTAGTATGTAATACTCCCTTTCATACAAAACTTAACATGACATGCCTCATAAATGTCTCCCCCTTTTGCTCTACTAGTACCATTTTCTGCCACTAGGTGTCTTTGTTGCTACTCACATGAGGAGGTCTCTGTTAGGTCCAGTGATGAGACCGGCATCTGCGCCTTTGGTGGCTGTGTGGAACTCAGAGTTGATGCGGGGCTGTTGTGTCACGGCAGATTTCTTTGAATACATGTTCTTCACATCACTGCCATATGCTCTACAACAGGAGGGAACGGATAGATGCAATCATTAATATGATGAAGCATGGCTTTGACGACGAGAGAAGCTCTGAACATAGCCGCAATCTTCTACTCATGGTGCAAGCATGTATTGGGAGCTATGCAGATGAAGCTGAAAAACAGCGGCGCATGTGCACTTAAACAAGCGTCACGCATGTGATCTAGCGCCAGTTTCAAAGGAATACAAACGGTACACCTCCCAACACATGCATATTACCACTGTTGAATTAGTGCATAGGCGGCCTTTTGCTGACTAAGTTTACCTAGCTAACTTCATGGTAAAACGTGTATATTTCTCCTTTTTAACGACTTTTTATCCACTGATTTAAAGATATCTATGTTTATATTTTGTGGGACAGAAAACTAGACCTGGGAATGAGCAAAACAGAGTTCAGCGTTTACCCAGTTCTTGCGATGCAGTCCGACGTCACTTCCTTTAACAGAAGTGACCCGGATGTATGAACATTTGATAGATGGATTTTGCAGGCAATCATACTGACAGGAATGGGTATGTAATCTTGGGGTGCATAACCATTATATGAGCTTCATGGCAGCTACCGAGATTGGCTCATTATAAAGATGTTGCAGAACTATTTCTGCCTAGATTGGCCTGCCATGATAGCAGCCTAAGGCAGTGCCACTGACTGCTTGCCCTCTCTCACCACTGCCTGGGTTCACATCCTGCTAGGGAGATGTGAAAAGTTGCCACTGACTTCAGTAATGGTTTGCCACTGACTTCAGTAATGGTTTGCCACTGACTTCATTAATGGTTTTCCACAGGTACAGGTAAGTTTCCTGCATCAATTAAAACTAGCCCTAGGATGGCAAGAAAGTGACAGTAAATGAAAAATTCTTAAGTCCTACACCACTGACACAAATAAATGCCTCTCTGACAGTAAAACAGTTTTAAGTTACAGGATGTGACTTATTTCTAAAGAAAGTTGGTATATTTTACAAATATGACATCCCCACTGGGATGTCATATTTGTTTTATTATACTGAACTAACCTCCATTTGGTAAAATATCAATGAAAACAACAATTCGCTGACCCCATCAATAATCCCTGCATATGATCTAATTTAATTAAGAATGCCATGTTGCGCTAGCACCTACAGCACCATGTTTGTTGTCGATGTGCAATTTGCATGTGCAGTGATAACGTGACAAACAATGACGTCAGCCAACAAGCAAAACGCACATGGCGTCACCAGTCACAACGGTGGCCATAACGCTGTTTAGTGGACATGATGGTTTGGCAACCGGCAGTCAGCCAATCACGGCTCACGATCTTCACATGAGGTATAATAATAGGGGTTGTCGGAGCTTCAACCGTACAATGTGGACAGGTGTGCAGACCAAGAGACATTGATGTATACAGTACAGAAGGGTCCAGACAGAGGGGCTTTCTTACCTGGTCCTGGTTGAGGGTGTGCTGACGGGGCTGGGTTGATGCCGGGAGGAGGAGGAGGAGGAGAGAGAGGGGCTTTCTTACCTGGTCCTGGTTGAGAGTGTGCTGACGGGGCTGGGTTGATGCCGGGAGGAGGAGGAGGAGGAGAGAGAGGGGCTTTCTTACCTGGTCCTGGTTGAGGGTGTGCTGACGGGGCTGGGTTGATGCCGGGAGGAGGAGGAGGAGAGAGAGGGGCTTTCTTACCTGGTCCTGGTTGAGAGTGTGCTGACGGGGCTGGGTTGATGCCGGGAGGTGGAGGAGGAGAGAGAGGGGCTTTCTTACCTGGTCCTGGTTGAGAGTGTGCTGACGGGGCTGGGTTGATGCCGGGAGGAGGAGGAGGAGGAGAGAGAGGGGCTTTCTTACCTGGTCCTGGTTGAGAGTGTGCTGACGGGGCTGGGTTGATGCCGGGAGGAGGAGGAGGAGGAGAGAGAGGGGCTTTCTTACCTGGTCCTGGTTGAGAGTGTGCTGACGGGGCTGGGTTGATGCCGGGAGGAGGAGGAGGAGGAGAGAGAGGGGCTTTCTTACCTGGTCCTGGTTGAGGGTGTGCTGACGGGGCTGGGTTGATGCCGGGAGGAGGAGGAGGAGGAGAGAGAGGGGCTTTCTTACCTGGTCCTGGTTGAGAGTGTGCTGACGGGGCTGGGTTGATGCCGGGAGGTGGAGGAGGAGAGAGAGGGGCTTTCTTACCTGGTCCTGGTTGAGGGTGTGCTGACGGGGCTGGGTTGATGCCGGGAGGAGGAGGAGGAGAGAGAGGGGCTTTCTTACCTGGTCCTGGTTGAGAGTGTGCTGACGGGGCTGGGTTGATGCCGGGAGGTGGAGGAGGAGAGAGAGGGGCTTTCTTACCTGGTCCTGGTTGAGAGTGTGCTGACGGGGCTGGGTTGATGCCGGGAGGTGGAGGAGGAGAGAGAGGGGCTTTCTTACCTGGTCCTGGTTGAGAGTGTGCTGACGGGGCTGGGTTGATGCCGGGAGGAGGAGGAGGAGGAGAGAGAGGGGCTTTCTTACCTGGTCCTGGTTGAGAGTGTGCTGACGGGGCTGGGTTGATGCCGGGAGGAGGAGGAGGAGGAGGACAGAGGGGCTTTCTTACCTGGTCCTGGTTGAGGGTGTGCTGACGGGGCTGGGTTGATGCCGGGAGGAGGAGGAGGAGGAGAGAGAGGGGCTTTCTTACCTGGTCCTGGTTGAGGGTGTGCTGACGGGGCTGGGTTGATGCCGGGAGGAGGAGGAGGAGGAGACAGAGGGGCTTTCTTACCTGGTCCTGGTTGAGAGTGTGCTGACGGGGCTGGGTTGATGCCGGGAGGTTGAGGAGGAGAGAGAGGGGCTTTCTTACCTGGTCCTGGTTGAGGGTGTGCTGACGGGGCTGGGTTGATGCCGGGAGGTTGAGGAGGCAGCACTGGAGCGACTCGGGCTGCGGGCGAAACAAGAAAACATCACAAGACAACATCTCACGAAAAAACACTTACGACAATAACTTCAGAATTGACAATGATTTCACAAAATATAAGGAGAGTTGTTGGTAAAGTTCTGATCAACATCTCCCCATCAAATATTTACCTAAGCTTCTAATCTGCAAGATTTAATCAATATTGATTGTTTTGGCCATTGTAAGCATTAATGGGTTAATAAGTAATCCAATTCTAGTGGTACTGAAACAAGATTTAGATTTTTTGCTGGGCATGCTATTTTGTTGCTGGGAAAGTAAATCTAGTACCTACTAGCCCGCCATGGTAAGTTGATTTCCAAAAGTAGGTCTGTACATGATTTGCTTTCTATAAATTCTTTGCCTTTCGAGAACATGTGCTACTGAAAAGACAATTACTGAAACTGAAATTGTGTATTACCTGCCAATCCTGTCTCTGGCTGTACTGGAGGCTCCTGCCTGAGATGTGGAGGGGGGAGGCTCCGGGAAGGTCACCGCGACCTGACTCACAGACGCTGGATAGTCTAGTGATGAAAAGAAAATACTTAACCATAAGATCAACCCTTCTATCTAGTCATGGGCTGATTATCAACTTCTGGTCTTCCCTTTTGGCAAGGTCTAATGAAGAAGATTATAAAAACGTGGATTATGGCCTGCGATACGTAACCTCAAGAAAATCCTTCCTCAGTACAAATTCTCAGTGAAAGAGGACAAGTAGATTTCAAAGGCTGAATAAGCGCTTTTAAAATTATGCAGGTGTTTTAATGACTGGTATCATTTTCAACCAGAAGAAATAATAAGCAGCATTTGAACTACAGGTAGTGTAAGTGCCTGAGTACATGTAAGCCATCCAAGGTGTGTTTTGTTTCCTCTCCTGCTATTATTTTTTTTTAAATAACCCTAATTATGTCCCCCTAACTTCAGAAATACTAAAATAGATATGAAATGCATGTGAAAAGTTGTCATACTCTACAAAGAGCAGTATAAGAGAGACCTGTATCATGTTGTAACAGCAATGAGGGGTGGAGTACCTACCTGAGCTGCTGGCACTAGTGGTGGCCTTGGTGGGAGACGTGGACCGCGCTCTGCCAGCACTAGTGGGCCTGAAACACATAAACAAACATCTCTCTAGTAGGGGATAGCATTTGTACTCCATACTATACCTAATACCTTAATCATATGGGGAAATGTAACACACTGTAAAAGATCTGAAACATGTACACAGGAAAACAGTCAGAGAAGGTGATGGCACCCATGCCACTTCTTCACCAGATACAAACATCAAATGGGGAAAAGTACAATACCATTTAATATCTGTCATACTGGTATTGCTTATCATTACACAATTAACTAACCTACTACCTCAACATTCACTAGTAAACATCTTGAAATTGACAGTTCTTAAGTTCATAGCGCAGAATTAAAACAAGATTAGGTTACCCAGAATGACTGAAGTGTCCTTCAAAATAGTTAAGATATTATATGATTTAGAAAATATCAATGTACACAGTGCAGTACTGCAGAAACTATATGAGCAACACTCACCTATCATAAGGTTCAACTTTAATTTGCATGAGGTCATCAAGGTGTAGTATATTGCAATGTATCTTTATTAGCACATGTTAGTGTAAAAACACGAACCATTACTTCAAAATAATGTCTGCACAAATGAATAGCTTACAAGAATTTGTAAACAAATAAAGTTAAATATATAAATACTAAGACTTTCCACACATATCAGAATCATACCCTGGCTATTTTGGTAGTACCTTTGTGACTAGAGCATTTTCTAAAACTATTTGAAGAAGTTATGTTGATCAGAACCGAACTAACAACTCTTCCTTAGTGAATAAATGATTACTCCCACTGTTTTTCTAAAAAGTATCAAACAGCACTTATTAAGGGGTGGTGCTTCTTATCACAACATTTGAAATTTGTGGGAAATCACTTCTACCCTGCTTTTTCAGTATTTTCAGAAAAACTATTCTAAAGTTATTCTAAAAACAACTGACTTTTTCTCTGCCATGGCGGTGAGTACGCCGCGTGTCTTGGACTCGTCGTAGTTACAGCTTTCCAGAGCCATCTCAATGAACATCGCTGACTGGTCCTTGAACTCTGCCAGCATCCTGGCCTTGGCTGGAACCAAACAAAGAGACTAGCACACAAACCAGAAAATCTGTCAGGAATTGCAAATACACAATATCCTGGCGCCCATGCATTAATATCAACCATTTTTGGAAATAACAATCAAACTTTTTTGGAAGCTCTATTTTCATTAGTTATAGAATGGCATAGGTTATTTATAAGTTCTAACTTCCACACAATTACACAAATTGTCAGAAAATATAAATACCGCTTTAGTTCACTGCTATCATATGAAGTCATATAGGTGGTCATAAAAACAGCTGACTATCACCAAGTTACTAGCATCCATCAGTAGTGCTTCTTAATCATTTACTGTAGATTCTAGGAAATTTAGACGACCCTAGTATAGGACTTTGCCATGACCTCACCTGCCAGATCCTACTATGGGTCACTCCATCACAGCATTCTAAATCTGGGCCACTAGTATTCTGCTTTGTCCATATTTTCAGATAAGCTATGCCAACCTTAACTCATACACTTTTTCACTATCAGAAAGTGTCCTCAATTACCAAGACTGTATGACAGCAGGGTATAGCTCTCACCTTTGTTCTTCATGGCCTCGCTGACAGGTTTTGGCGAGGTCTCTTTCCTGGCCGGGGAGGAAGCGGCTCCGTGGCTCCGGCCACTACTTGGCCTGTGGCTGCTACTGAAACCACAACCATCCCAGATACACATTTAAATATTCACATCTGGAGCGTCAATTGCTGAAAACTTTAAGGGTAACTATTGAACTTACTTCTAGGAAAATGTTAGATTAATCAGGAACAATTGTTGATTTGAGGCAAATATTTCAAAAAAAAATACTTCATTGCCAGCTTCAAGATATAAGGATGTATGCACTAAAATATGGCGCTATTTACATGCGTGTCCAAGAATATAAAACCACAGAGTGCATACAATCAGTCCTGGAGCAAAGGATTTTTAGTTGTTGATATTTATCAATAAGTGCCTATTTTGAGGTAATGTGGCACCCTTAAAGAACATATCTGGATGTGTTTCTTTTTTTGGCAAAATGTCAAGACTCATTCTTTACTTAGAAAATGAGAGTCTACCATATGATCATTCATGTCTTTGGTAAGGTGCAAGGTCCTACCTCAACAGGGGATCTGCACGATGAGTATCTTTAAAACATTTTTGAAGGTTCCCATAAGCCTCAAAATTACTAACAGCACGTGGATTACATAGTAAATGCTGATTTTCAGGTCCTGTCAGAATTCAAGGTATCTGTGACATGACCTTGCACCTAGACGGGGTTCATATCTGTCATACTCTAAAATACTGGCTTCGAAAACTGTATCGTTATTCACTTTCAGCCAAAATATTATATGAAAATGTTGGTCAAAATGGTCTAGCTCGAAGGAATCTGCATGGTCAATGCAGACAGCCATGTCCTTTGGGACCAATTTAACAAGGAAGGCCCCAAGAGCCCCGCCTTTTGTTCTCGTGGCCGTAACACAATAGCAAGTTGCTAGGGCGAGATTTGTGGCGACTGATCACTACTTGTGTGTACTCTTTTGTTTTGATATCCATTCTTAGGGGCCAGCCGCAGACACCACCTAGTGGTGATAATCTTGGTGTACTAGACTATCACCTTAACCCTTTTACACTTAGAGCAGCTAAAAGAGGCCTGCCGATTTTGGAAATATTTTACTTACAAAAGCATTTTCCTGAAAACATTTGAAGGAGAAATGTTGATCAGATGCCAAACAACAAATCTCCTTCTCATATTTTGCAAACTTTTGCTTTATCCTCAAGTTATTTACATAAGTATAAAAGTAGCAGACGATACCTTCTAGAAAAATACTAAGTGTTAATGGGTTAATGAGGTCTGCATAAAAATAACTTATACAGGATGTATCTGAATACAGGATATATAAGCTTGTATGGCCATAATTGGTGAGTTTGCAGAGTCTATCATTGCCTATGGGATATGGCCTGTTCCACGTTTTGTGGTATCTGATGTGAGATTTCAGCCCTGTTAGTCTTACCTCGCTGCAGGCTCTGCAGACTTAGGCTGGTAGCCCAGAGACTTCAGGCTGTGGTGAGCACGCGACTTGTTGTTCTGCATGCTGAAATTATTCAAAAAAGATAATTATACATCAAGACATAGCACTTCATATATATAGCAAATTAGCACATAAAATACTCGAATTTTCAATTTGAGTCTTAGGAGAATCTCAACAAATGGTTATCTGGTTCTATAACAATTTTGACAATAATTTGGGAATTCATAAATGTTTTACGAAATATTTGAAGGAGAATTGTTGGTAGTGTTCTGATGAACATTTCGCCTTGAAATATTGTTCTAACTTAGTTTTCACCTTCACGTAAATTGTCAGGCAGCCTGGCCCCCGTGGGAATTAATGGGTTAATAAATGATAAAGGTCAATTCACCTCCGCAGCAGACATTACCCAATTGTCTTCCTTGTGTTTTGAAGAAAATATATGAGAAAGAAAGTTGAATTCAACATACAACTTTCCTTGAAATCTTTAGTAAACAGTGATTTATCAACAAGTTATTCATGTAAGTGTCAGGGCATTTGAAGGAAATCGTTTTAAAGGCTTCGCTTCTCAAGGGAAGGTTCAATCCCTGCAGATCCTCATTTTTACTTGAAAAAAAAAGCAGAAAACACATTTCCAAGTTCAAGGGGATGGGTCAGAATATGGGGGCAAACAATGTCTACAGGAGTTCAAGTTGCCAGGTTGCACTGACTGTGCTACGTACCTTATGCAGACGTCCCTGACCACGTCTGCCTTCGCTGAGGGGAATTCCTGGCAGAGCTGCTTGACCACCTGGTCGTCGGCCGTGGTGGTCGCGGCGCGGCGCGGGGACGACGAGGAGCCCGAGGGGGAGGACGCCGCAGCCGCCGGGCGAGAGGGCGAGGGACGCGCCTGGTGGAAGCCCAGCCGCTCCAAGTCACGAACACACGCAGCCACAGAGTTCACATTGCTGAAAATACGAAAACCAGGAATGACATTTCATCATTTCTTCCGTCAATTGCAGCTAAATACACACTGAACAGTGCTGCCAGTGAGTGGCACTAGGGTTTCACAGACAACCATAACTTTTCTCTCAAGATCCTAGAATATGTTAGCCGCAAAAGTCACGTTATTGGTAATAGGAGATTAAACCAAAAATTGAAAATTTGGTCACTGGCACTTCCCTTTTTTGAAATATTCAACCAATATTTAAAGTTATGCTACTGCAAGTAAATTCTAGGATCATCTTACCAAGTCAGCCCCAATAGTGTATGCTGATCCCTGCTCTGGCAGTTTGAGAAGGGCTAGTTGGAATAAGATATTCCTTTTTTATTCCTTTCAAGCGCTACCAGCCCTACTGTGCCAGTGAACATATTTGGTTAGGCCTATAAAAATGTTTGCTTCCCACCTCCCTATCCTACCTAAAAAACCTTCATATCCTTAAGTTTTTAGAGGCAAAATGGCGGTGGATTTGACAAGTAAAAACCTACAAAATAAAAACTTTTTCCTATGCCTACCCAACCTAATATTTTGCAGCACAAAGTAGGAGGCAAGTATTTTTCTAGGCCTTATTATTGTGACAGGTACTCACGTTTCCAGCAGGTTTTTTATTTTTGAAACAGAAGCCTTGGGGAACTTTTTCTGCAGCTGTTTGACTTTCTCCGGGTCAGCCTCGATCAGCATGGTTTCCTGAAAAGCAAATAGTGAATCTTATGATCTTGAGTATATTTTCATAAATAAAGCATATAATTTGGAAAATATTTGAAGGAGTTCCTATGCTAAAGAGTTCCTATGGATATCGTCATCGAAAAGAATAATACTTTTGAAATAACTTTGGAATCGAAGATTTTATTACGAATGAGAGTTGTTGATGGTTTTCTTATCAACAATTCTCATTCAAATATCATACCAAATATCATTTCGCTGAGAAAATAGTCAGGCTGCTTTTGGCCACTAAGAACATTCATAGGTTTATGATACTAATAAATTCCAAACACTTGAATGATGATCATTTACTACATCTACCTATCTATCTATCTATGTTAATATGCTAATTATATATATATATATATATATATATATATATATATATATATATATATATATATATATATATATATATATATATATATATATATATATATCATAACAATAACTTATAATGGTTCTTGGGTTCTCAATATGAAGGAGTCTGTTTAAGACCATTAGCACTAAAACCATGCTCTATTAATCTAGTAGTGATGAGATCACAGTGCTAGGCTGGGAAACGCTAGTCAGCGTAGGAGGAACATGCAACTAGTCATGGTGTATAAAATTACCAATGGAGTGGTTGCTGTACCCACATCGCCCTACCTAAAACAGTTAGCGATAACAATATCTTCTGTGTCATCCCGCTGGCTACCTTGTCCCCAGCTCAACTAGTGGCTACCACAAGTTCTCCTTCTTTCTTAGAAACATCAGGGAGTGGAATGCTCAACCCCCGGACATCCCTAAATCTCAGACACCTGAGGCATTCAAAGCTGGCCTCAAGTCTCTATCTACAATCTAAATAAAGGTCAGGTTTTTAACCAACCAACAAATTAACTCACTGTCGTTCATATTCTCCTACTTTTTCTTACTATAGTCTGTCTGACTCAAGTTTGGCAATCACTTTTGCCACTTTTTTGTGACAAAACGTTTGAGTTTTCCATCCAAACCTGGCAAACATGTTAAGAGCACTACTACGTATATGTGTAAACATATTTTTTGTCTCAACTCAGCAAAATGTTGATTTTGCTCATTAGGTCCCATTATAAAATGTGTCCATTGCCAACAATACAATCTCGCGTGTTTATATTGTTCGCAACAGACAAACACGAGAGATCGTAGTGTCGGCAATGTGCACATTTTACAATAGGAACTAATGAGCAAAATCACCATTTTGCGGAGCTGAAACAAAAAATATGTTTGTACATACACGTAGTACTGCTCCAAAGAGGTTTGCCAAGTTTGGATGGCAAACTCGAACGTTTTGTCACAAAAAAAGTGGGAATAGTAATTGCCAAACTCGAGTCAAACAGACTATAACAGGCATTCATCTTTACCTGAGTCTTCTATGTAGTTTGGTGTTATACCAGAAGAAGAAGAAGAAGACAGGAATAGTCTGTCATATCCAAGTTCACCTGTATATATATATATATATATGTATATATTAGGACTGTCATTGACATCCATTTTTTTTCGATTCGATAATTGACATATTATTTTTCGATTCCTATTATTTCGATTCGATTTTGAAGAACTGCACTTATAGAAAATTTTCACATGTTCCACACTTTTTTTTTGTGGCTAGGATCCTAAGATTCTCTCAATGCAAACACAATGAAGGTTTTCTCAACACTTTTTGATTGAATACTTTAGTTTCTCTTCAAAATTCTTGTTAGCGTTGGCTAAAAATGGCAAATAATGGCGTAAAAGGCTCAAAAAATGTGTTTCGATTAATTGACATAATAATTGACATAATATTTTTTTCGATTAATTGGAAAAATTATTTCGATCGATCGATACTTGTCATATCAATGACGGTCCTAGTATATATATATACATACATATATATATATATATACATATATATATATATATATATATATATATATATATATATATATATATATATATCATAACATTCATTCAAAAGTCTATAAGTTTTGGATAAATACTCGTCGTCTGCCTTGTTGAACTAGTTTCACCAGTAGGTCACTCGGCAAACTCTGTGGCTGTTAGTGGGTATTCTTCGGGGTAGCGGTAACAAATCAATTAGTACATAGCTGTTGCTATGTACTAATCAATTAGTCCATAGCTGTTGCTAATTAGTGAGGACAACAGCCTGTTGCTAAGGAGTGAAAAAAACATGACATATAATCCATGACCCTTGACCAAACAGAATCAACAATCTTCACATGAGGTATAATAACAGCACGTAAACCATGCTCTATTAATCTAGTGCCACTAAGTGGTTAGATCAAGACAGGAATAGCATGCAATGTGTTAGACTAGAATGCCATGGGGGGGGGGGGGGGGGGGGGGGGAGGTAATTAAATATCGAGCATTCATGGATTTAGATATGGAATTTCAATTATCGTCCCTTTTTCTGCAACATTTAGGCTACACCCTGACTAGGCAGTTGAAGGTGATGGAAGAAAGCTAGCGGTAATTGATGGAGGAAACCAGGAAACCTGAACCTAATAAAAGTCTACGATACCCAAACCCAATAAGGCCCGCAGATAGCAATGTCTCCCCTACTGGGAGAATGAAACGATAGGATTCTGGAGGAATGACATTCTGTAAATAAACCCCTGAACTGTTTTGTATGCTATCTGGTGTGAAATATAGAAGCATAGATAATACATACTATCATTAACCGAAGATTTGAGAAGATTTTATTGAGCATTTTTTGAGAAATCTTACAGACAAGCTAGACAGGACTAGCATAAGGATTATGATCTAAAATGTCCCAAAATTGTTTTGATAATTTGCATAGACTACTTGTCTATCATGACTTCTCTACAGCCAAGGAAGCAGCACTACCTGCTGTAGGTACTAGCTACAAGCTTCACAGCTCCTGGCTCTTTTTCACTTGCTACAGGCCATACGTGAAGCTGACCCAGACACTACCTTGCAAGCATTAAGCTACCCTAGATTTATAGGCTGTCATATCTTTTTATCTCTCTTCAAGTGTTTTCTGTTATGGGACACCAAGTGGTCAAGGTGGCCCGAGTGGTGGCAAGATTAGATCACATTTATCCCACCAGGGAAATACAAGACTCAGTTTGGGTCATAGAAATCCTCAAGAGATAGGAGGTCCACACTGCTGAATCAATGACCTACTGTGTCATCAGAATGCACTACAGAGCAATCCATGTAATCGCCATAAAAAAGGAACACTGAAACTTTAAAAAGATCTCATTGAACTATTTTTGAGACATGCTAGTCTGGTCCAGAATAGGAATTTGGACCCATAACCTCCCATTATGACCATAAAATAAATCGAAGTCCAGGATACCCAAACCCAATAAGGGTTCACAATACCCAAACCCGACACCTGTCCAGGATCGCCACCCCTATTTGGATCCAGCATACCTAAACTCAATATACGGGACCAGGATATCAAAATCCAATATGGGGCCATGATAACCAGACGAGACCATGGCTAAACCCTACATAAACATAACATGACATTATTAACTACTAATCTCTATTTATTCTATTCATTAGCTTAGCTTACAAAAGGGGTTAAACTAAGGCAGTGTACAAAACACATTAACAAAGTAAAACATTTAAGCCATTCTGAGCGCAAAATCTAATTAGCAGAAGAAAACATCTGGTGAAAACATGGCGTTAAGTAAAATCAAACTCTTACCAACTCATTCTCAAAATCAGAGATTTCCTGAAAAAGGTCAGCTATTTGTTAAGATAGGCCCAGAACAAATAATATGAATAAAGTTACAATTCAAAGGTTGTTCTGCCTTGCTAGATATCCATACACTGTGATAAGGATATATATTGCCTACCATGGATGCAGGCAAATCTTGCTCCTTAACTCCTCCATGTTTGTAGCACCTATAACTGCTTTTGGTGTTCAAAAGTCAGTTAATTTACAAGAATAATCATAGGAACCCTATGTATTGACATCAAAACACAGTTTGCTTCTTCACGTCATTTTACGTACCTATTGTCTTGTATGAATGAAGCTCATGATAGATTTCCTTCGACTCCACAAATAAAGAAAATCTATTAACAAAATACAACTGGGAGTGAGTTTGCCTGAAATCTGGTGTTGGTGATTAGAGAGGGAGTCTGGTTTCCTTACCTGTCCTAACCAGTCCTCTTCCTCATCCTCGCTGGGGGCCTCCACCTCCTTCACCGCCAGGCCATACTTCTGGTGGACGTCACCCTGCCAGCCACCCTGCACAGAGAAAAAACACATAATTACAGATGGCAGGCTTCCATCAAAAATTCTAGGATGATCTTAAAATGTCACTTTTGTTATATCCAGCAAGGCTTCTAAGACACATACTACCATAGCCCCACTCAATTTTCAGTCGCCTTGAGCTATATAGCTAATGGTTAAATGTCACCAGGGTTTGACCAAGGAATGATAAATAATTTCAATTTCATAATCCTAGTACTGGGTTTTCTGGATGGGACCTTATGATTATAAATTCTATATTGTATTTGTAGCAACGCATGACACCTTTTTCACTTAAGGCCTTATTAATCACAGTGTGTTGTTGAATTACATTACACCTTATTTTATCTTAGGCCATATTAAATACTTTTTGTTGTTGATGTTAATTTGCAGTTAATCTTTTGCAATAAATGGCACCTTATCCACTCCATTAGGCTTCACTACAATCTTACTTACAGTTTGTTGTTGGTTTCTGGTGTTCATGTCCTGCATGGCTATCTGCTCCCCGCGCTGCTGCTGGTGCTGCTGCTGCTGGTGCTGCTGGTGCTGCTGCTGCTGCTGGTGCGCTCCCCACTGCTGCGCCTGCTGCTGCTGCTGCTGCTGGAAGAGCTGCATGCGCGGGTCCTCCCACTGCGTCTTCTGAGACGAGTGGTGGATGAAGAAGCTGAAAACAAAAGCAACGCGTGTAGTCACTTAATTGGTACCTCAGCGGGGCTACTTAATTTATGGATTTGGTCACCCATGATTTATCTCAGTATACCAGCAAAAGACTCAAGCAGCAATCATTAAATGATCTATGATCAAAGTGTATGATTGGTTTGATGCAGGTCTGGTGGGTGCAGGTTTAAAAGTGTCTTACTTTATCACAGGTTAGTATTTAATATGCACAAAGATATATTGTGTCTATGTGTATGTTTATGCCAGTGACGTGGGTCTATGCGATCCTTAGTCACTCTTTGATATGCCAGGTGGTTATTACACAATAATTGCTAAATCAGTATCTATGCTTTATATATATACATTTGCGGATTCAGAGAGGGTTTGAGAGGTCTGACGAACCTACCCCCCCCCCCCCCTTTTCCAGGAAGCCAAATAGCATCTAGAAACCGGTACGTCGTGGGCCCCTTGCAGAAATTTGCGGGAGCCCCAGGAGTCATTGTAGCCCTGGACTCCCCACTCCAGCTCATTTGGAGCCCTGTTCTATCAATCAGATCAACACTACAGGACCGTGCCACCATTTCCTGATTGCCCAACTCTGCCATTCTTAAGATCAACAGATGAATATTAAGCAGCCTACCTGCAGTAAGTGCCCTATATCTGTCTGGAACATCATAAGACTGGCTCCATGTAACCTGTTGGCTTCGCTCTGCAACAGCATTCCACTGTACAGGTACTGAGACCGGTCCTTTTCATTACACAGGCTTGAAGAATTTATAGCCTCACAGTTTACCTTCTAAGATATCCTATGACTTAAAGCACTTTTCTAATGGAAGGAGATCCTAGTCGCCCACATGTCTGTACATCATGGGCATCCTTATCATTGTATTACATCTGAGAAGCAGAAAATCTGAATTTTTAGCAGTTGATATGTATGCTGATAGCTACACAGTCAAGATGTTTACTTAATCTTATAAAACTAGATATATACATGAATATCCTGATTATCCTTATTATCTTGATGCTTACCTTTGTTTTGGTTTAGCGGAAACCAACACTACACCTCCTTTCTTACCCATGGCTGGTTAGACTATAGATTGTTTTAATGGCTATTGAACAAGATTTCATGTTGATGACTCAGCCAGAACTCAAGGTTGTCAGCCATAAAAATGATAAATTTCTAGCAAGGTGATTTGGTAAAACACTCCTTTATCATGAGTCATTTAGATATGAAATATAGGAGAAATGAGGTTTGTAAAAAGAACTAGAATTGTGGACTTTCACAATGATATTTGTGATTTCGATGACTCTAACTGTGAAATGGCAGTATTTTGTGATTTTTAAAACCAACTGCAGCATATGTCGGAGTATATTTTGATTATTTCCTGAATGTGTTTTGTTGTTATCTAGGGCTTGTTGTAAGTTATCATGTATGATTCCATGAAATTATCACAGAGAAATTGACCTTAAACTTTTCCAACAGCATTTCAAACATCCTATAGTGCTGGATTGTAAGTCTCTCTTATAAATATGTCATGATAAGTACGACTGATTATCAAGTTGATTTATCTACCATGTCTCTTATCCACAAAACACATTGGGTCCACAAAAAGCAGGGCTTGACAGTATTTTTTAAGGCTTAGATTTACTTGGCCTCCAAGCAAGTGAACAAAATATAGGGAATTACCGAATTAGGAATTTGATTGTCGACACTTTTTCTGCTATGTTGCGGCTAAGCATTGCCTATCTAGTTGTAAGTGGTGGAGGAAATAGGAGTAGCTTGCGAAAACCACTGCCTAACCCTTAGTCACTGGCAACTTTCTCACTTGCCCCGGCCAGGATTCTAACCCATGCAGTGATGAGAGTCAGCTCTAACTTTCAGTGGCAACGCCTTAGACCACACAGCCATCAGGGCAGCCCCAACAAAACATGAGTTCAAAGTCTCTAGAGATCACTTGTGAACATGACTCATTATTAGTTTGATGTTTAAGGTGGCCTTATTCAAGGACTTTACATAGTTATCATCAGCAGGAACGGATACTCTATAGTCAATCCCCTGAGCACTGTAGATACTAGATAGGTCAACTCATTGTGAGCCAGGTAATATAATGTTATTGATAACTTCAACAGGGCATGTACATTTTTTTGTCAAAACGAGTACTAATAATCTTAAGTGATTGTGACCCTGATATAAAGATAATTAGTAGGCTAACAATCAGCTACACACTTCTTGTCAGAGAGGTAGGTTAGGATTGAAATTCAGTTGATTTTTATTACCCTGCCACATACAACATATTCATGCCAATCTAGTGTACAGATACATGTAGTGAATGTTTTGCACAAATTTTGCATGTCTATATATAGTCTGGCTGACCCAAACTTGGATGAGTGTTTTTTCCTCTTTTTTATTGCAAAAAGTTTGTGTTTGCCATTTAAAACTTCTACACTAGTCGTGCATGTATATGGTACAGGTGATGAAAAATATTTATTTTTCAATGATCATCTGGGAAATAGAATCATTTTTGCCACACAGGCTTGGACTTAAGTTAACACAAATGTACTGATCTGACGACCTTGTACTTCAGTACGATGTGAGCGATCTTGAGCATAATTTTTACTATGGGCACCTAATGGGTAAAATCTACAGTTCAGGGAGTTGAGGCCGCAAAGTAGCTCAGTTGGTTGGGTGTCGGACTAGTAATCAGAGGGTCGCTGGTTCGATTCCCGGCCACTCCGGGCACTTTGGTCGTTCTTGGGCAAAACAGTTTATTCCATATTGCTTCAGTCTACCCAGCTGCAAAATGGGTACCTAGCATAAATAAGGCAGTGCTTAGAGTGTGTGCGCTATATGCTGCCAGTTGCTCTGGAATATCCCCCGGGGGATTGAAATGGTTTCTGTATGTACAGTGCCTGCTAGGGGAGGAAGGTCGTGTGAGCACTTCGGTGGATACAAGACTATAAACCGAATACCTTTTACCTTTAACACATCCGGGTTAGTTGTGACATTGCTGACCTAGGTAGGATAGCATGGGCGATACCAAGATGGGGGTGAGAGGATCACAATTCAGGGTGTGAATGCGACTTTGCAGCATGTTTAGAAGTTGTCTTTGACAGTTATAGCTTCACTCATATATGTTTAAAATCATATTTCTTTGTTTTGATACGCCAGATGAGCAAATGACACAACAATAGTCATTTAGTTGAATCGCCCATCAACCCCTGGCCACCGCGCAGGAAATGTACTGGTCTGACGACCTTGTACTTCAGTACGATGTGAGCGATCTTGAGCATAATTTTTACTATGGGCACCTAATGGGTAAAATCTACAGTTCAGGGAGTTGAGGCCGCAAGTATGTTAAAAATACATACACAACTAAGCGCTCCTGAAAAATTTACCAAGTTTGGATATAGCAAACACAAAGTTTCTACAACAAAAAAGAGGAAAACACAGTCATCCAAGCTTCGGTCAGACAGACTATAGGTGGTGTATTTGTACAAGACTAAGCATGGGATATATGACATATCATCGTACAGTATTGACTGGAGCAGTCCAGGCTGCTGTCATCTGTTCATGAATGTTTCATATACATTACAGAGAAACCTGTGCATCAGCATCATCAGAGCATGCGCAAAGCAAGACTTTTGGGCTATTGTTTGAGGCTAGCCTATTCAGGTTGACCGGCTGGTTTCATATCCACTTGTTTTTATTTAAATCTAAGCTGCAACCCCACATGTATCAAGGTTGGCGACGACAGGATTTATATATCCACATATATGTAGTCAAGTGTTTTGAAATGATGTGAATACATGTGTAAAATGTCTGTGTCAAAGATAGACGAATAATATTCACATTCAGAATCCACCTATGCATGTGTACAGTTAATTGACAACTCATTATGTGAGCACAGGCTGGGTAAAGAAAACTACCTATATACCTCCTATTCAACCACAACTGGCCTCCATAATCAACACCCTGGTCCATGTTCAGACTCAGACTGTAGGACTTTCTGAACATTCTACAATTTACAGAATTACCCACCATCCGACCACTGCCAGAGCGACTCGTCCTCGAGCGACCTATTTTAGAGAGGCTCGTTGACGTGCCGACCAGCATTTTTTTTATTTCTTTGTTACATGAATGTATTTGAATGAATTTCAATGTGTCTGTGGCAATTTATAAATAACTTTTATTATGTCAGTACATAGATTGAATATTGGAAGTTGGAAGTAGTTTGATAATTCATTTCACGGCCGTAGTTCATTTGATAATTCATTTCACGGCCGGCCGAGATTAAGTCATTTCCTTCTTTAAAGTCATCATTAATTTTCTTCCATAAAGTCAACGTGAGTAGTGAATACTTTCTCCTTTTTTAGTTTACTGATAAATATGCAGGGATATGAACATAGAATATGTTATTTCAATAGGAGCCGGTATAGTAGCGGTCGGTAATTTGAGTGGTCGCATTGAAAGTGGTTGGTCGAATTCTGGTCGGATGATCCGTATTCGAATTCACACACTCTGGTTACAGCTCATATTTTTAGGAAAATATCCAGAACATTTAAAAAACAACTAGAACTCCTACATCAAGTTGCTAACTATTGTATCATATAATTCCTTAAATAAATATCCCACTTTTGTGCAGCTATTTCCAAGAAAGCTGCTTTTATACTTGAAATCTTCTTCAACGAGTGGAAATCTGTAAAGCTGTCACTCCTTGTGTTGACAGTGTCAACTTGACACCTCCGCCAATACACATAACAACCAGAATGTCTGGGCCTGCCAGAGGCAGCATTCCCGAGGGGGTCGACTAGACAGGAAGCACAGCTGTATCACAGTGTGCCATCGTCCTGGAGACTACACAAGTGGAGTTTCCAGGACGGTTGGCAGTGTGGCCATATCCTGTAATTGGGTATGAGGTAGATTGCAACTTTTTGATCCCAGCACTAACACTGTGTATGTAGGCTACATATATGACATGCATTTGGTGGGCAAGATTGTAAAATAAAGAATTTTCAGTGTGATCCTGGGGTTTTCTACATGTAATGATATGTGGTACTGTAGTCTGTCTGACTCGAGTTTGGCAATCACATTTGCCACTTTTTTGTGACAAAACTTTCGAGTTTTCCATCAAAACTTGGCAAACATGTTAAGAGCACTACTACGTGTATGTATAAACATATTTTTTGTCTCAACTCCGCAAAATGTTGATTTTGTTCATTAGGCCCCATTGTAAAATGTGTCAATTGGCAACAATACGATCTCGCGTGTTTGTACTGTTTGCAACAGACAAACACGCGAGATCGTAGTGTCGGCAAGGTGCACATTTTACATAGAAACTAATGAGCAAAATCAACATTTTGCGGAACTGAGACAAATAGTATGTTTGTACATACACGTAGTAGTGCTCCAAAAAGGTTTGCCACGTTTGGATGGCAAACTCGAACGTATTGTCACAAAAAAGTGGCAAAAGTGATTGCCAAACTCGAGTCAGACAGACTATAGTAAGGACCTCACACTGTCAGACTGCATATATACATATATTAATGCATACCTCTCTGGTTGCACAGTGATATATGGCAGCGCTCACATTTAAGCTGAATGAATGTCGTGAGGTTATCTACATGATGCCTGGTGTAGCTAAAAGTCAGATGTGTGGGGTAAACATGAAAAATAAAGCAAATGCCAAATAAATGATCATGATGATTATAAAGATGTGTTGACCTTGTTATCTATGTTTTACTTCATTGTCAGCCAATCAAACACGAATATTCAAATTAGATCAGCGCATAGAAAACCAAGGCGAGATTGCATTCGCCTTTTACTCACTATCTTTGCATGTTAGCGTCATATTTCGCCTCCCATCCCTCGGGGAGGGGCCAGTCCCACCAATTTTGTGTCGCCATGTTTATGAAAATGTGAACGCTCGTTAAATTCAACGAAATCAACACTCTCTCACATTACCAGCAACTGCGCTATTTATATCCATATTTGGATGTGCCGGATCAGTAGCAACGTTTACCGGTCATATAGCGTATTGTTCGAGCGTACTACTAGTAGGGCTTCATTTACCTACCGCCAGGAGCCGCTACTGTATGGAAGTACCACAGGGTGATCTAAAAATAAACCGCTGAGTCCTGCCATTGCTGGTGCTCAGCGGGGGACCAAGCTGAGGACTAGGATACCCGGAGTTAAGAATGAGTTTACAAAATATTTGCAGGAGAGTTAGTTGCTGGTATTGTTCTGAAAAATATTTTTCCTTCAAATATTTTTCTAAATATCAAATATGCTTTTTCCTGGAAGATTTTATCATATTTGTCAGGCTGCTTTTAGCCGCTGTGAGCATCATGATGTCAGGGTTAAACAAGGGAGGATATGTATGATTAGTGCAATTTACAGATAGCAACTAGCACCTCACTTCGAGTCAGGCTCATTTAATAGCTACTCCTGAATTAACCATTCTGGGAAACATATTTTCAAAATCTTCCAACATTACCATTTATGGCATTACTTTTCGGACAAGTTTTACAAAAGGTTCCATTGATTATGAAATCAACTTAAGGTGGCTGTAAACGTTTCCGGTGGAGAGTAGACTTTCCCTCAAACAATTGCTGATTTCTCATTATCTGTACACTAAACCCCCCCTAACAAACTATATATTTTTAGAAAGATGAGATGAGGAATACATATAGGATATGGATAGGTTGTGTGTGCTCCAAATATTTTGAAGAAATTGGGGTCAAAACTTTGGCTAGTCAATTTTCAGTACATATGTCACGGCTGACGCAAATCTTAGAGCAGACTGTAAGATAATAACTTGATTTTTTAATATGTTGAAAAAAACCTTTGTCTCTAGAGAATGAGATGGGGGTTTTGTAAAATATTGCTCCTAACCTTTTTTATGGTCATTTATCTAACAACAATTTAGGGAAAAAATACTGACAAGATAGTGCAATATCCCCGCCTCATCTCTAGAGAACATGTTTTAGAATCTATATGCAAAGTTTGAAGCTAATTGATCAAGATTTGTGTCTGAAATCACGTCAGCCGTGAGAGTGAAATTAAAGAAAACTAAGCTTAGAAAATGGCAGTTTTGTGTTTAATACAGTTCTCGTTACTGTGCAACAATTTGCTACTACTTTAATGCATTAATTTTAGGCAAAAGGGAAAGATAAAGTAACTTTCCATGGTATTCCACAACTGTCAACATTTTTTCTTCTGAGGTACCTCAAGAATAAGCATAAATAAGTACATTTCTGCAACTGCCTAATAACACTGTCAACTGTATTTGGAGTGCCTTCCATATATGGGCATATGACCTTACCCAAGCCCCGCCTACTTAGTAGACTGGCATCTTGTTTGCTAATATTAATGTAATGCATTATAGCTCTAGATTTCTTAATCATTCAAAGAACTGTGCCATCAAAAATCAATTTTCAGCTATCTAGTGTGTTATGCTGGCACTCTTTGACTGCAAGTATATTGATTTTGCAAATCAAAGCTTGTAATACTCTATATGTGTTTTTAGCTTCATTTATCTAAAATAAACATGTTGCAGGGCCAATTCTGTAGCTATCCCAAGCATAGCTTTCTGACAAGGTGGCTTTTTTATTTTGGGCCTTGAAAGAAAGGTAATTTCACAAACCTCTATTGCTAATCTCCTTCTACTCCAGTGATCCAAATTACATAATCCTGGATGAGAGTGCTACATATTTTGCAGCAGAAATGGCAACTTTCCCTAAGGCCTCACACAGTATATTCCTTTGTCTAATGAATCCCATATGTGCAAGATGTCCACATGCACTACTACACAGCTTGAGATGCTCAGATGAAGTGACCTTTTAACCCATAGCAAGACATTTCCTCCCATAATCCTTGAGGGGATTATGAGTGACACCATGACAGGAATTGCGCACACTGAACTGAAGGAAGTCAATAAATGCCACTTTCTGACTACTAAAGGGCCCTAGAACTCCAAATCAAGTTGGTAACTATTGTATCATATAATTCCCTAAATAAATATCCCACTTTTGTGCAGCCATTTCCAATAAAGCTGCTTTTATACTCAATCTTCTTCAACGAGTGGAAATCTGTAAAGCTGTCACTCCTTGTGTTGACACCCCCGCCAGAACACATAACAACCAGAACGTCCGGGCATGCCAGAGGCAGCGTTCCCGAGGGGGTCGCCTAAACAGGAAGCACGGCTGTATCACAGTGTGCCTTCGTCCTGGAGACTACACAAGTGTAGTTTCCAGGACGGTTGGCAGTGTGGCCATATCCTGTAATGACCACACTTGAGGATGCAAACTACTTTCACATGTAGTTGTCTTACAGTTAATTTGTGTTGCCTGACACCCTATTTGATTTTTATTGCTGTGTTTGGCATAGTGGGGCTTATGTCACATTTTTTCTGGAGTGATTTTTGTTCTTTGTTAGTAGGTATACCTTTTTTTCCTTTTTTATTTTTTTATCGAGATATTTGTGTTTTTGTGAGTTGGAAGGCTGTATTTTTCAGCTCACATGTGGTCAGTAGTCATCTAAATTACTAGAGGCAGCAGTAACAGCTGATCCTTTGCATTTTAAGCACTGTTTTAAGCATTCTTAGAGGGTTATCAATGAATTACCCTGACAAAATAATTTGTTGAAATGGTGGTTAAAGGGCTTGCATTGGAAGAGTGCAACAATGAAAGATGGTATCATTATGAACAACACATGATTATTGTTGAATCCCATTCATTCATTCCATCCCTTTCCTAAACCCACATCGAGATTTTATATGTGCATATTTGTTTTTCAAAAAGTTAATTTTTCTCAATGTTCATTTCAATTAGTCTTAGTTGTTATCACTTGACAGTTCCTGAGCTGATTTCATTCCCATCGAAAGACAAGTCACAAAAATTTCTGTACCATAACCAATTGGCATGTCAAATTTCAAATAACTGTCTACTTCACATGAAAATTCATAGTTCTGGGGCAGAACTTAGCACCAATGTCTATCTGTTCTAATCAACAGTAGGACTTACTTGAATTTATATACTAGTACTTATTTTTTCTGACTCAGATTATAATGGTACTTGATGTAGTGCATACTAAACATCTCAAGCTTAGTCCTGAAATGCTATCTAACAAAATGTTTACACCAAGGAGTTCCTTGATTCTCACTGGTGGTAGAAAAAATCTAGTCCTGAATAGGAATATTACATCATATAAAACTAAATACCCTTTCTTGGGAGAATGGTGAGGGTCTAATCGACAGAATCCTTACCCATTACATACTGACCCCTATGTCAACCCGAATAATCTCACACTTTAGATGGGACATTTCACACTTTAAAATTATTCTCTGAATCTGACAGGGAACATGAAGTGAGTGCTTTCCATCTTGACAGTTTCATCAAATATGAATAAAATGAACAGGTTGATCATTGAATCTATTCAGTCATACTAACAGGCAGAAGGAGGGAGGGGGTTTCATGGGTTTTACGTCACTTACAGCAGCTTAGGTCATTTTTCGATGAGAACTTCTCTTCATGACTAGTTCCTAGGGAACTTTCAGTTGCAAAGGAACCATAGACTACTCTCCATTAAATGCCACACTTTTATAAAGCGACCAGGCCCACCCACTTATGGGGAACCGTTGGTGACTCGAACCGTTAAACTCCTATTTAAGAGCCAGCTAGGTATTGTAACCACTAGGCCACGGCAGATCCCTACTAGCTGGGGAATCCCTTCTCACAGGAAGAAATTTAAGCACTTGAATTTATTGATTTTTTTCTTAAGTAAATAATGCACTTTCTGTGTAATTTGTAATTAAGTTTATATATACATAATCATATGTATATATATATATATATATATATATATATATATATATATATATATATATATATATATATATATATATATATAAACATATATATTGATGAAATTGTAGTGGAATTTATGTTGAATAATGGACTGGCAGGATGACCTTTTTTATGTTTTATGTCAGCTAGATTAAGACCTTGAAATTAAGCCTGGATTATAATATGCATAGCTTTACAAAGTGGTGTCCGTCAGGATGACTGATTGTTAGACTTGGGCTCCCAATATTTCCTGAAGCCACCTTGATTTTTCCTCGCCAGGTGCCCAATCCATGACTGGTAATTGAGTTGAGTAGAAATACATACATTGTGATATGATGAAAGATTGAATGTTATGTTTAAAAAGGGCTCAACTACAAATCAAACCTTTCAGCTTTTGCCTTTGTGCGTGAAGGTCGGATAAGTTGGGATCAGAGAAATACATAACCTTGATCCGCAACCCCATAGGCACTGCATGCTAGCACCTAGGGCATTTGCGCCTCGGGTTATGCAGTGTAGCCTGGGGATGTATTGGTCACGTGATTTTTTTCAGAAAGAGGCTGGCCGGATGTTGCCTGGAATCCAGGCATGCGCAACTGGTTTCGCGGCAATTTCAGTCTGATCCAGGGCCCGTGAAACCACGTCAACATCCAAATTGGTGAGTGTCATCCTATCTTGGTCAGATAGGTTGCCAAGGAGATGGGGTCAGCAGGCAGCCAGCCTGGGGTACACAGGTTATCTATGACTCATAGTGGGAGGCAGCGAAATTTGATCATGCATGCTCAGTGCCCACTCCCTGTCTTCATACTCTCAGGTTTGGATGAAAGAGTTGAAAATGCATTTTTATTTGATGTTTAGGTTTTTCAAGGTTTGATTGTTTCAAGTTATGTTAGGCAGAAATGAGTAAAGCATCGTATAAAGAACTGAATAATGGTATGCCTATCCTTAATCTTAATTCATATAAGTCATATCTAGGTAAAAGGATTAACCTATGATTATCCAAATTAAACAGTTAAAAGCTAATTATCTTCAAAGACATTCCATTCTAGCCATTGACAAATGGTCTTTTGAGCTAATTAATATGTATAAAACTACTGTTTTGAATGCTGAAATCAGATGCATTCATTTTTCTTATTAAAAGTCTTTTATAAGATTGTTTATCCTACGATACATTGTGACTTTTGCATTCTGGTCACTACAGGCAATGCAAATCATAAGTAGAACCACACATGAATATTAATAAGCGGTTCATACCACCCAAAAAGTATTTTTTTCATCATATTGATATTGAACGTGCATGATGTATACCATTCCATTGCCACACACATGCAACACTACCTGTAAGAAGTGTGCAGAGTTATTTTTTTTTGGGGGGGGGGATGTTTTGAACGTTCATAATGTGAAAGGTTTAGATAAAGAGGTATTTATTGTAGTGTTTATTTGAAGAGTGTGGGTTGAGCTTAAGTTAGTGTTTGGGTTAAATTTGGAAGTTGGTTTTATGAGTTTTCTCTTTAATCATAGAACTTATGCACAAACATATCAAAAATAAACAAAGTAATTGGAACAATTAAAGGTTGCTTCTCTGTTCCCTTTGCATGAACATACCAAAATATTTGTAATGAAACTCATGAACGCAGAAACTAAAATAAAGAACCCCCATCCATCCCCCCCCCCTCCCCCAAAAAGGGAAAATGGATAAAAACCAATCGTAAAGAGACCTAAAAGTTGAAGTTAACCATGGCAAGGCAGAGAACGCGATCCGATCAACAAGCTGACGTCCCTCATCAGAGAGATGGATTCTACTACTCCCAGCCCTCATGTTCGTTTCTCAAACCCTTTTTTGCGGTACTTGTCCCAATTCAATTAGCAAGAGTAGTCAATATATGCTGTAGAAGCATTATGATAGAGCGTTAAGTCATTTCTAAGCGTACTTGGCTTGATTAGGCCTTGAGATTTTATTTACAACTTGGAAAACAGTAATCTAGTGCAAGACCCTGATAGAGCGACCTTTTGACCTCTGCTGACCTACTTTTTAAGTGCTGTTGGCTATTTGTCGCTTTTGATTACTAGAGGGCTTTAAGACACACATTTTGAGTGGTAGATAGTCATAAATGAACTATTCTGTAGAAAGTTATTGGAAGAAAAGTTTCCCCCACCCTAAAAATTAGCTTATGAAAATTGTCAGACCATTTACGTATAGTTTTTGGTCTAGAAATATGGATACAACATGCTATCACACCAATTTATTATCTACAGACATATATCTATCAGAAAAGGCATATGAGGCTTTGTCCCCCTGAGTGGTACCAATTCATGAAAATTTGGAGGTTATCCCATGGACTATATCTCAAAACAGGCCTTCCCTGAGGACGAAACGTTTACGGGCCACCTTAAATAGGAGGTCCCTGAACTAACCCGGGGAACTAACACGTGAGTAAAGCGGAACCACCGTAGTTTTCACTACTGTGATTTGGGATCAAAGCACGTGGCAAAAGACCATCTTTTCTAATTTATGTATGAATGTTTAAATTGCAGGGATTTGCATTGAAGTTGGTGACTTGATAACCTCGTTTGTACCACCAAAGAGGTAGATTGGGCTAAATGTACGTGCACTTATCTGATATGAATATTCTGATTCCTCTAGTTATCCTAGATGAAAATACTTGTTCAGTATGTTTCTCGTGGTGATATTTAAAACATCATTAGTAAGATGTCTAGTTGTGTTTGTTTACACTTCATTATCAAGAACCAAGTCTGATGTGGGATTTACATTTTTCTTAGTTCTGTACACTAACCTTTATCTTAAATATACGCCCTGACTGGATTAATTACCTGCTCTTATGATGATGATAAGGATGATGATGATGATGATAAAACAATCCTGCTTAAGGTCATTCATGGTAGTCTTCAATAAGTTGAGTTTTAAGGCTATTTTTATCAACCTTAACCCTTCCAATGCTAAGGCTACTTTAGGCCAAAACATAGGAATGCAAAGATGTTTGAAAATCCGGAGAGTTCTATTAACTCTCTGGAAAACCGTATAAACCATGCCATGTTGGTTTTCACTGGATAGCTCTCGATGAGCACTCTCAGATGATTACCCATGTGTCAGGGTTACAGTCATTAATTTATTCAGGTTTTGTTTGCATCATTTTGTATTTGATGAATTAACCAACAGCAGCAAAAGGGATAATACTGTGTGAACGCTTCGGTGGATACAAGACTATAAACCGAATACCTTTATACTGTTTTTTAAAATTGAATCGATCAATATAATTTATCATGGTTGCATCATACATACATACATACATACATACATACATACATACATAAATGCATACATATATATCACATACGTAAGTACGGATGTACGTACGTACGTACATACATACATACATAATACCTTAGATGAATAGACAAAGTGATCAACATTTAGGATACAAACACACACGCAAACACACATATAATAATAATAGGATTAATAATTTCGTTAAAATTGATAATTAGACAGCAGCCGGAGCTGATGAAATAGAAGTACCTGGAGAAAAAAGCTCTTATTTTAGATTAGTTGCGTCAGTATACGGTAGAGGGCAGTAGTGTGTAACTAGAGCATGTTTAAAGCAGATAGTTGCCACGAATGTCGACGTGTCTATTCACATCTGAAGTTAGACGGACCTTGCGAAGATTTTTTCTAGTTTCACCGTACGCCACCAGGTGGGGCTATTTTCGATGCATGGTAGAGGTGCTTTATTTCCTTTATGTTCCGCATTTTTTTGACATTAACACACTCCTTGCGTCTTAAGTCAGCCATTCAATGTTATGAGATTTCTTCATGTCGATATTTCTTTTTTCCATTTTTGTGGGAATGACAAAGATGCAATGCATTCAATGAAAGGAATCTTATGTCCTAACCGAATTTGTAGAGATTCTAACGTTATGGTAGGTCATGTATATCAAAGGGTTCTGCAACCAATTCGAAAATAGTACCTCATCCAACTTGCTACATAAACGGTTACGTTCTGCCAAATAATGCTATATTTTCGAAGGCAGCACGGTCATTGAAAAAAAGCCTGCACCATTTGACCCGGAAATGCTAAGACATAGAATCCTGTTGATACATGATAGAGGATGAAAAGGGCTCTGAGGCTAGGAGCAGGATGCACTAACAAGTGGAGTGGTTGTTGCTGGGGCTCAATTCTAATTGGTGATTAATGTTGACGTATTCAGAGATGAGAACCCGAGGCGATCGATAGCCGCGCCCCATGTGAACCGCGCCTGGACGGCAAGGCATGTGAGACCATTTAGCGCGCCCCTTCAAATGATCTACACTCGCCATGGAAAGATAATACCAAGCTTAACAAGTACGATTGTTGATGCAAAGCATCAATAGTCAAAAGGCGGGGCCAAGTTATTTATGAACTAGTGAGGGAACCGGATGTATAAAGAACATTAACATTATAGAGGAAAATAATTCATAATGGCTAGATTTGTATCATTTTTTGAAGAATTGAAACAAATATCGGAATTCTAGGCGCAAGCTGGAGACTTCGAAATCTCTTGGGTGCGAAGCTTCTTGGTTACGCATCAGTTTGGTTACGAACCAGTTTGGTTACGAAATCTCCTGATTTCATTCTATACACATGGTATTTTTTTCTTTAGTAATTTTCCTTCCTATACCGAAAAATATACTTTATGTCCGCTTAAAATATGTTATATATTTGAGAAAATCATGCTAAATTAAAATAATGAAGGCACAATTTTCCGTGGCAAAGGTAATGTACCGGGCCAACATTTATATTAAAACCAATCAGAATAGATAATTATATTCAATCCAGCCACAGGATTTCCAACATGGCCGTCCGGACTATGAACATTTCAAATCAGCTTCCCATATAGGCGTGGACTGAGGGCCCCGCCAATTAAGCATCCCAAAAATTTCAATATCAAGAAATAAATTGAAAATATCAAAAACGATTTAACTACATTGTGGAAAAATATTTTTTTTTATGTTTATAAGGTGATTAATAAAAATTGAAAACTGAATTATGAATAATGAACAATCAGGCATATTTTTTTTCAATATTCATAATTTTTTTCTCAATTAAAAATGTAATGTTTACAGCAAGCAAGAATGACCGCACGAAGTGAGCATAATGGTAATGTGAGATTTAAATGAGGGCAAATGAGAGTAAAAAATAGAGAATTATATTCAGTCCGGCCTCAGAATTTCAAACATGGACGGCCGGACTACGGACATCTCGCATTAGCTTACTATATAGCACTCTGCCAGGGCGACGATACCGTCTTCCGGTTGGATTGCTACACGACTAGTATCTCAATAAAAACAAAGCAACAACTATTGATTTATGAATGTGTACTTAACTGGAAAGTACCCGCCATGCAGATAGTAAACATGAAAGATTCCTGGGTGGGAGCATTGAGGTACAGAGGGGGCGCACCCGCGTTTATACGTATTTCACGGAAGAAGGGGTCTTTACATATTTGTTCGTAATTTCATAATGCTTCGAGTATTCTCGAGGGTAGGGAACTTAAGGTATCGCATTCTACACAAAGTGCAATCTTGCAGTTGGTAGACCCTGCCTGCACTGCCGCTCGGGAACACATTGAGACCAGAATATGGAATTTTCATTTTTTGTCAGTTTTTCTGCCGAATTGTGGCTATGGCGTATTTAGGCAGTTGAAACAGGTGGAGGAATTAGAGAAATCCTTATTTTTCGTTTAGGCAATTATTTTAATGAAAAAATATCAGAACACACAGATATCTCTGCGACCTCACACTTAGGGCTACCTAACCTATGTACCAAAAGTTCAGAAAGCTTGGCTAACAGATATGAAATTGATACGTGAGATGTTTAACCGACTGAAGCGCATGTCATTTGCTGTCGTCCCAGTTATTCTCCACAAACTTTGGTCATTCAGTTGAATTTACTTATTTGTTCGTAATTTCTTAATGCTACGAGTATTCTTTGGGTTAAGATATGGCATGCTAATGCGATCTTGCAGTTGGTAGGCCCTGCCTATGCTGCCGCGCAGGAGCACGTAAAGACTAGAATTTGGAATTTTCGTTTTTTGTCAGTTTTTCTGCCAAGTTGCTACTAGGGGGAATGTAGGTAGGTGTGGCCAGCGGGGAAATCAATCGGAGGCTTGATTCCAAGTCTATACATCAATATTTCATGCACCTGCAAGGATTTTAATCCAGGCCGTGACGAAAGACAGCTGGCAGTCATTGGCAACGCCGCAGATCTCGGGCAGGCCACATAGGACGCGGTCACAGCGTGCAGAGGGTATTGGGGCAAATCCCCTCGTTTAAATTTAGCATACCCCTCGAGCTCCCGACCTGACTACAGATCCAGAGTGAGAGGGGAAGCGCAACAATTATTAACTGTGCTCGCCTCACACGCGCCAATGATGCTACTTATAGCTAGAGAAGGAGTACAGTAATATGCTTAGAGTAATTAACCAAAATTGACTTTTGTAAGTTATTTGATTGAATAATACTGTTCAACTTTAACTTTATCGACGTCATAGATAGTTTACAATATTTCTATTGAAAGAAATATTCTTTATTTTGGCACATGGGCGTCTTTGGATCTTGTTTTATCGCCGCTCATGTGTATTAATAGACCACAGTTCCGCATTTGTAATCCGTCGACCGTGATTGGGTCACATTTTCGAAAAAAATTACTTTGCGCATGCCACCATATAAAAACACTTTGAAGTTAGTTAGTGGTTTACTATTTTTATCTATCTACTAAATGGTTGATAACTGTTCTAATATAATACTTTTGTTGGGAAAACCTTTATATTATAACCAATCAGAATAGAGAATTATATTCAGTCCGGCCTCTGGATTTAGATCACGTGACGTCTGCCCATGTACATCTCAAAACACCTTCCCAGTAAAGGCGGGCCTGATGGCCCCGCCAATTACAACCACCTTGCGTGACCATCCGTCGTTCAGAACGTACGCCTTTTCATACTATATACATGTATATATATATATATATATATGTATATATATATATATATATATATATATATATATATATATATATATATATATATATATATATATATATATATATGTATATATATATATATATATATATATATTTATATATATATATATATATATATATATATATATATATATATATATATATATATATATATATATATATATATGTATATATATGTATATATATATATATATATATATATATATATATATATATATATATATATATATATATATACACATATATATATATATATATATATATATACACAGAATACCCTGAGAAATGTCCGAACTCACTCAGCGTGTCCATTATGAACATAACCCTTCTCTTAAAATTCACGCTCTACGTGCATTTAGGAAATGAGCAAAGACAAAGTGAAACCTGCATGGACATATTGCGCCACGAGGTTGGGCTGATAAGAGGAATGCTTAAATAATTGTGCGCCAACAAAGTGCGCCAACAGCTTTGAAAGCGGCAATGCGCGAAAGTTTACATGCGCAAATGCAAACCTGCCCACACTCTCATTTTACTTATAATGTTCACAGATGTAGAGAATATGCATTTTAATGGAACAAAATTAAACAAACTCGACCTTCATATTATATTCAATCTTCATATTTAAATAACCAAATCTTCGAATGATGTGTCCGTGTTTCTTTTGCGAATAGTAAATTTAGATTTTTTTAATGTTTTTGATTATTTGTCATGACTCTGCTCAAACGTTGTACGTTGACATGGCCTATGTTTGCACGGAGTTCAAGACAGGTAATTAGCTCCCTGGTGGATACCTGTTGGCCAGTCAGAACATGAGAGCATCAGTCGTGCTATACACGTTCGTATTAGAAATGCGCCATGCTTGCAGGGTCCTTGTAGTAAGCAGTGTTGTCAGAAGTTAGAGAAACAGTGGAATTCCTATTCGCATTCACAGACACAGTACGTGACTACTCCGAGTTAAGATACGTTATGTCCCCAAAATGTAAGGTAGTAAAGCTCGAGGTCAATAGGTGGCGTTGTCGTGTTGCGTTATGAACATGGTAATGATCGCGGCTCGTCTCAGAGAGTGCAATGTTAGATGGATAATTAGTCTAAATGGGGCGATTGGCTAAAACGGTACTTCCCTATCCGTATTTCTTGCCCAGTGAGGCAATAGGCTTCCCTAATATGCCATTGATTTCCCTCTAGTAATCAAGTTAGGATTGCTGGCAACGCCATTTGAAATGTTAATACCATCAGCGCGAAACGTTAGGGATCCCGCGGCCAAGCCAAGCCGAGGGAGGGGCGTGCAGGGGGTGCTACATACTTCGCTCATCTTTTGGAGAGTATGCTGGAGACACTCACACTGTATATTCGCATTTATATACTACATACAAATGAAGCTCACTTTTACTAAAAGGCTGATGTGTGGATCCTAACCCAATATACAAAAGTCAATAAATGAGCATTTATCTTGAAATGTAGTATTCGTTTTAAGGTTTATAATTGAAAAAATATATATTGCGGATACTAATCGACCTGAATAAAAGTATTGTGCAACCGTTCTGAAGCATCGGCGAGACCACAGTCGTTGATCTAACGAAACGTGGGAATTTCCAAGTCCTAATCACAAACAATACACTAACGATCACAAGTCTTTTGTTTGCACTAAGTAATTGTGATAGTTTCTCTCTATTCTTGTATTGATTACTTATATATTGTTCGACATTCGTTTTCCTGCAAAATCCGTTCTTTGATTATTCAATCCTAATAGTAATTTCCCACAAGTGGAGGGTTATGTGTGTAGTATGTGGGATGCTTACTCGGCTGCTTTGTGTAGCGTCTGTATGGCTGTCATCCTCCCACGTTCCAGGTTTGTGTTTCTGATGATAGAATTGTATAGTGTATCTTTCTGTACTTTGCATATCCAGATAGGGCCCCGATGATCACGTGGGGACGTGTGAAAGGGCAGATAGAAGGTAGATGGGTGGGAGTTGCATAAAGTAATGCCTTATAGTTAAGTGCTGGACTCATGTCAGGAGTACCACATAAGCCATCAGCACGGGCTCACGTGGGAACAAGGACCAATCAGGGCTCTCGCATCGATTACATTACTGAGACACCTTATCTCCACCACCAGCTGGGGGTGCCCAAAGCACCAATTTCTGGCCTATTAGCGGATATTAGTTGACATTAGTTGAGGCTTGCATGTTCATGTTGACCGGCTGGTTTCGAATCCACTTGTGTTTGGTGATCTAAGGTAAAGTCATGTGCAGCAAGTGTGCATGCAAGTGTCCTTCATCAACAGATATAAATTAATACTTACACCCATTAAACTTCACAGATCTCAATTTTTATATGAAGGCTAGGCATTACTTGCATCCATTAAACTATATATTTTCTCGAAGAAATTCCTAACTTCACAACTGTGGAAATGTTTATTATAATAAATCAAAGATAAAAGATTGTTTTTAGTCTAAGCCCAACATAAAGTCATCGGCCCTTATAGCGAACGGCAATTCAGGCAGACGTCTTTTCTGGGATCAACGGTTTTGACCAACAATTCATTTTAGCAAAGTTAAGTAAAAAAAAATAATAGAAATAAAGCCACCGTTATTTTGAGTATGAAATATTTCTAAGTATCACACGAACCACTGGGCGGGTGGAAAAAAAATTGCACGATCGAGAGATGGAATCGAACCCGCGACCCTTAGGATCGGGAGTCGGACTGGGCTATCAATCAAGCTATTCCTTCTGTTGTGTGAGACGGAGTGAAAAGAGAAGCATGTTGATGAAATCCCGTAACTCTATTTGGGATCGTTCCTAGTATTCCGAGTCATTCTTGTCATTTACGTGACTGACAACCGTAGTAGATCTTTGTTAGGTACATGTACCACTAAGCCACTTTTATCAATGACCCCACACATTTACATACGGCCCGAAACTGATTATGACCTACCTTCGTCACCTTTGGTAAATAACCAAATCAAATATGGCGCCTGTTGTCTAACTACTGCCAGACGGCTCGCCATCACCCGAATGTCGTTAGAACCCAATAAGGAGCGCCAAAATAGCTGAAAAATTGTATTTGATCTTTTAATCTAATGCCTTTTCAAATAAATAAACAATAATAACTATATCAATACGCCTTTACATGTCGTTAACTTTGTGGCATCGCCAGTTTCGCAATCAAATTTTCCTAGTGTTATGAACTTGCTATTCTGAGGTTCAATTAGTTACATCTGCTGCCGTTTCACTTTTGGGGGCGCTTTGCGCTGCATGAACATTTGCGTCCAGTCAACAAACTCATGCATACAAGTACAATTATTAGCCAGTGAAATCTAAGAACAATATCGAAGGAAATGGTTATCACACCCTCTTAGACGGCACATCCCGTGAATCGGTGAAATAAGTACCCCTCCTACTGCTCAGAAATCAAGTTAATACAAGGAGGCACTGCATTTAACATTCTGAAGGCCTACAAGCTTTAAACGCTTAAAACACGAAATAAGAAATGTTCGTGCCGTCAATTTTAAAACGTGCAATCAATCCAGAGAAGATTGCTCGTAGTTAAAGCCACATTTTTTTATTCGTGAATTAGTGAGATAATTCCCTCAATCAATCTGAAAGTGAGCTGGACAGACTCGGAGACCAGAGATACACGCAGTAAGCGGATAAGTGATTTTGTTGTAAACTCAAAGGGATGAAGGTGGATTATCGTCGCCTTTGCGGCCAATACTGAACGATGGCAGTATAATGGAGGAACTTCAGAAACCAATCAGTTCTACTCAATCACAGTCAACTTTATCACTACAAGCCGAACATCAGCTGTCAACTCTGACCCTGCTCACAGGTCAAGCTCAGCTAGCAGTCGACGACCAATGCACTGGCATAACGCTCGGTCATAGGGGAACCCTTAAAGCGCAACACAGACCTTGCCGAAACCAATAAACGCGGTTTGCTGTAAACACATTGTAGAAACCAACAACTCAGTAAATTGCCTTTGGAAACTTAAATCTTTATTTTACACTTCTTGAATGATCTATTTATTGTTTGCAATCTAGTGGAAAACGGACTATGGAGTGTTTTAGGTTTTGTTATTATTGGGTATATGTTGTTCGGCTCTGAATTAAGGGGGCCACCTTACCTCATACGAACGCCAGTGGCTATTGGCATTTTCATGAAGTCAAAACATCTTTATTGTTAAAGATTGATTAATTTTCGTCATAGCTTTAGATTGGTATGCGGCTGTTGAAAAGCTGAGACTGTAATTTGCTATGCTCCATCTGAATCCAATGAACATTTAACAATAATGAAGGTATTCGAGAATATCCAATAAAAACATTTACATACAGGAAATAACCGATAACTTGAAATAACCGATGTCATCTATTCGCTATGAACACTAGCAATACATGGCAGTCTTTTCTCATTTGAACTTCATTCCACAACGTTAGATAATAAACTCAATTTTCTTTAAGTGGAATCCCATTTTCAAGGACACAACATTCTCATTGATTTCTAACGGTACCATTTTTAAAAGAAGATTACATAAAGTCCCTTAAAACCTTTGAATTAAAGGGTCCCTTTTCGCTACCTGAAATGGATGTTAAGGGAAATTTTGTTTGGAATTAGAATTTCAACGTTAACTCGGACCCGGAGAGCTTTTCTGAGATGATAAAGTAGCTATAAGAACTGACCAAGTTCGTTATTTTTATTGTGAATAAATTAGGGCATTACTAGAACAGGTCAGGTTAAAAGTTCGGTTCAGACCTTTTACTTGACCCGCTCGACACTAGGGGTGCTTTAAATAAGGATGTGTGTCTTTAAGAATTCTTCATATTTCTTATTCATTAATTGTTGATGTCGATATATATCTAAATCATCATCGTAATCACCAACACCACCGTCACCTCAATCATCATCATCATCATCATCATCATGAGAGAGAGAGAGAGAGAGAGAGAGAGAGAGAGAGAGAGAGAGAGAGAGAGAGAGAGAGAGAGAGAGAGAGAGAGAGAGAGAGAGAGAGAGGAGAGAGAGAGAGAGAGAGAGAGACAGAGACAGACAGAGAGAGAGAGAGAGAGAGAGAGAGAGAGAGAGAGAGAGAGAGAGAGAGAGAGAGAGAGAGAGAGAGAGAGAGAGAGAGAGAGAGAGAGAGAGAGAGAGAGAGAGAGAGAGAGAGAGAGAGAGAGAAGAGAGAGAGAGAGGAGACAGAGAGAGAGAGAGACAGAGAGAGAGAGAGAGAGAGAGAGAGAGAGAGAGAAGAGAGAGGAGAGGAGAGAGAGAGAGGAGAGAGAGAGAGAGAGATCATGGATCAGGATTTTATATCTTAGGGTTCAGCAGGAATGGCAGTCATCGTCGACAGATGCATGTTTTATATTCGTCCCCGAAATTGAGTATGGTGATTTTGCATTCAGATACGGTATGTGGGACATAACAGTTGACCGTGAGTGGCACAGGTACCCGCCCTCCATGCGCTCATTAATCTCACAGAAAGGGTCAAGGCTATTGAAGAAAGCAACTGGAGATTTACGAGGGTTTTGTAGTATTCACTTCCGCGGAGAAAGTTGATCAAGTGCCATGAGATAATGACTTTTCCCTCAATAGGTAGCGTGTTGGGAGAGCAGATCACTCGTAAGATTGCTCTCCCATGCAACCCGGATTTGCCCTACTATTAAAATGTGGAGATTTTAGGTGCATGCCAAGAGAGGGTTCTTCCAGTTTATCTCCAATTTCTAGATTATATTTTAATTGAAATACACTTTTCCTTTACGTTATTTCCTCCCCATAATCAATTCCATCGAAATTGAGGGTATTGATACGTCATTCTAAGGAAGAGAAAGAGTTTGATGTCGGGGAAAAGCGTGGGTCTGCTTGCAGCGTATGAGTACCACACATGATAAAGGGCTGGATGGCCGCTCTAGGCATTCCAGTCTTGTCATCAACTCCGTGCTGGGTTTCCCGTGATGTCCATGAGTTTCATTCACCATTACCTAGTTCCTCTTTAGTTTGGGCCTTTAAAAAAAGGCCAACCGTCCAGTTTATATAGAGCACTTTGCGCAACTGATGCCTACTTGTGGGAAGTGTATAATTGTCAAGCCTAGTCATACTGGGTATTCTGACTGGCACAGTCCCACAGCCTCTGAATATGCTAAGCCCTGTCCTGGGAAATCTGCCATGAAAACTTACTATTGGCTGTTTCCGTGTTAATCAAATATAGCAAGGGAATCTGCAATTCAAAACGGACACATGAGTTTTCACTTTGACGATGCCGATGATGAAAAAAGGGATCCCTAGACCGATGAACCATGTCAAATTGTATTATTCACTTTCCCTGGTGATCAAGTTTATCTTACCCCAGTCGTGAGGGCTGTGGCCGTTCTGATCAAGGTTTTCTGTTCATGACACGACTAGAGGTTACACAAATTCTATAGAATGACATGGTTATCCTGGACATTCTGTCGGTGAGCTTCGGGCATAGAGTGGTCACACAACGAAATATTGTGCAGTCGGGCTTGCAAAGAGGTAACCAACTAACGTCACCATTGTAAGATAAAGTCAACTGGATCAATGCTAGTTTACTCATTCATGCAACGCTCATTGCAGTAAGTTATTTCAGTGATACTGTATCTTTCTGAAAGAGCATCTTTTAATTCATAACCATTTATGATAATCCATTTCCCTCACACTATCAAATCTTGCGTCCTTCGTGGTTGATTTAGAATTAAATCTACTGATGTACATCAATATGTTTGCTATAAAACGTGTCCACTATAATTGTACACTGGTCATAGGAACCAGGATGCAACCGGTTGTAAACATAACTGCCTGACCGTGGCTTCTCCTCTACATGTATACGTAGCAGGTTGGGAATCTGACTAGGTATCCGCCTCTGAAGTGGCTGTCTCTGTCTCAATGTATCACGAGTTGAAATATTTAAGAAAACATTCTTGCCAAGATTTCGTGTGTAATTGCAGTCGGAATATGTGTATGTATTAAAGTGTTCTTTCTTTTTCCAATATTAATGTCCTGTATTATTGTTGTTTCCTCGCGTCCTTTATACTACATTACATTACAGTGTTTAAATAAAAAGTTTTTAGCTCATAGTTTTGTTCCATCATGAAGTACAGAGTAAAAATACAATACAATATAAACCAATATAATACAAAGCAATACGATACATTACAATCTATTGTCGTTTTCTTTTGCTAAATTACGTTTTGATTTGATGAAAGAGCTTTAAATGTATATTCTAGTACCTTCACAATGTAGGTCAACAAACATAATGAAATGTTATGCATTTGCAATACAATGCAATACAATACAATACAATGCAATACAGTACAATAAATATCTATAAACTACAATATGATACATCGCTATACAATACAGTACAATGGATAATTATACAACACAATGCATTATAATGTAATATAGTACATTACAATACAATATAGCATAGTGAAATATGATTCAAAGCAATGTAATATATGCAGTATAGCATGATTTTTCTGCTTGTGCCCAGCACCTGGCACACGGGGTTGATATTGGTAGACTCGTACGTTAGGGAGGCAATCAGTCTAAGCGTGCCAGCCACGTCTAATTCAACTACTGGCCGCCATGGTCGTCCAGGTGATTAAGACCAACCTCGAGCTTGATGCATAATTGCAATTAGTTGACAAGTCGCAGCTGAGTATTCTGCCCGGAATAATAATATTAACTGCGACAGCCTGGTATTTAATAAGGGGTTTGTACACGTTGGAAGATAAGGAAGGGAATGGACGTTTGAGTGCTTTACTTGTTCTGCCATTTCAAGGCTAACCCCTGACAAGCTACGGTTTAACGATGGAGGAAACCAGTAAAATCACTGACTTTTCCAGAAGAACTGGATGATTTCCATGATTCCTGAAACGTCGTATTGACTTCTAGACCGAGTCGGGATTCGAAGTGCCCAAGCACGTCACTGCCCGTAGGGCTTAATAGGTTCAGCATTCTCCCATTCGCCCAGATGGGATATTACTAGGTAATAGGGAGAATCGACGATAACAAATTCGTCGTCAATAACGGTTTATGGTAGCGAGTTTATTGATGAAACTGAGCGGCCAAAAAATCAAGTCATGCGTGCGATTGAAACATTGTCTGAAGCTTATATATGGGAAAATTTTTGGCATATTTTCGCGCCCGTGTACTTTTAGCTAATATGTCGAAAAAGGGGAACAACTTTACTGTAATTCCGCGCATAGCGAAACAGCGAAATATGTATAGGACGTACACCTACGGCATACTATTAAACTACGGAGATGCCTCATTCTGAGAATATCGCTAAACTGGCCATAAGTTCTTAAATCATGGTACGTGTGTGTTATGAATTCTTCAATTGATATTGTGCACGTACGTTGGCATACCCGTCAGCATTCAACAATCCAAAATCAGGATATATCACTTATCAGGCGGTTACTGCGACGTCTTTTGGTTTCATTTTGTTTAGTTCCAATTCTGGGAGGGGCCAGGTTAGTACTTTTGCTTAAGGAGCGGGCCTTTAGAGTTGGTAATCATGGAAACATATGTTAATAGGATAACTTTAATTTTAGCAGATCACAATTGTTGCATGATAACATACACACAGTTTTCAAAAACACGCAGATAGCTTTGGAACTGAAAATGTCTTCATCAACAACATTTACATTGTGTGATCTTTCCAGACATTGTGTGATATTTCAAGATCAAATACTTACTATGTTCAGCATATTATGAAATTCTTGGCTCTTGGCTAGAAAATAAATTTATTCTTGAGGAATGGTGGATGATTTTTGAAAGTTGGCAAATCAGTAGCTAATCTGAAGATTTCTGACCAAGTTATATAATTCATACCTGTTAACATTCAACCATCCAAAATCAGGAGATTTTATGCAGTTCCAATCCTGGCCACCAGGGGTCAGATTAGTTTATTAGTTTAGGAGTGGGCTATTATATCTTACAGGCGTTGGCAAATTGATAACTATACAATTATGATTATGAAATAACTTTAATTTTATGTAGCAGATCACACTTGCAGCATGATGACAAATTCCCAGTTATGAGAAACACACAGAGACTGCTTTTGAACTGAATACATAATAATAGTCCATGACCCAGAGGGTTGGTCACTATCATATTGGGGGGGGGGGGGGGGGGGAAATTCTGATTAATGTTTTTGAATTCCCCATATTCTCAGCTTCATGATATTTCAGTAACAAATATTTTCCAAATCAGACCTTTTTTTCTTTTCCCAGGTGAGCTTAACTTTATATATTTACACGATCACTAATTTGCTTTTACTCATTACCCATATTCCTCATATTTCATAACTAATACATCTCTATCCATTCCCCTTGAGACATGGATCCGTGCGCCGGCCTACATATTTTGGCGCACGGATCCATTCCTCTGCCATACCTCCCTAACCTTTGCGCTGTGTTGCGCCCAGCGCCACTAGCTTCATACTACTTTCCATTCCTTTCATTTCCACTCCTATCACCTTGTATCGGACTTTCTCTGGACCCACGTCGGCATAGGACTTGCGATAGGGTAGCAAGTCGTCCGTAGGACATGTATAGATTCACCATTCTGCCATTCGCCAAGTTGGCAATTTACTAGGTGTATAGGGAAAAGTGTCAGAACTAAATTCGTCGTTATAACGGTTTATGGTAGCGAGTTTATTGATGAAACTGAGCGGCCAAAAAATCAAGTCATGCGTGCGATTGAAACATTGTCTGAAGCTTATATATGGGAAAATGTTTGGCATATTTTCGCGCCATGACCCAGAGGTGGTCAATATCATATTGGGGGGGGGGGGGGGGGGGGCAAATTCTGGTAAATGTTTTTGAATTCCCCATATTCTCACCTTTATGGTATTTCAGTAACAAATATTTTCCAAATCAGACCTTTTTCCCCAGGTGAACAATAAAATAGCTTTAAATATTTACACGATCACTAATTTGCTTTTACTCACTACCCATATTCCTCATATTTCATAACTATTACACCTCTATCCATTCCCCTTGAGATATGGATCCGTGCGCCGGCCTACATATTTTGGCGCACGGATCCATTCCTCTACCATACCTGCCTAACCTCTGCGCTGTGTTGCGCCCAGCGCCACTAGCTTCACTACTTTCCATTCCTTTCATTTCCACTCCTATCACCTTGTATCGGACTTTCTCTGGATCTATGCAACACAAAATCAGGCGTGAGCTTGCAGATACCCACATATAACATTTTCATCATTTTCTAATGTTTGACTCCTCCTCTATCGCAGCTTCGAGAGTGATACAAAGGTTTGCACATCATCAATTTTTCCAGAGTTAAATTCTAATCATTTGAATAGACTCGCCAAACATTAAATGTGCATATAAAATCATATATATTGTGATCTGACATTAGTATGTATACCAGAGCTATTATTCATCTTACAAGGTATATTTCATTTACAAGAAATACAAATTGTAAAACTAGTACAATGAAATTAGACGAGTCCTTGCAATCTATTCTTCACTTCAAGTTTTGATACCAATTACAGACTATTAAGATATTGCAAAAAATATGTATACTTGTAAAGTTTGGCTTTTAATCATAGAATAGTGGGCGTGGTAAGGAAATTATAATCTATTAGTCATTGTCTATTAGTCAAAGTTACCAATTATGTTTAGATTGATTTGAATTACCCTCGTTTTTTAGCTCACTAAATCAATATTTTTAAAAAGGTTGAAAATTTGCTTAGTCCTTGATATATTAGGTCTAGAAGATATTTGACACGAAAGAAAGTTTGTTTATACGGGCAAAGTTACGAAGCAAGTGGTGAAGAAACACACATATTACGTGTTTCATATTTTGCCAAATTTACGAAGACTGGCCTATCATTTTAAACATATCACCAACCTAAGCATACTTTTTCAATTTAAGGCAAAATCGGAAGGAAGTCTTAATGATAATCAATTCAATCAAAGTAAAGCATGTTTTAGACTGTTTGCCAATACAGCAACTTGTACAACATACGTATTTGAGGTATAAGCAGTTTAAGATGCTGCATAATAAATACGTGACTCAGACCTTATCAAAGAAAACCAGCAGCTCCCCGTGCGCTGCACGGTTTTGGATTCTGTCATACTCAATCATGCACAGGAAGCAAAGAGAATAAACCAAAACACAATCAAACTACCTTCACCACCCAGAACAGTAGAACCATAACTGAACCATTGGGATCGTATGAGTAAATGGTGGATAGAAAGTAAGGTTATCTCGGACCTACAGGGAGCAGGGAAGAAGGGTCAGTCATGCGTCCATACGGCCCTAATACTCCAGGAAGCAATTGCCTCAGCCAGAGAAAAGGGGCATAAAGTCTTCGTGGCTTTCTATGACGTAAGCAAAGCGTACGACACGGTCTGGACCGACGGACTCTTCTTCCAGCTCCACGAGATGGGAGTTAGAGATAAAATGTGGCATTTAATGTACAGAGCCTATGTTGACTTCAAATGTAGGGTTAGGCTAGGTAACGAACTTTCTGACTGGTATGAACTTAACTGTGGTATCCACCAGGGGGGTTTCCTCTCTCTAACCAAATATGTAGCATTCATTAAAAGTCTAATCGTGAGTTTGGAAGCCTCCAATTTTTGCTGTCAGATTCACCGGGTTCCGGCATCCCCTGCTGGGTATGCGGACGACCTGGCGGCCGCTTGCACCACCAAACAAAAGATAGACATGGTCATGGATAAGGTTAATCACTTTGGATGCAAGTGGCGTTTTCAATTTAATGCTAAAAAGTCAGCAATTTTGGTTTATGGCGAAGAAAATTGGGAGCGCTGGCTTGGGCATTAGGAAAAATGGGCTGGTAGTTGCCACCTGCAACTTAATTTTCTGGACCATAGTCATTCCAATAATCACCTTCGGCTGTGAGCTATGGGTCATAAGTGATAGCGACATTTTGAAGTTACAAGCCTTCCAAAGATACGCCGGGCGCAGGGTACAACGGTTCCCACAACGCTCACCAAGTAGTAGTAGTTTTTTTTGGTTTAGGATGGGTCAGACTGGAAACACTTATTTTGGTCAAAAAAGTTCTGTTTATCCACACTCTGGTGCGTATGATCAACAATAACAGGCTTAGCACCATATTTAAAGCCAGGGTCCTGGATTACTTAAATGACAGAGAAATTGGTGAAAGAAATGTCCACTGTAGTCCGATTTTTAGTATGTTAAACTCTAGCAAAAAGTTGGGGTTAATAGATATAGTACTCGATGCAATATGCGGCAGGGTGCGATTTAGTAAAAGTATGTGGTCGAAGATGGTCTGGGAAAAGGCATGGGAAACAAACGATGCCTACTGGAGGAGCACTTGCCTCGTCTTTAAGCGAAACGACCTCTTATACAGTACAATAGCCAATCCTCGGTATTTAGTGTGGTGGCAACTAGCCGATAAATTCCCTCAGTTGCAAAAGATGTGTGAAAATATGGCAAGGTTGATCTGCAGGACGAGTCAGTTAAAATGTGACGATTTTAGGTTTAAAGACAGCCCCATAGGTTCCAGGATATGTCTTAACTGCAATTTAGGTATTGAAGAAACGTTACATCATGTAGTAATGCAATGTCCCTTTGTAAACGAAGTTAGAATAGACATGTTTGACAAAATAGACCGTGTCACGGGCATTTTCAAAAACATGACTCAAGCAGAGCCCGAATACACTTTTCCTTGGATCATAGGTAAATCTATGCCAGACATAGATTGTGACATTGCCTTAGAAATCCTTATGGTTACAGGGTACAGTATTTTCAATATGTATAGAATGGTAATTGGCGCCAGGGTCGGCGTGGGGTAATGTACATAATTCCACCCACCCACCCTTTAATCCTAGCATGATAAGTGGTCAGTTTTCTGTGTATGGCGATATGTAGAGGCAATTAGGTTAAGTTGTTCAAAACAGGCTTCCTGTTTATTACCCTTTGTTCCTTTGTTAAGCCGCCATTTCAGGTGCTTTCCTCTTTATTTTTGTTCTCTGCTTAATTTAGGGCATTGTAGACCCACCTTAATTTCTTCACTAACGTAGAGGTGCATTGTCAAAAGTACTGTGTATTTCCTCTTTTTTCGTTTCTAATTCTCGAGTCTGTTAGAGACAAAGACTCCAATTTTTTGTTTAATCTAATAGGGTAAGCTTAACGGCCTCCCTTCACCTAGTGCCCTTCAGACACTATGGATACTTAGCTTTGTGTAACTTTGTTTTTTCTAATTGTTGTTTACTATTTGAGCATAAGTCACCTATGTACGACACTTTCCGTTTCATCTGCTCTAAGAAAATATCTGTATGCCATGTACATGTTTTTGCCTCTGTAGAGGTAGCCAATAAAGTACAATACAATACAATTGGCATCGCTGAGGGTTAAATGAGGGATCTTAAGGTTCGCTTCCATGAATGGATTAATAAACCCATTTCTGATGAAAATAATACGTACTTACCTTCATGCTTTACATGATACATTTATGTAATAGCCATGATCAAACACGTGTGTGTAAAAACATCATCTTGATTTTATTTCAACAATTCATTTTAATATTCTTTTCAATAAATTACATTTATAGTATTTTCTAATGGAACACATACATTTGATGAATAAAATAATAAAATAACCCTTAAATAATGGTGGGTTAAATGAATGCTAAGGTGCTCTGCCATTAAATGGGTTAAGAATAACCCTAATTAATTAAGGGTGGTAATTAAAGGGTAAATGAATAAATTAAGGTGTTCTGGCCATGGATGGTTTAATTTTACAACTTTTGATATATTCTTGGTGGATAAAGGGTTCGATATATGGTCATCAAGTGCTCTGGCTATGGATGGGTTAATTAAATAACCCTTTACATTTCCTGGGTTGCAAAGGATTAAACGATTGATATTTAGGTGCATTGGCGAAGAATGGGTAAACTTTACAACCTTTTTATATATTCTTGGTTGGTAAAGGGTCAAATAAATTGCCATCGGGTGCACTGGCCATAGATGGGTTAATAAAATAACCCTCAACTAATTTTTGGTGGTAAAAGGTTAAATGAATAGTGATCAGGTCCTCTGGCAATGAATAGTTTAATTAAATAACCTTTAACATATCCTGGGTTGCAAACGCTCAAATGAATGATAGTAAGGTGCATTGGCCATGAATGGGCTAATAAAATAACCCTTAACTAATTATGGGTGATAAAGGGTTAAATGAATAGCATTGCGATGCTCTGGCCATGAATGAGTTGACTTAACAACCTTTAATATATTCCTCATGGGTAAATGGGTAAGGGTCAAATGAATGGTCATCAGGTGCGCTGGCCATGAATGGGTAAATCAAATACTAGTAACCCTTAACACATGGTCTTAGCCAGCAGGGAGTCTAGGTGTCTTTTTGGACGCCAAAACCCTTGCAAACCACCCCTCAGGACACCCAATTTTTTTAATTGAGGAATTTCTTAAAATGTCAATCTCAAGCATATAGTGCAGTTCTTTCATCTACATATAATTATAGGGATATCATGCCTTATTTTGATAAATGCATACAAGTTTATGGTTTAAATCTGAATTTACTGTGGTCCTTAAAATTCTGCACGCCCAAAGATTTTACAATTGTCAATTTTGGACATCCGGTTTCTAAACCCTGGCTAAGACCCCGCCTTAACATATTCTGGGTTGCAAAAGGTTAAATGATTTATTCGAAGGTGCATTGGTCATGAATGAGTTTACTTAATAACTTTAATATATTCTCGGCAGGTAAGGGGTTAAATGAATGGTCTTCAGGTGCTCTGACCATAAATGTGTTAAAAAGATAACCCTTTACTTATTATGGGTGGCAAAGCGTTAAATGAATGATCTTAAGGTGCATTGGCCAAGTATGGGTTAACTTAACAACCTTTGATATATTCTGGATGGGTAAAGGGTTAAATGCATTACCCTAGGATATTACATACATTCATGCTTTACATGATAAAACATACATATAAATAGCAATGATGAACTTGAACAACTAAGTGTGTGTGTGTATGTGTGTGTGTTAAATAAAAAAACCCATATATATTGCATTCACACATTACACCAAAAGAGAGTAAATATATTGCCTTATGTAGAACACAGAACTATGACTCAATAAACATAAATTGTTACTATAAAAAGGTTTATTCATTTCAAGTCGGTAGTTATTTTTACAATGGTAAATGTGAGCGTGTTTAGGTGGCTGGATCTATGGCATAAAGTGCCATCTGAAACATAGGAAAACATAATTGAATGAAAAGTATCTTTTCCTGAACCCCCATCGTGATTCGATCCCGGTTCCGATTGTTCTATAATTCAGTTTGCCAGCGTGCTTAACCATTACGCCAACTTGTCATTCGTTACTAGCAATGACACATAGTTTGTGAAAGTAAATTCTGAATAGATGGCGCTGTAAGTGAAAGATGTCAGGCAAGACCTACTCTCGACTCCAAATTCTTTCCCCATTAAATTCGAGCCTTACGGGAGAAGGAACGTAATAAACGTAACCCTATCATGCCGACTGACTAAGACGGCCATGCGGGAACATATTGCAGGGGTCAAACCCTTGTCAAACGGCACATGCTCCTCTAAAAAGGGAGCCAACTGTACACGAAACTCTGTATTAATAATTAATATATTAGATGCGCAAATCAGAATCAGAGTCCTGTACAGAAATAGATATACACACATACATTTATTACTTTATTGTCCCTCAGCCATTCAACTCTAAAGTAATATTGAAAATGGGTTAGAAGAGATATTCAACCTCATGACAAAATGTGTGACTGGGATGAGGTGTTTCGCAATCCCAAGTGATCATAATAAATGCTAATATTCTTAAAACGCGAAGAATATACATGAATAGGCAAACTGGTAAGGATATGCTTATTAACATATCTAAATACCATGTTTATAAACAAACATTGTCTCTTCCGAGCCCCATGATCGAGCTTATAGATGACCTTCATGACCTTTTTGCAGAGCTTTTATGGGCAGGCAAATCTCCAAAATATCGGAGAGAACTCAAATTTTAGAATCAGAGATTAAAGATGGGGATTTAAAACTACACAATATTTCAATGTTCCACACGGCTCTTAAACTTGGCAGGCTCAAAAGATACTTACAAAGTTCAAGTAAGTGAACCATCTTTCCAAGAGAGTTTGAACTGGAAGGAGCTTTTAAATATGGACCAGATTATATTAACAGAATTGAGGCTTTGACTCTTAAATCATTCTGGCTGAATGTGTGAAATGCTCTAAAGTTTCTCTGGAAGAGTAGCATCATTTTTGACAAAACAGTCATCAAAGAAACTCCCATCTGGTATGATCCATGTTTTGGTTTACACACGGGAAGAATGGAAAGATTAAGGTATTAAGGTTGTTTCTGACTTCATAGATTATCTCACGGTACCTTTGTCTTTGGAAAAGTTAAATAAAAAAATTGATATCAAGATGAATTTTTTGGAATATGGAAAGATTACTTCTTTCATTAAGAGTCATTTCAATTGAAAAGATATTCCAGATACAAGAGAACCACTAACCAAGAAGCTCTTTTCTTAATACAACATCATCTACTGACCTATAACGTGTATCTAATCTCTATCGTGTATACACCAAAAAGACAACCAAATACTAGGTGAACTAACAACCAAATGGGAGGAAATAGCGCAGTTGAGCTTTAGTAGCAATGAGATTTCTAGACCTTTTTGATGAAAAAAACATCTTTAGTCCATATACAGAACAAGATTAAGAATTTCTTTTACCTGGAGAAATACAGTCACTACATCAGAAAGATGTTGAACAGAAAAACCAGCTCAATATTTATTTGTACTCTGTTTATTTACATGCAACTGAATAAAAGAAAATACAGACATTATAAAAATGTTTTTAAACAACTTCAAGCTGATGAACACAAATTAGCAAATCTCAAAATAACCATGCCCTAATTTGAGGATATATTGGTGGAGTATAGTGTATGATTCTTTGAGGCACTTTAAAAAAGGAGAATGGACTATTTTCCTTTTTATTTGCTGGCACAAGCTATCAGCATTTATATTGCCTTTTAAATTGTAGTCAACCTAAAAATGCTTTAAGGGATTATGAGATTACATGTGGATAAAATACAATACGGCAACGCAAATGTACTTATAAATGCTATAAAATCAAAGAAAAATATTTTAATACAATATCAAACTGTAGTGTATGGTTTTGGCATTTTTGATATTGACATTTATGCCAATCAGCAAAATAAAAGAACCAGCAAAAATTACCGATGTGTAGTATGCACAGTGAATCTCACCTACTTCATGTTGTCTTGTATTGTTAAATTTTTCACCAACTCCAATGAAAAAAATATATAATCACCATCAAATTTGTCTAGCTCGAAAGGACACTATGTCAGAGTTATGCAAGTATGTCCAAGTGATTTTTGCATTCACGAACTAATTAAATGGCTCACTACACACTCATTGTTGCGGTTTGAAATGATTACTTACCAAATTATAAAGGTACCTTTTGAAAGGCCATTAAGTGAATCATAAAGTCCTTGAATAAAGGGAAAGTGTGTGGCTTTGACGGTATTTCTATGGAGCATTTACGCTACGCAGGTGAGCCTATGGTTAAAGTTTTGTGCAAGTTATATGATTAGGGAAGTTGAATACATACAGTATTTCCTGGTTTGTGTGCATATCCCTCTGTATAAAGGTAAGGTTCGACACTTGCCTGCTTGATTCAAACAGTTACTGCGGGATCAGTTTACTTTATGTTTTTAACAAAAAGAATTGAGGTTTTATTATGGACTAGATTACAGGGTTGGTGGAAGGAAGTTAACGTAGCATGCAGCTGTTTCTAGTCAGTAATGTGCCTGCAAAAAGGGCTATCTTGTTTGAATGCTGCATTTTTCCTGAAAGAGACTGCTGCCATGGCGAAGGGGGACAGTGATCAAACTTTGTGGCCTTCTTCGACCTGGCAAAAGCATTCGACTCTGCTTGGATCGAGGGTTTGTTCTCACAGTTGTGGGACATTTGTGTCGGGGGAAAACCCTGTCGGCTGCTTTATAGGGGGTATCTAAACTTTTAGTGTTTCACTCGAGTGACGGGTTTCTGGATGGTACCAGCTTAGGTGCGGGATCCATCAGGGTGTGTGTATGTCCATTTTTAAAGACACAGCTTTCATAAATAGTCCAACTGCAAGATTAAGGATGTTGATTCCAAGTAAACCATGTAAGATATGCGACTGATCTCGCGACATGTTCTCTGTCAGAACATAGAGCTCCTAGGATCATGTATTGGCACGGGTGTACTTGGCACTGTCAGATCAATGCAAAAAAGAGTGGGATCATTGTTTTTGGTGAATCTCCACCTGTCAATAGATATAACTCTGAAAGTCGGGTGCTTTTGCTGGGTGTTGATCAGGTCAATGAACGACTCTCATATGAACATCTTGGGGTGACATGTAGTTTATTTAATGGGGATGTTTCCGGCATTGAGGGTAGACTGTCTACGGCCAGGATGGTTTTAAATGCAGTTTCTGGACTAAGCATACAGAGGAATGGTTTGTCTGTTTCTACATGCTGTATTATCTTTTGTGTAATAGTGGCCCCGATTACTCTCTTTGGGTCAGAATTATGGATCCTCAACGACAAGACCGGTGCTTTACTAGAATCCTTTCAGGTTTACGCAGGAAAGAGAGCGTAGAGATTGTTTGGAAAGGCACCTAATTCATGTGCTTTCTTTGGGTTAGGTTGGATCAGGTTAGAAAGGCTCATTGAGATAAGGAACGTATGTTTTGCTCGTTCAATCCTTGCCCTAGACGACACTGAACCCTGCAACGTCTCAAATTTCGCATATTTTTTATGTCAAAAACAATTTTTTTCTTAAGGCCTTGAAAAATACATATTTTAGATTACTTGATAGACCCTGGTGCTAATGAAATAAATGAGTGTGAAAGTGTGTTTTTTGATATGATGAATGTGACTTGAGCCTCTGGTGTGATGAATGACATGGCCCGTGTGAGGATGGCCCATGTGTATATCATATGGTCAAAGGATGTATGGAAGAAGAGAATATTGAAGAGAACTTGGGAATTGGAAGAATGGTATTGGCTCTTCCAAGCGAAATGATATTGCAGTCTTGACCTCTCGTCGAATGAATGAATGAATGATTGCTTAGTGGTACATTGGCACACAAAGGCCATTTAATGCCATAAAATATGTGTAAAAAAATGGTCCTTTGTTATTGTTGAAAACAATAACAAAGCAATAGATGAATAAAATGATCAAAAAAACGATGAACAACTTCAAAATAGACCTCAGGTCGAGAGTATGTATGCACACTAAATATTTTGTTTGGTGGACGATCGAGGATAACAATCATGACCCAATGCCAGTGTGTGAGACAATGGTAAAGCTGGTCATTTACTCAAGCCTCTTGAAGGTAAACAATGTCAGGCTTAAATGTCTCGCTATGGCTGCCCATTTCTGCAACCAATGCGATCTCGCAGCGGGCCCAGGGTGATGTAGGGCATCTGGTCATTCAATGTCCAAGGTGGCAGTCCGAGAGGAATAATATGTTTTCTAAACTGAATAACTTAGGCGGTGGGTTTGGCCATGCTTTACCGCAGTCTCCAGATGACCTACTATTTGTCTTATTAGGTAAAACTATAAATGGTCTGTCCTATGAACAAATGGTTCTGATTTGGGAAACTGCTGGTAGACATATTGCGAACATGTATCATGCTAAACTAAGCAAAGGGTAGGATAAGCATAGGGTCCACATTCCAACGGGCACAATATTTTTTTATTTATACCTGCACTAACTTATTCGTTCTATTACAGTGACTGTTTCTGCCAGCATTTCCATGTATATTAAATCCTCACACGCCTATACTAGACACATTTAATAAGTGGAATATAGCAAATAATGGAAAATAACCACGATGCATATTCAAAGGTGATTGCTTTCCATAAATGTAACTATCTAACACTTATACAGCCACTAATTCGACTAAAGGAGGATTAGGAGACATTCGATGGAAATATCGATAGGCGTGGTGTTATTTTCAATGAATATAAAGGGTGTAGCAAGCTAGTCCGGTTGTATCTGCATTCTCAATGCTGCATGAAAACATTTTACAACTCTGATATCAAAGTAAAAACAAGTCCACAGTTTTAATAGATAACGTGAGTAGCAGGCAGAGAGAGAGAGAGAGAGAGAGAGAGAGAGAGAGAGAGAGAGAGAGAGATCAGCAGACCCCTGATGGTGTGGGCGTCAGTGTGTGAGCGCCCCCTGCTCTGCCTGCCAGCCTGCTAGCCGCCTGCGCGTGTGTAGTAGTCTGCCGTAGGATGTGTCTTAGCCGCACACGCTGAGATATCCGCTCAGTAGCCGGCGATTCTCGCCACGCCAGGATCATTCACAACCAGCTTGAGAGGGAGAGAGCACGCTTAAGTGAAATTAGAAATCAGCACTGTGTGTCGATCTTAACTCGGGACGTCGGCAACCTATGGTACAATACATGTTTCACTGGTCAGCACTGTATGGAGAGAATACTTTACATATCCTAGACAGCAGTGGAACATCAACGCTATAGGATGTTCAAATAGAAGGAATACGTGAACACTAAGGTAGGCCTTTATACTTGATCATTTAACAGTTGAGACATTGCAATGCCGCACTTTGGATACTTTGGTAAATGAAGGAACACGTTCATATTTTGCTCCAGGAGATAATGAATCTATTTTTGGAGGAATTGCCACTTCGTCTTCTGATGTTGATTTTTGATGTATATCATTCCAGGTTCTGGAAATGAAAGAATTTAAAGAATTACGATAAGAAAAGGAGATCGCTTGCTGTTTTAGAAATGTCCAATTTTCATTTAAATATATGTTGCTGCTGTGTATGAGTGCATATGCATATGTGAATTCAGGGTTCAACATAACAGCCGGGCATAACAGATAGCCCCATAGTCATCTAATCATGGAAAATGGCATTTCGGGCAAGCTGAACAAGCCCTCAACTTGCCCCGCTTGACTATCCATCATCAGAATGGAAATTGAGAGATTCATGCATTGATTCATAACAGGCTCTTTTGAACTAGAATATGGTTGGCAGTAACCTTGTTAAGTCATATAGGGTTAAGGCGGAAATAAGT
>OZ012695.1:8953970-8976470 GCA_963942565.1 Maea johnstoni
TACAGTAAAAGCAAAGGTTTCTTCCTCTCAACATTGTGCTAAAAGAGAAGGTGTGCTATCTAACAGTGAATCAAGTGGTCAAGGGAATTATCAGGAACGTCAGATAATACTTGACTTATATCGTTTAGCATATGGGGACACTATAAAGAGAGAGAGAGAGAGAGAGTGGGGATATAAATAATATTACATACATACTATAATTCTGGTTTAAATCAGCAGAAAAGTTATCCCAAATAAATATTACTATAGGGTTTATCATTCGTAGGAGACTTTTGCACAAAGAAACTGACCTTTTACGTTTCAATGAGGTATGTCAAAAACTAAAATGTAATTCCCTTGATTATGAACATCCCAAGCATAAAATGAGTAGTACTTTACTTCAGGACCAAAACAATTAGAAGAAAACGATTCATCATGTTTACCCCAAAAATGCATATGTCAAACAAGGGATGCTGTTTTATCTACAAAGAATCACATAACCATATTTAGAATATAAGATGCTTGAGAGGAAAGGACAGATTTAAGATTTAAAAAAATGTTTAGTTCTTTTTTGTTTCATATGATTTAAGATTTGCAAAATACACTAGTGTACTTGCATGTGCAATATCTAAATTAAAATGTATTTTGAGGGGACTGCCAATTCTGCAGTTTTGGTAATGGTGAGCCCTATAATAATGAAGTATGCATAGCACGACTCATCTAAAATTGGTGTTGTGCCATACCTGTTCCTGAGTATTTTAGTGGTTTTCCTTCCAAATCAACTATTGTCGTAATGCGAGTTCCAGAATTGTCGTCTTTAATACAAGAAGATATGTCTTTATGATTAATTCGTTACTTTTCATCAGGTGTTCTGTGCCATGCATATGGATTAGAGCAGTTTATCTTGCGCCTTTTTTAACAGAATGAAATACGCAAAACGACTTCAGTTGCGCTTTTGTTTCCTGCCAGGCTCAGAATGCAATCATAGCTGTGCTTAATTTGCCACTTTGGAGCAGCTGGCATGGTGTGGTGTGGTGTGGTGTGGCGTGGTGTTGTGTTGTGTTGTGTTTGTGTTGGAGGTAGCGGTATTTGCGGTTGAGAGATGTGCCCGTGCTCGGCGGAGCACACTGTTCTGCTCTCTCCACTATAGTAGGTTTGGTGTGCCTTGGCGTGGTGTGGTGTTGTGTTGTGTTGTGACTTGATGGTAGTGGTATTTGCGGTTGAGAGATGTGCCCGTGCTCGGCGGAGCACACTGTTCTGCTCTCTCCACTATAGTAGGTTTGGTGTGCCTTGGCGTGGTGTGGTGTTGTGTTGTGTTGTGACTTGATGGTAGTGGTATTTGCGGTTGAGAGATGTGCCCGTGCTCGGCGGAGCACACTGTTCTGCTCTCTCCACTATAGTAGGTTTGGTGTGCCTTGGCGTGGTGTGGTGTTGTGTTGTGTTGTGACTTGATGGTAGTGGTATTTGCTGTTGAGAGATGTGCCCGTGCTCGGCGGAGCACACTGTTCTGCTCTCTCCACTATAGTAGGTTTGCCATTAGCAATGCATCTCCTGCTTATCATTTGTACCAGGTTTGGCTGCCTTCCACCAATTGCAGGTCTCGAAAGGTGTGAACATGTATGCCCACACCGTATGTACGCCTTTTGAGACATTGCTCTCAAAACTGTCTAAAGGTGTAACTCAAGGATCTATTGCAAGAGATTGCAGCAAAACATTTCTTGGCGTGCAGGTAAATGTGCCTGTTCTTATCTATTTTTCGGTATAATTTGTATATTTATAGCATATGCCGTAGTCAATAAAGTACATAACTACATACTTACAATGTATATTTTATTGTATATGGAAGTAATTACTTGATATGAATCGGTAGTAACTGATACTTTTGAAATGTTTCCTAGCAAACCCCTTACCGTAAACCCAGGTATTACTTAAAGGACAATTCCACCATGCATAAAACAGAGGCCCAAATAGTTTCTTATGGTATTCTCTACTTAAACCCAAGTTCCCACCAGTGCCAACCTTCATACAAGAAGTATATTGCTAAGTCATTAGCAGTTACCTTACTGCTAATGACTAATAGTTGCACCAACAGCCTGCTTAGAGGCTATTAACTGGCTAAGATGGCCGCCCCAGTGCTTCTATTTAGTGTCTATTTGGAGGTGTTTGAACAGCAATATACTTCTTGTATGAAGGTTGGCACTGGTGGGAACTTGGGTTTAAGTAGAGAATACCATAAGAAACTATTTGGGCCTCTGCTTTATACATGGTGGAATTGTCCTTTAATAGAAAGCTGTTGGTTCGTTTCATGCAGGTTCTAGTGTTATTGTCAGCCAGGCTAACAAGCGGCTGCTGCCAGCGAGGAGGCAGTGCGGGCCATCTCTATAGAGCACGTCTTATCTTAACGGCTGCTGTGGACCTCTTACCCACTGTCCGCACCATTCTTATAGCCTTACAAGCGGGCGGCTACCTCTAGGGCTGAGTGGCCTTCCGCACTGTGCGACAACCTAGGGCGCTATCTACTGCACACTGCGAGCAGTTATATTTTCAAAAGAGATTTGATAAGAGAGTTTTGAGTGTGTCCCACCACTGTTACTATTTGGATTTATTATGCAAATTTAAGCTATGCGAGAAAGTGACAGTGACTTGGAGCAGAATTTGTTTAAGCGCTGCTTCTCCTCTACCAGTAAATTCAGAGCCAGTAGATAGATGTCAACTCAAACACAAGTTCTCTGGTGGATACCAACTTTACTGTTATACTATAGTTGTACACAAGCACACCTTTTCCCTTCAACACTGCAGTCACAAGTACGATGGACCAAGTGTGACGGAGAATATATTTAAATATTTTTTTTCACCACCGTATTTTGTTGGGAGAAAATATATTTAAATATATTTTCACCACCATATTTTGTTGGGAGAAAACATAATTAAATATATATTTCACCACCGTATTTTGTTAGGAGAAAATATATTTAAATATATTTTCACCACCGTATTTTGTTGGGAGAAAATATATTTAAATATATTTTCACCACCGTATTTTGTTGGGAGAAAATATATTTAAATATATTTTCACCACCATATTTTTGGGGGAGAAAATATATTTAAATATATTTTCACCACCGTATTTTGTTGGGAGAAAATATATTTAAATATATTTTCACCACCGTCTTTTGTTGGGAGAAAATATATTTAAATATATTTTTCCCAACCACTATAGAAAAAGGGAAAATATATTTCAAGCAATGGCTGGTTGCCTGGCTCATTTTCCTAATGGTATGGGGAGTTATCGTTATATCAATATAGCGAAATGACACTGGGAACCAAGATAGGTGAAACAGGTTATAACATGTTGACAAAATTACCGATACAAAGTAACCATTGCGGGAAAGGTCTTCTGATGATGAATTTATCGTGGCCTCACAGCAGGATAGTACAGGATTTTTTGAGAAACGCAGCTCCTACGTACACCCACAATTATGGGTGTCGGGAACCTTCAAAAGAAGTCTAAATTGGAGAAACTGCGGTACTCTTCCTCCCGAAATACCATTAGCTACGGGTATTTACTAGGGGATCTTCTATATATACTATTATAGTCCCGCAGATTTGAGAAAAATCATACACTTTGTATTAAGAGCATGCAATTAGATATGTTGGTACAACTCACAAAGGGGAACATTTCAGATAGGAAGGCGTCGCACCCATGCCCCCACCCCTGGGGGCAGGTGGCACACCTATTGGTCAGCTAATCTTGCATAGTGGAAAGGGCATGTCTTCCAGACAATGATATATTGTAATTCTGTATGAACAAGGAAGTGTAAATATTTGTAAGTTTAATTGAATATAGTATTGAATAGAATTTATTATTAAAAAGTAGATCCCCTCGTAAATACCCGTGTCCCGTAGCTATAGCTAATAGTATTTCGGGAGGAAGATTTACCACGGTTTCACCAATTTAGACTTCCTTTGAAGGTCCCCGACACCCATAATTGTGGGTGTTCGTAGGAGCTGCATTTCTCAAGAAATCCTATACTATCCTGCTGTGAGGCCACAATGTATTCATCACCAGCATCACCGGCATTATCGGATAAAGTGTCAACATGTTATAACTTGTTTCACCTATCTCGGTTCCCAGTGTCATTTCGCTATATTGATATAACGATAACTCCCCATACCATTAGGAAAATGAGCCAGGCAACCAGCCTTTGCGTGAAATATATTTTCCCTTTTGCTATAGTGGTCGGGAAAAAATAAATTTAAATATATTTTCTCCCAACAAAAGACGGTGGTGAAAATATATTTAAATATATTTTCTCCCCCAAAAATATGGTGGTGAAAATATATTTAAATATATTTTCTCCCAACAAAATACGGTGGTGAAAATATATTTAAATATATTTTCTCCTCCAAAAATACGGTGGTGAAAATATATTTAAATATATTTTCTCCCAACAAAATAAGGTGGAGAAAATATATTTTAAATATATTTTCTCCCAACAAAATACGGTGGTGAAAATATATTTAAATATATTTTCTCCCCCCAAACTACGGTGGTGAAAAAAATCATTTAAATATATTCTCCTTCACACTTGGTCCATCGTACACAAGTGACCTGCTGAAACAAGAACAAAAGGAACTATAAATAGATGAGCACAACTAGGCCCTACCAATACACCTCTGGGTGTTGGCTACTAATGCCTGTATGCGCCGCTCCTGCTTAGCAGTTACTCAAGGCAAAGTGCTACTTTGGGTATGCACCGGCAATGCTTAGGAGTTACTAAGCGCCCGCTTAGCGTGGCTATCAGTATGCAGCACTGTGAGGAGTTCCTAAGCAGCCGCTGATAACAATAGAATGCTTAGCGGAGGTTTAGTAGGGTTTGGGGTAAGCTAAAGTTGCACTCTCGGGAAAAGAAGTCTTCAAAACAAAAAATAAAAGCACTAAAAACAAATGAAACACTCCTAGGTGATCATTTTGAGAATAAAGATGAAGGTTGGCCTACAAAAACCAATGCTAGAAGTCACAGTTTACAAGAAATATCTACTTCTATTCTCAATGCAAATTACACCTATTACAGGTTTTATTTTGTCTGGACTAAAATTCTAGCTGCAGCAGATATGGATGAAGCAATGATTACTATGCAGCAGTTCTGTAATGGCTTACAACAAGCAATTTTAAACTGATGTGAGATGAAATAAGATGATATAATCTATTTGAAATAGAAATAGAATTTTCAACGTGCCTGATTATAAGTCCATTTATTGTGAAAATATCTTTTGGTCTATTTCTGTTTAAACTTTCACCTTGAAAAATGATATTTGGAGCTGAAACACCTATGTTAATTTAACTGAAAAAAAGCATGAAATTGAGGAATAAGCATCAAATATTTCGTTAAGATGCTTCTAATTGGGCAACATATAACTAAAATTATCCAGCCATTTATGTTTAATTATATATTATATAATTATACTGAAATAATTACAGTTTCTTTTGAAATACCCCAAGTTAAGTTAGGCTATATCAGTCTGTTTTATCCCCTTCCAAATCTTCAAAGGTGGTTAATGAGTGAAGATATGTGTGTAGTAGGTGTTTGGTTTGTGCACTGACCAGTGACCAGTGCTGCAGGACACATGGGGCTGACCCAGTTACCATGATTTGGTGTGAGAGTAGTTGCTTAGCAGAGTTTGGCTTGAGTAACTCCTCTGCATACCAAGCCAGTTTTTGCTAAGCAGCCGCCTTGGTCGCACTTTGCTTAGCGGGCGCCTTAGCCACATTTTGCTTAGCATTAGGTTCGTGCTAAGCGCCCGCTTAGCAAAGTGTGAGCCGCGCATACGGGCCTAAGTATCAGTCAGTGTATATGTGCAACACAAAAAGCTATAATTATGGCGCAGGAAGGCCTCCCGTGAATGATAGATAAAACATAAACATGTGTTTTTATTTTATTCATTTATTATTTTCTATACACTCATATTGGGTCTCTTGCTATCGCTAACTGTTGTCCACCTACTTTCGTAAATGAATGCAGGAATATCCGATTTCCCTCCAGTTACCCCAGCCTAGTTTGCTTAGCAGACGGGCATTGTTTTTTCAAATGGAATGTACCCTTTATTGATCAAGAATACTGTAAATCACTTAAGTATAGCGGGAACAATAAGATAGCGATAATAGCACTCTGCCCATATGCACTATTATAAAATCCCTGTCTTTATTAAATTCTTAATTGAACTTGCTGCTGCTGCTCCCGTTCACCGCTATACTTAGATCACGCTATCCAGTGAAATAACCCAATGCAAGAGGTTGTGAGATAGGTGCTTATATTAACTGTTCAGGAGGGAAATCGCGCTGTTTTGCATGGGGCTCCCACGGTTCATTTTAAGTTGGCATTGTTTGGTGAATGAGGATGTAGCGGTGCAGTATGAGTTCAAGTTGAGTATGGCAGATAGATGGCTGTGGGGGATGCTGAATTGGAGGATGAGTGTCATGTGTCTATGATGGTATGATTCCCTAGGTACACTGTGCACTTGCAAGTTCCTGAAATGTAAGGTGACACAGTGACAGCTCGACGTGGAAGCCTTCCCTAAAATGGCCGCCGGTGTACGCGACTTTCACCCGGGTGCTAATCCGGGTAATGGATCTCTTGTGTCCTAGTCGTTTGTTGCTACAAAACCCGCGTCCGTTGGCTAGGCCGGGCTATGCGAATCGAGCGTTTCCAGTGTGATGACGTCAGGTTTAATAGCGTGAGTTGTGATTCAATAGATGCCAATACTATACTTCCCCCACATGTGCTTGAAGGTCGGACATATTTGTGCCACTATATTTTGTCTCGCATGCACTAATTTTGTATGCTGTGAGGACTGGCTGCCGTTCCCAGTATATGGTGTGTAGGAATTTGAAGGAAAGAGTGCACGGAAAAACAGGCGTGCCTGACACGGACATGGGAATCTTTCCATTGAAAAAAACTGCAAGCCCTGCTAATCTAATACTACATGTTAAAAATGTGTGTTTTCTGGTATCCGCTTTCTTTCAGGGCAGAAATAGTTAGCCACGTGACCTGGCTAGAAATGATGCCGTTTTTCCAACTAGTCTAACCCATTTGCTGAGGGTGCCAGTTTCAGAGTTTGCTAATAAGGGAACGGCTTGCAGCCGTATTTAAAGGCACTAAGCGTCCAGGGCAGTCAGTGTAATTGCGCTGTATAATGTTCACGCCATATTTAACTGATTTACAGTATGTCATTTGAGGTAAAATATCGCAAAATAGAAACTGTGTTCCTATCCAGGTGAGCTCAAGCAGCTAAGTTATAGAAAACTTATAGTTGAAACACCAAGATCACAGGACATGGATAACAATTACTAGAAAGCAGACAGTAGTGCTAAACTAGGAGGTAGGCTAGTTGAGTGTGTCACCAGCATCAGAGCCTTCAGGGTATAATGAATGGCAGGTTTGGTTTATTTCCTGTACTTTACGACGTCGCATATTGGGGTGAAGGATAACAAGCCCACCACTTTCCTGTTAAACAGTACGAACAGCCAGCGGCTACTAAACACGTTCAGATTTTTTTTTCACCATCATGAACGTTCGTGTGACAAACACGAATTATTATAGTTACATATCACCCAAAACAGTTGGTGTATATTCATACGACAATAATATGACAATGGAATAGAAAGATGAATTGAGTAACTATTCTTTCTCGATCGTTGAATGAAATATGGTGGCTTATGAGGCTAATGGTTAACAGATTTTGGTACATAAATAGCTAACAGTATTTCGGAGGGAAGGGTCTCACAGTTTATTGAATTTTGGCTTTGTTCCAAAGTTATTTAGAAGTTGAAAAATACCCTTTTTGCATTTTCAACCGAAATTCTGTAAGAAATGATCACACAGCTTTCATGGTTCAAGTCCGACTAAAGAACGCCAAACACATTAACTATGATGTGTATTTTGTCGGTGTTTTTTCAAAATAATTCGGTATCCCCCACAATTGGCTCATCTCTATTATATTAGTATGGCTTACTATGGGAGGAAACATTATGGTATTTACGATCCAAACCCATTCCATTTCTTTATCATATGCGTTCTGGTGCTATGCTGTTTATGACATGGTATATACCAATGTCCTATCATTGACGTCCCGAATGTATCGTAAGAGAGAATGCACGGATGTACATTGAAGCACCACATAGTCTTTGTGGCTGTGTTTGTTATGCAACGCACGACCAGAAGAAGTGTCCGTGCTCGTTTCGCTAGTGACTGTTGTGTTTAATTATGCTAGCCAATTATTGTTCTGTAGTAACTTTAATAGGCTAGACATAACGTAGAATAATAAAAAAGCAATATAAAGCTTCCCACAAAGAAAATTATTCTTCATCCATAGACTTGTTTATTTCGGTAAATTTCAACAAAATAATGTATCTTGGAATAATTGCCATTTTACAGTATTCTTTTAATCGGAAATATTAAGTTTCATACAGCATGAAGGTTTTCGATTTTCGGCGATGCATATGATAAATTCCATGCTATTATAATGCCATACTATAGGTCTTTGTTTCCCCATTCTCGCTAGGAGCTATAGAAAAGATCTGATACACATTTGTAAATATCTTGACGGTGCACCAATATTTTGAGATATATTTGTTTGAAAAATACTATTCCTCTCGGATAAAGTAATGGTTCTTCAAACTGTTGTCAAGCATCTCACCTTGTGAAAGGGATGAGAAAGTGGTATAGGAACATGTAGTAGTACTGGTAAACGACACGGTAGGCGCTATGGTGGGTATCGATAATCTCGTTAGACGTGATGTAACGACAAATGAATGTTTGGGTGGTGGCGTACTTTTTGCATTTTACCAAGTACATACTAAATTTGTGTGTGGCTATTGAATTATCTCCATCGTCTAAAGTATCTTTCCTCAAATACCTTCAGGTGATATCCATAATCTAATGTATATGAGAAATAAAGATATTTCTCTCATATACACAAACACAGAGTAAAAGATATGATAGCCCAATCGGCATATATTGATTTCAATACGTATATTATAAAGAGAGATAAATATTCACAAGTCAGGATAATGATAAACCCTCTGACGAAGTCACCTATTAATGTAGGTATTAAAATATTCATAACGCCATAGTGTTAGAATAGTTTTGAAAGTGGATACAGGTGGGTTTAAAAGGTTTCTTAATGTCTTTGTTGGGTTTGTAAACATATCGTATATATTTAGGTGCACCTTGCTAGTAAGAGTATACACACTTCTAAGTTGATTCCTGTAGCGGTTTCTCACCCTGTCCCAGAAATAGCACGAAGAATCTATTTCGTTTAACGAAAAACTATTCCTCTTCTGAATGGATGTGAACATGTTAGCATTTCGCGCTGAAATATCACAGAGTCGCGGGTTACTGGCCTGACACGTGATCCGTAGATATCTCCAGTGTGCGCGCGGCATACCTCTATACAGGCAAACATAACGCCAACACTAAACACACACTGTTGATTCTCAACATTAGCGTTTTCCACATATAGTATTTACAAGTTTCTCTCACAAAATGTGTACTTTAGTTCAGGAATTAATACAATAATTACATATTAATGTACATGTACATTATGGTCAAGTGATTTGTGTGTGTGTGTGTGTGTGTGCGTGAGAGAGAGAGAGTGAGAGAGAGAGAGAGAGAGAGAGAGAGAGAGAGAGAGAGATCATGCCTTTATTTATTTACCTTTTATATATACTTCAATAAGATAGATACGAATAATACATAGGATGCCATGCATGTTTTATTCACCATAGAAAGTTATTCTGGCAAATAGGGTAAACCACTCCACGCCTGCAGCGCACGACCATTATTGCCTAGCAATAAAAAAAGTACTTAAACAGGTCCAGATCCAACCCTAGATCGTAGTGTACCAGTTAGACGTAAGTGCAGCACTTCAACTGAAGTGTATGTGTACAGTCTAAGGTGGTTCACTTCGATCCAAGGGCAGCACGTAGATTGTAGTGTCTGAGCATGCTCAGTGAGCACTTCCTGTTGACTTATGGTAGCTCTAGCAAAATAAAGAGAAGGAGGTACATACGTTCGTTTAAATAGGTCTAAGTGACTAAAAACATTACAGAAAGGTATGAAATTGGCGGGTTTGGTGTAATTTATATAAAAGAACATATATGCAAAGTTTGAGTTAGATCCATTGACCGCTGATGGTTCTAGCTCTTCTTGAATGAATTGATATTTCCCTTTTCAAGGTAGATCTGCCATCTTGACAGCATATACTTTTATCATGATGTTCCTTCTTTTCGCATGCAGAGTTGAAACCCTTCCGGAAGGTTTTGCCCGCTGATATTTCACACACTTGTAGTTAAAAGTGTGGCGATAAAAATGAGACTAGTCTGAAGTGTGAACATTACCTAATTCGTTCACCCTGCCACTTCAAACATGTACTGTTTTTTCCTGTTTTCTTAAGGTTCACATTGCTTTTCCCTTGATCTCCTGTGCATTTCAATATTAGTATTTATTCTCGGGCAGAGTTGAAAACCTTCCGGAAGGTTTTGCCCGCTGATATTTCACACATTTATAGTTAAAAGTGTGGCGATTAAAATGAGGCTAGTCTGAAGTGTGAACATTACCTAATTCCTTCACCCTGCCACTTCAAACATGTACTGTTTTCTTGAGGTTCACATTGCTAATTTCCATCGATCTCCTGTGCATTTCAATATTAGTATTCATTCTCGGGCAGAGTTGAAAACCTTCCGGAAGGTTTTGCCCGCTGATATTTCACACACTTGTAGTTAAAAGTGTGGCGATTAAAATGAGACTAGTCTGAAGTGTGAACATTACCTAATTCTCTCACTCTGCCAGTTCAAACATGTACTGTTTTCTTGATGTTTACATTGCTAATTTCCATCAATCTCCTGTGCATTTCACTATTAGTATTTACTCTCGGGCAGAGTTGAAAACCTTCCAGAAAGTTTTGCCCGCTGATATCTCACACACTTGTAGATTAAAGTGTGGCGATTATAATTAGACTAGTCTGAAGTGTGAACATTACCTAATTCTCTCACTCTGCCACTTCAAACATGTACTCTTTTCTCGAGGTTCACATTGCCTTTCCCTTGAACTCCTGTGCATTTCAATATATGTATTTATTCTCGGGCTGAGTTGAAAACCTTCCGGAAGGTTTTGCCCGCTGATATTTCACAAACTTGTAGTTAAAAATGTGGCGTTTAAAATAAGACTAGTCTGAAGTGTGAACATAACCTATTTCTCTCACCCTGCCACTTCAAACATGTACTATTTTCTTAAGGTTCACATTGCTATTTTATTGATGTCATATGCAATTCAAGTATTCATTCTCGGGCAAAGTTGAATACCTTCTGGAAGGTTTTGCCCGATGAATTTTGCACACTTCTTATAAACACTGTGCCAAAACAAATATAAGTAGGCAGAAGCATGAACATATCCTCAATCTCTAAACCTGTTAATTCAAATATACCCTTTTTTTCCCCCAATTTGAGGTTTAAATAACCTATTCAATTATGATACATGGTATTCTTAGAGACATGATGAAATTTAATTCATTTAAGCACTTAGTTTGTTACATTGAAATGTCCCTGCCTCTTTAGCTCAATTGGTAGAGTGGAGGCACATGTTAGTTGGTAGTAAGCATATCATGGACTGTTGGCTGTGGTTTTCAGGCATTTTAGACAACATCTGAATGAAATGTAATCTCGGTGCATCTTTATTGTTCAGGGATACTGTGTAGATCAGTATCTGCTCATTTGTAAATTAGCAACATAACATTAAGTGAATGGTACAAAATTTATTATCATTGTTTCATGTAGCAAATAGTTGTATTTACAGACTGTGATCTGTGGTTATGTGTATAAACATATCTTGGTTCTTGAGAGGATTTTGCAGGAGCTTTAGTTTAATACTATTTATGGTGTTTGTACTTGGTATTCTGTTCTTAACGTGTCTAAACTGTAACCTATGACCTGAAAGGTCCTGATGCAAAATTATGTGAAATAAAGCTGCAATTTTGTAACCAACATTCTTTCTTGTATTTTGTGAAGACAAATAACATTTAGAGAGAGTTGTTTATGAATTTAGTTTGTCTAATGCATATATTATTGAAATTTATTCTAATGAAGTTTCATCATACTTATAACTTATAATCGAAACATAATTAAACACACTTTTACAGACCATTTTCTACTCCAATGCTGCCAATATTGATATGATACAATGTATCCATGGACATCATAATGCAATTTATGGTTAAAAAAATATTTACTTCATTATTGGTTAGGTAATTCAACTGACTCCCACCACTACCAGATGCAAACCAGTTGTGTAGTTTTGAGTTGTGTACAATGACAGAACCTCATTTTCTTATTGAGCAAAAGTTCTGATGCAGACAAAGTATATAATGAATTGCAGATTAATGAAACATTTCTCATACAGATTTTTAGGTTTTACCTTACATAAAACAAATGAGCATTAATCCCAAACTGGGAGCAAAAGATTTTGGGACACATCCTGATAAACCCTGCTTTTGCTTTCAAATAAGGTTACAATTTACCAAGTGACTAGCTTTCAACAAATTAACAGAAAATGGTGAATAAAACAAACCAACACAAACTACTTTGTATGGGAGACCCCATACCCAGGTAACAAGCCAAGATCATTTTAAATGCAAGAGAAAACCATCATGGGGGGGGGGGGAAGGGCGGGAATTAAATGTTTAACTAAACAGATCTAGTATTTCAATAAAGTTACAGCTACTGTCTCCCACCATTTCCTGGTTCTGAAGCCCGGCCTGGGCATGTGAGAAAGTTGCCAGTGACTTGGAGTCCGGTGGAGTCACTACTTACAACTGGCTAGTCACGAATTAGTCACAATATGGCATAAATGTGAAGATAAACAAAATTCCAAGTTCTATAAAGATATTTATTGGAGCCAGAGCTTACGTCCAGGATAAGTCAATAAAGTTTGCATCAACTGTGCTTGCGTTCGATGGGGTTTGATACTCTGACTCTATAGGGATATTAATAACACTGCGTTCAGTCTCCGTCTCTGCGTCCTCCTCAGGACGCCCAACTGCTGCACTGATGACACGCATCTTCTTCTGGCATAAAACGGTTGCAACTGTCTTCTCCAAGGGCTGCTTTCCCCCTGGTCCTCAAAGTCAACTCTCTTTGTGTCCCCAACATGTTTTAATTAAACCTCCTTCATTGAGTAGGTTCCAATTATCTATATACGAGGCATAAACATTGGTGTCACCATTCTCCTTTTGAACAATTACGCTGACAACATCCCCGGTTGTAACATGTAGTTCATATGCCTTCCTAAGGAGTGTGGACCTTCTCGATATCCTTGTCTTGGACCTTTGGTTCACATCTTCTACATACTGCAATGAGTAGGGGCCTTTGTGATGCCTCCACTTCTCATGACTGTGCAAACAAAAGTTACAAACATAATCAATCTCTGGTTTGAATGGAGGTATTTGAACTATCCTGAAGCCCTTGTAATATTAAAAGTAGAGATTGAGTAATACATTTAAATAGAAATTAAAAATTATAATAAGATTGTTTAATATAATATCAATGAGTTAAGAAGTGTATCCAAAATAATAAAGTGCCTATTGGAAGGAGGGGTCTCAAAATAGAGATTTCCTTCCGTACCGGTTCAGCCTGTATGGGCAGCTGCCACGAAAACACCTTTCCAGATAATTTTCCTAACAGTAACTTTATGTGCAGATAACATATGGCAGTTTTAAAATCCTGGCTAAGATTATGCTTCTAAACAAAAGCTCACTCCTTTTTATTTAAAAGGTCTAGGTAAATGATCAGTTCCATACAATAACATGCTCAATTTTCAAATAATCAATATTTATCCCCCCTATCTTTGGCTTAGATTGGAAATGAATGTTACAAATTGTTGAATTTCAAAAGAAATTCATAGAAATCTAATTTATTTCTGTTTGAAATCATGAAAAGAATGAAATCACCTTGGGGGCCCTTTTTCTCCATGTGTATGATACAGACTAGCTACTTCCTTTTGTTTATCTATAAGAAAAGATATAAAAGACATAAGTATCCACTGAGACAACACATGGTTCATATGGCTCATAATGCATAAATAATTTTTATGATGATATTCTTATAAAAGAAAAAGGCAAATACTGAAGGAAAAGGATTGAAATTGATAAAGAAATAGTATAATGTTGTAAACAAAATTTATCCCCCAAAAAAAGAGATGAAAAAGAAAGTGACTTGTTGGGAATTTGATCTAGGTTCCTCCTCGCAATTAACAAGTTTAGAGAATTAGGTTATGTTCACACTTCAGACTAGTCTTATTTTAATCGCCACACTTTTAACTACAAGTTTGTAAAACATCAGCGGGCAAAACCTTCCGGAAGGTTTTCAACTCTGCCCGAGAATAAATACTTATATTGAAATGCACAGGAGATCAATGGAAAAGCAATGTGAACCTCAAGAAAACAGTACATGTTTGAAGTGGCAGGGTGAGAGAATTAGGTTATGTTCACACTTCAGACTAGTCTCATTTTAATCGCCACACTTTTAACTACAAGTTTGTGAAACATCAGAGGGCAGAACCTTCCGGAAGGTTTTCAACTCTGCCCGAGAGTAAATACTAATAGTGAAATGCACAGGAGATTGATGGAAATTAGCAATGTAAACATCAAGAAAACAGTACATGTTTGAAGTGGCAGAGTGAGAGAATTAGGTAATGTTCACACTTCAGACTAGTCTCATTTTAATCGCCACACTTTTAACTACAAGTGTGTGAAATATCAGCGGGCAAAACCTTCCGGAAGATTTTCAACTCTGCCCGAGAATGAATACTAATATTGAAATGCACAGGAGATCGATGGAAATTAGCAATGTGAACCTCAAGAAAACAGTACATGTTTGAAGTGGCAGGGTGAAGGAATTAGGTAATGTTCACACTTCAGACTAGTCTCATTTTAATCGCCACACTTTTAACTATATGTGTGTGAAACATCAGCGGGCAAAACCTTCCGGAAGGTTTTCAACTCTGCCCGAGAATAAATACTAATATTGAAATGCACAGGAGATCAAGGGAAAAGCAATGTGAACCTCAAGAAAACAGGAAAAAACAGTACTTGTTTGAAGTGGCAGGGTGAAAGAATTAGGTAATGTTCACACTTCAGACTAGTCTCATTTTAATCGCCACACTTTTAACTACAAGTGTGTGAAATATCTGCGGGCAAAACCTTCCGAAAGGTTTCAACTCTGCATGCGAAAAGAAGGCACATCATGATAAAAGTATATGCTGTCAAGATGGCAGATCTACCTTGAAAAGGGAAATATCAATTCATTCAAGAAGAGCTAGAACCATCAGCGGTCAATGGATCTAACTCAAACTTTGCATATATGTTCTTTTATATAAATTACACCAAACCCGCCAATTTCATACCTTTCTGTAATGTTTTTAGTCACTTAGACCTATTTAAACGAACGTATGTACCTCCTTCTCTTTATTTTGCTAGAGCTACCATAAGTCAACAGGAAGTGCTCACTGAGCATGCTCAGACACTACAATCTACGTGCTGCCCTTAGATCGAAGTGAACCACCTTAGACTGTACACATACACTTCAGTTGAAGTGCTGCACTTACGTCTAACTGGTACACTACGATCTAGGGTTGGATCTGGACCTGTTAAATAAAAGTTACTATTCCTGCTGTGTGGTACTTCACCACTTAAACGATTTTTCACAATATCACTCTATGTTGTGGTTACGTTGAAATTTGCGAGGTCAAGTGCACACTCAAGACGAACGTGTGTTTAGGGCGGCTCCAGGGGCCGGGGAGGGACATCTTACATAGTTAGTTTCACCCTAGTAAGGCTGTTGAACTGTGTACAATGGTGAGCGCCCCCCGGAGCTGCTGCATTAACGGCGGACTACAGTGCACTGATTATGATTTGCTGACTGGCTTACGACTGCACGTAGACTGGAACGCTGCTACCATGACATGTCCAAATTCAATTTATCTCCGCCAGCCTCCCACATGCCCAGAATTCTGTGTAGCACTCTCAGCAATATGATTTTCACGCCGCCATACACTTACTTCTAAGAGTCTTAACCTATACCTGCTCAGGAGTTCTCCCGAGTAATAGTTGTCTGGATCTGTAAAATTTTGACATTGACCAGGGAATTCAGAGATATTTTACAAATTATTTGAAGGGGAATTATTGTTTGTACTCTTATAAACACTTGCTTTTACCTTGAAGATTGACCAGATTGTCACGCTGCTCCTGGCCGTTGTGAGCATTGATGAAAGAGTTAACAAAAGGGTTGTACCTCCTGTGTCCTTGATAATCTTCACGCACATTTGTTTCACACATTACTGCTAACAGAGACCAAATGAGGCCAAGACATTTTGCTGAAACCTTTCCGGATGAAGCATTGCTGGGAAAATAGTTTAAGGAGAAATGTTAATCAAAAGACTACCAACACATATTCTTCAAAATATTTGTAAAATGATTCTTAATTTCTAAGATACATTTAAAAGTATCATAGATCCAGACGACAATTTAAGCATAAATGGGTTAAAAGGAGTTATGCAAGTGTACTATTCCCCCATTATAAGGAAGCCAGCTTGGAAAAAGAGATCTAACAACTCCACAGCTGATCCTACACATGGGATTAGCATGATAACTAAATAACAGTCTGGAAAATACTATACCTAATTTGGCCACAGGGCCCTAAACATGGTTATTACTGTCACTAATAGGATTCTAACATCCACGGGTAGCTCAGAGAGACTTGCCCGATGTGTTCCTGTGACGGTCAAAGTGACTTGACTAATTTGGTGATACGTGTCTGACCAGGGCCAGATACAAACATGTTTGAAATAGATATGTCAATAAGTACCCTGCCAATAACTTTCTGTTAAATAGTTTGCATATCTATGTCTTATTTCAAATTTATTTCAAACGAAAATATTAACCCAGGCGACATTTCATATGGACAATACATCTCTTGCATGGATGGGTCAATCAATGCTTGTCCAAAGCTTCCCTTAGCCAATCAAAACCTGAAGCGAGCATGCCGTCTGGTCGTGGTTAACAGAACTCATGCATTATTGAAAACAACAGGAAAACATCTTTCAAATATTTCTCAAACTATTGCTCGTTTATTAAAATATTCCCCTATGTGAGTAATCATGTGCGCATTTCATATGCTAATGGGTTAGAATTCTCAGCTGGGCGTTTGATTTAATCAATTTAATTAAAAATTTTAAGATCTTAAAAAAGATAAATAAAAAAAATTCAATTCAATTTAGAAGAAGCTGTCAGGAGTTGCCCTGTATGATAGATTCTGATCCCCATTTGCCTTTGGATTATATTTCAAGAGGTTCTGTTCCAAGATAGATATGAGAAGACTAGTTAAAGCACGCGACAAGGCAAGCATACGCTGCCGGCAAAGAGCGCAACGACTGCTCCTTTGGGACACAAGTTCCTGCCTCAGCTGAGCGTAATGAGGGAGAAGTGGGATCAGGCACCAGCTGAGCCACGCTTTAGAGATGATAGGCTTGATTCGACGCCATTTTGTGTATTAATAACACATATAGAGGGGGAACTGACATAGATCATACCTCCCCGAGTTGTGGACTATAGCCGCCTTAATGCTCCCCAATGGGCGGATGTAAGGCGAGCCATTTCCAGCACGTCTAGTCCACTCTACAGTAAATAAGACATACTATTGAATTATACACTATAATGGGCGCCCGCAGCATTCTCGACATTTATACTTACCATTTCATAGTACTTTGCCTGGGATGCGATTTTCACGCATATATTCCTCTCTAACCGATGATGGATATGTCTAAGACCATTACGTATTTTGCAATCGTGCCCTTTTGACGAGAAACGGAGAAAACCAAAACATAGATCAGAATACATTCCACTATAAGAACTAGGACGAGGCTAACCATTCTCTTTTGTTTTTATGAAGAACTCTTATACTAAGTATTTGTTTTTATATCAAATCATGCTGTTAGATTTCCGTGTTTGTGTTACGTACATGTAATACTATATTACTACAGTCTATATATAATGTAAATATATTGTAAAACACGGTTATAGAAGAATATATAGAAGTCATTAACATGCTGATTGTTGCATTGGTGCTAATTAAATTCCTTCATCTTTAATATATATATATATATATATATATATATATATATATATATATATATATATATATATATATATATATATATATATATATCACTGTTGTTATTCATTTTTGCCTAATCCTGTCCCTTTGTCCTTTAAGCCATTCTGCTTTCTTGCAAGCTGAGCCCTCACTGGGTGATCATGCTGTAATGCGCCATTGTCTGTCTGTGGACCAGCCGTCCCATAAAGTGTCTGCATACACACACACACACACACACACACACACACACACACACAATCAGAACCTTAACCCATCCATGCCATAAGTTCCTCAGTAAACCAATATGTAGATACTGGTATGGCAAATTTGCAAAATGCCATTTGTATTTTGTTTAATTTCCTTATATATCCTATTGTATAATGTATAATTTTGTACTTCAGTAAAACCGTCTCCGGAAATACTCCGGAACATAAACACAGACAGACATAAAAGTAAACATTGCGAATGAATTAAAACTTGAACTCCTTTTTGTTTTAATGTTTTGACTTACTTTTATCCATAAATGATTTTATTTTCCAAACGTTGCTTCCATAATGAACGATGAGCCAAACTGGTAATACATGTGTGGCGTTTTGGAGGGGAAGGGGTTAAGGCTTGGCGAAACATAGGAGTACAAAAGGCATCACGTTAAGCAATTCCCCTGGCGCAATCTTCCGCCAGCAAGATAATTCTCAACATGTTCTTTATTACTCCATAAATGTGCAATGTTTCTGGGCAATAAGTTAGTCCTGGTGCTGCGGCCATTAGCAGTAAATACTTGTCACTTCATTACCGCCGTACTTGAGGCCAGGGGCGTAGTGGGTATTTTATAGCCGCGTGTCAATGCAACCTCATTAGTGGAACACGGGGACCACGCTGGCGGCGGCTCACGGCCAAATCAAATGAGACCGTTTTTCTTCAAGATAAATCTGTTATTTCCTCGCATTGACATCCTGTGGGATTAAAGTCCGGCCAGTACATTTTCCACGCTAATCACACCCCGCCATGGCCCTACTGCCCCTGATACTTCTTGTCTCTTTTATCGCCCGTCGCTCTGTCCTGATCATACCGCCTCTAAACCCGCCTACCACCACTTAGAACTGCTTGATTATTGGCCTTATTATAATCATTCGTGTCTTAATGGCAATGCTCTATCCTGAAACGTATGGGTGGTAAATATATATCTCTCAGCCACACTGACCTGGGTCTGCCCCCTTGGCTAAGCGGTCCTCCGCAACAGCTTCTTGCTGCCGTATCTTGCTACAGAACCATATGCCATTGCTTAACCCGTACAATAAGTGTCATGCATGAAAAGATCGTGGCATGAAAATTTAATACATGGAAATTTCATTTTTCCTTTGGATGAAAATGAAATTTCCATGCATGTAAAGGAACATTTTGCCCAAAAGCTTTCATGAATGAGAATTCCACGCATGAAATAGTGTACAGCCCAATTGCCTTTAAACATTTCTGGGAAATATCACATTTTCATGGGTGAAAATGTGACTTTCACGCCACAATTAATATTTTCATACATGAAACTTTCCGTACGGGAAAGCGTGCGAGTTACAGGTGATTTTGGGTTCCTCAATTTATTTCATGTTATCCTCATACGTTACTGCTTATAGCCGAGCTGTAATGGCTCATGACAATGATCCATTATCCTGTCTCTTACATCCGCCACTATCCCTGCTTTATTCAGTCTTTTTGCCCATTACGTTGTCTTAGTCCTAATACCCCCTTTCTTACCCAGAACGAGCACCCGTGATACAAGTAATTTTACACGTAATATATGAACTGCCCCTATTCTTCCAAATCCCTGCTATCCAATCGACTAACCTGTCTTGGTGTACATGTTTTTGTAATGGAAACATGTAGCGTTATTACTTCAACACATATAGTTATAGGTATCACCATCTTCTTTCCCTGCGTAACTTTAACGTAAATTTATCTATACATGATCATTATACTTCTGGAAGGCAGTTATTAAGTAAAATATATTATGATCTCTCTCTCTCTCTCTCTCTCTCTCTCTCTCTCTCTCTCTCTCTTGGGGCTTTGAAGTCGTTTCGAATTGTACATGCGATTGCCAAGAAGTAAGCAGATGGAATGACATAATCCAACGTTGTATATTTGTTCTGATGTTGACTTCAGCCTACATGTGCATGCCTGCAGGTTTCTGAGAACTCAGTAAACACTCGAGCATGCTTTGTGGAAAGACTTTCTGTTGAGACCTCTGCTCGACATGGTCCTGGCCACACTCCTGGGTTGCCGCATATCTAATCCAACACTGATTGTAAAGTGCTTTGTAATGACTAAAGGCTTTTGCTACTAATGGTATTTTTGGTAAGAGGTTAGAGGGGATAGCCATCAAAAAGACATTTAAAAGCATTGCAAAACAGTATACGTTATCATATTTCTCTGTCTCCGGGTCTCTGCTGTTTTATAGTCTACCCTGGCTGTCTCTCTCTACTGTCAGAGTTTGAATCAGGCTCAGGGCATGTAAGAAAGTTACCAGTGACCTGATGTTATGCTGTGGTTTTCCCTGAATAAGCAAGTCTGCCCCAACGTTAACATCAAGTTTGTCAGCATTTACCTCGCTTTTGTAAAAAGGTTGAACTAATTATAAAATCCTGAATTCAGAAATTCTATAAGCTGGGTTATTAGAGCCTTCTGTTCCGATATCCTCTGAAACGTCTTGACATCGGCATTACGTACCTCTTCCAAATATTCGCAATTCTGATTTATTCGTTCTTGGCCTGAAGTAGCTCTTTTTTTCTCACGAATTCACTCATCAGCTGAATGTTTTTCCACTCACATTGCCCGCTTCTAATGGGGTACCACGTGACAGACTGAACTTTACCAATAGATAAGCCTTGAGTAATATCATTAATGGCATATTCTGGCCCACACCTAACTACAGAAAGCGACGGCTTTCTGGATGTTTTCGTAACCCAGTCTGCGGATTTTTTCCCAAAAACTCCGATTTCCATCGCATTAACTAATAGCCAGTCCCGATTAAGCTAAGCAATCGTTATCATGGTAGGAAAATGACGACTCTCAAAAGCATGTACAATCAACCCGCTGACGTGCTCTTCATTATATGTTCATGTAGATTTGCAATGTTCTCTGGAGGAATGACGAGACTCCCCCCCACCCCCCCCCCCCCCATGGTCGAGTGTTTAAACGTATCCCTGTAGCCTAGCTGCTGCATCTTATGACTACACAAAGTATTAACATCGAAAGGTGGTGTAAATATTTGATGTTCCCAGAACACGTCAGTTTCCTTAATCTGCAGCAGAAAAGGTACGATAAAAAGCTGGTTACGCCTCTAAAAGGCTAGCTATTATATCATCAGAAATTAAGTACGTTCGCAACTAAAAAAAAAAAGCACACACACACAAACACCCCCTCCCCAGCAGCTAATTGGTATCATTGTGAATCGTTGGTCATCCCTGTTAAGATGCATGTACTTGGCATGTTTATTTGTATGATTCTATACATGGATGGTACAGTCAATGAACTAAAGGTTACAATTACTTGTCATGGCGTTCTAGATTCATGATATTAAAATGGGGATAAAACTAATCAAAGAAAAAACACGAGAACAATAAGCAAACACAGTAACATCGAAGTACAATTAAAAAGAAATTTGGACATCTTAAGCGAAGTTAATCCCAGTCCCAGGTATTCAACGTGGTGGATGCTCTCAGGTTATGAACATCCCTGTATGTACTTCTGTGAAACTATGGCTCGTTTAACCTGCCACGCCAGTCTATTGAAAGTTGATGATATAAGACTGAAGAGCCAGTCTAGAACTGCGAAAATGTGCTCCCATTGTGACCTAGCTGCAATAGAAGATGTATACCACCTAATATTACAATGTCCTAGGTTGGCGGAAGAACGTGCAAATATGTTCACAGAAATAGATCAGGTGGTTGAGAACTTTAACACGGTAGTGGCGAATGATGGAGTGAATATTGTAGCTATACTTTTGGGTAAAGCTCTGACCTCTGTACCGTGTGATAAAATGGTACAAGTGTGGAAGATATCAGGATATCATATTCACAAGATGTACAAACTTATAATTCAACGTAATGATGGTGTAGGGTAAGAATATTTTCTTTCGCTCAGAACCACCTATGGCGACTAAGACGTATGCTATGAAATAGACTATCCAGTGGTGTTTTGTTATTATCCTGGTAGTATAGCCGATGCACTGAGCATATCTTTTCGAAATGGTTAGTCAAATATCTCTTTTGTTGTTCATACGAAACATGTTTTTGCTTTATATTATTATCTTTAACCGGTATTATTAC
>OZ012695.1:8978970-8988970 GCA_963942565.1 Maea johnstoni
ATCAGTGTTCTATGACGTTCTGACTGTTGCACCGTCAAGAATGTTGCAACAATAATCTCATGCTAAATTTAGTTTAGATCTTCATTTAAAGCAAAAAACTTAACCATCACATGTTTGTAAGTTATTTTTACTTCAAACCTAGCTATTGCAAAACTTCAGCCACCACTAATCGGCATAAAAAGCCACAACATCAGACTTGCAGCCGTTCAGAGGAGATAGGTTCCCCAAATTTGCAACTCGGTATTGATATATAGATATATCGGTCAATGATGATCAACATAATGATATTTTGATGATGATGATTTTGATAATGATGATAATACTACTACTTCTACTACTACTGCTGCATATTATTGGTATTTACTGCCATTATTATTATTATCATTATTATTATTATTATTACCATTATTATTATTATCATTATTATTATTATTATCGTTGTTGTTGTTGTTGTTAGTATTATTATTATCATTATTATTATCATTATTATTATCATTATTATTATTATTTGATTATTATTATTGTCATCATCATTATCGATGGGAAAGTGTTACGAACAATAAAAATCGTGATTATAACCTCGATAGGTAGACTTGCGAATTGCCCTTTCTCTGATATATGCCTGCGGCTTGTTCTCAATAAAGTCACTTCGAAGGGACAGCACGTAAGATTGCACATAAATGTGAAACACGTTTTTCCGCCTATAGTTACTTCCTTGACAACACAGTTGGGTTGTCGCCATTATCTTGTGTGAATATTGGGGATGTTTCCTTGTGGTCGAGGTGTGCGTTTAATCAGCAGGCGAGGTAGTGACAACATCCCCCTGGTCTCATGAGCTATTGCCAAACTTATTGGAGTCTTCCGTTAGTGATCCTGCTGACGTCAGGATGTGTCATCATTGCCTACATGGTCCCCTTTCTCTGCTAGATGTATGGCTGGAAATCCCATTAGTTATTACCGCCACGAGTTCACTATAACACTGTGGAACTTGTTGATTGTGGACGCGGGCAGCCCCAGAGCCGGGCAGTTAAACACTGTGCGTTTCACATTTGACACCGCGCTGGGTCCGGTATTCCACGTTACATGTTGGAAAGAAGCCAGTGGCGCTTTCCCGAGTTATTCGGTTACTCTGCATGAGACACACCAGACATTTCAGTGGCAGAAATAGTTCATTCATTCCGTTCTTCTTTCAGGACATCTCAGAAAATGGTGTGGTTGTATGGAATATTGTTCTGCCATTTATTTTCATCACTCAACTCGTAGAGAGATTGGTGATGTGCACTTTGTAAATCCTAGTCGTTCAATTAAAAGAGTCGAAACTGAAACATCTACAGTTAATAACTTTTACCCATGATTAGTCACATGTTCAAGGTAATGAAGTAATTTAGCTACATGTTGCCAGGCTTTTGAGAAAGGTGAAAGAGAAATAGTTGGATGTTTTTCTTTTACTTGAAACATGGCTGTGTCACGATATCTGCAAATAGCGTGTAATTTACTCTACAGTGTAGTAGTATCAAACATCAAAAGGCTAAAAGCTTAAGAATGATATTCCATAATTACGTTTTAGACTTGATATATTTCACAGTTACAGTTGTGTATTGAATACGGTATGTTATTTTCTTTATTGAAATACCTGATGACAATATCAATATTTGAGATTGCATTGATTTCACCAGCAGATATAATCTTGGAGAGTTATCTAACATTTAAATCACCATCCTCTTTACAATCAATGCTATATTCTTCGATCCTATTGATGTCTTATATGTATCTCAACAATTTTCTCAATATTAACTCCATATGTGGGCTGCCCTTGTGAAATACACTATCAACAACAAAGGTTAATATATATAAAATACAGCCAAGGCCAAACAGCCAGGAAGGGTCCAAGTAACGTGGTATGGCTATAAGCTGCGATAAATAATAGCAATCATGAACTAATGGTATATTTATCATTAACACATGGCAGGGTTAATGGTCGCACTAAGTGAGCAGTTGTATAGTAATGGCTGCTTGCGCTGCTTTTTACATAGGGCACTCACGATAATGAAATGGGGAGATCACATAGGAACAGTCACTCGTAGTGTGTTAGTATCCCCAGGAAGGCTGGACTACAGTGTTATTCCGCTGCTATTATTAACTCAGATATACTGATTGCAAGGATAGTTTTGTTACGGTTTACATGTGATGGAAATGTACCACAATATGTTAAATAACATGTTAGAAAGTTAACGGTGACTTGGAGTTTGGATGTGGTTTTTGTCGCTTTTGAACGACATACTATATATGTTAGGGACAACGTATATTCTGTATGCAACTTATGTTGGCGATTAATGTATGAAACATACAAAAAATCCATCGGGTATGACCTAATTTAGCATACGAATATTGGTACAATATATAATAAAGTGCATGCATTGTTTTGTGATGCGTGACTATTAATGATATTTTGCAGGCAACCATTTAATGCCTTTGGAAGTTATAACTACACGTATTATTTAATTCCTCTAAAAAATCTTCCATCAGGAACTCTTTTAAGGAGACCCTGTGAACCAAATTCGAAAATCAGTCCAAGAGAAAATATTTGCAATTTTAAATTTTTCTTGTTTGTTTGAAATACATATTTTGAGCAGATACTATTTTTCAATGAAATCTCCTAGAATAAAGTGTTTCAGCACTTCCCGCTCCATGCAGCCACAATTGACCAGTTCGGTCACTATTGCCCTCAGGCAAACTAAGTTAACAAATTAAGTTCTATGTGATACTTCGCTTCTGTAGTTTCTTTCATCTCGAGTCAGTTAGTTTGCATGCCTCTGTGTGAAATGAATGAGTTAAGGTAGTTGAAAACGAGGCTCCATTGCCGGACCTTTATGTAGGCAATCAGGCAAGGTATCACGACCTTTAGCGCGGTTATTAAGTAGAACTGGCTGACGTCTGAAGCCAGCTCTATCGAGGGAAACGCCAATTGTCGTCTGCTTATCACCGACAGGTCCACAGGGGCACCAAGGGCCGGCCACTCCTGTCAAACCAAACACTCGCTTGCATTATTCTACTTTATTCATTGTGAATTTGTGCGTGAACCCCTCACCCCTCGCCTTCCATCATGCGGCAAGTGGCCCGCAGTGCATCCTGGGAGATGAATGGCCCACCTGAGCCGCCGCCCAGGCTAAAGCTAATAACTCATAGCCGCTAGCATGTAGGGAAATCACTAATCTCCCCCTACTGCCTCTTCCACACTTACAGCAGTACAACCAGAGAAACTATCAGCACAGTGCCCACTACTAGCCAAACACAACAATGATTATGATCACCTTCCAGATGTGAAAATCTCCTATAGGATCACTGGTCCGACTTAAGATGTATTGATAACAAAATGTGAACTCTGGAAAGTGGGTAACATTTTGGCCCTGTTGAAAGGAGAACTTTCTCTCAAAGGTTTTCTGTGGTATCTACTCTACATCAACACATCAGAGAGAGAGAGAGAGAGAGAGAGAGAGAGAGAGAGAGAGAGAGAGAGATCTTTAAAATCTCTAATAAATGAGGTCTTAAAGGCACATCGACACACAAAGGTCATTTAGTGCCACAACATATTACTAAAAAGTGGTCCTTTGCCAAAGTTGAAGAACAATGAGAAAGCATAATTATTCTAGGTGAAAGAAGCAAAAGAGCAAGAGAGAAAGCAGAGCCTTCAAATCCAAAGAGGACCAAGGGATTTTTTTAGATTCAGGGTATCCATAGACAGATCCACACATCCCTCTTCATTTATAAGGCGTGCCGCACCAGCTTAGGGTTCCCTGGGAGGCACTCCTATTGCACACCATAAGGTGTGGGGTTTTACAATCTCTCCATGGTAAGAGCAGCGATTGTTGACCTAGAAATAAGAAATTTCATTATTCACCACTTTCTGCGATACTGTACCTAAGTCATGATTAGCAAGTCATATGTGATTGAGGAAACATGAGCACCCGGCGAAAACCACCGCCTAACCCCAAGTTATTGTTATCTTTCTGCCATGCACAACTTGTTGAATTATCAGGTATAAATATTGAGGCTATTTATCACAAAGCTCAAGAAGTTTTGCCTTTTTATATCAATATTAACATGGTTTAAGCAGCCCTCATTTTATTTAGTCACCTCAGAACTGAGCCGGATGTCAAGCAAAGTGCTGCCGAATTCTTTTCAAATCTAAGAAACTCCTAAACTTTCACTATATCACCAGACTAAAAAGTTTGCACGATTCTGAATGGGTGCTGTTGGACATGTACGTGCCAGACTTGGCTGAGTAATCTGCTCGTAGCCCCGTATGGAATTAATCATCAGCCGATTATTCAGCTACTCGCCAAGGATTGCCGGGGTCAATACAATATCATAAAGAATTCATCGAGAGCTCCCTTCTGCGAATAGGCTTGTACAATGGCGGGAGAAATCCACACGTTCTTACTGCACTCAGCATCTTAAATTGCCAGAGAAGCATGCTCCACTCCTCCATAATTCCACTCCCATAATAACAAGATTGATAAATTACATTCTAGGATCGAACGCCTTTTCTAAATCCATAACTCCTCGACAATTTATCCTCAACGACCTCTTCGATATCAATCAAACTTTCTTTTATTGGATTGGCATGTTCGCTGGGTAATATAGTGAGAATTCAACCTTTACGTGACCTCCAAGAGATCTGCACGTGACTCTCTACCGAGAAAAAGGAGCTTAGAGGTAAAGGGGTATTCTATTAGCAATATTGGTCGAGGCAGCTATATTTATATCACTCTGGAACTCGCTCTATGACGAGGCACTCCTATGTCAGTTACGGGTCTGACTTGAAGAGTTACTGACATCCGTTCTCTGTAATTCTCATCCTGATAGATGTGTGCCCTTACTCTCTTGTGAAAGAAGGAAATTATGTGTGCGCACAATGGTTGCATAAGCTTTGAACCTAGAATTACACGTCGACTAGAAGCGGTGAGTAATTGATGGCGTTGAAGTGATGTCTGTCATTGGAAAGGAACCATAGCAGAACTCTGGCCCCCTCAATTACGCAACATTTTCAACCTGTGTGATAAATGTGTGAATTGGTACCCACACTTTTATAAATTCTGATCTGAAAAACAATTTTCTACTTGTGCATGATGAAATGCTCCTCTGCGCACTGAATATTTAGTACTGGTACTCGGTCAAGTGTTAACACACTACATTATAGACAGTGATATCTGGAGTGAATTAAAGGGAACTAGGTAAGGACAGAGACATCTAACGACTGCACCAAATACTACATATTGTAAGCTTGATTTATATCACAAAAAGTAACATATTTCCATTTTTTCAATTTTTTATTCTGTAATGAAAGTGGATTTTTTTCTTCATAAAATATTCACCTTATATCAGCTACCAACATGGTTGGCAATAATAAAAAAAGAGAGTAATGTATATACTAAAAAAAGTTAGATTTATGTTTTTTGACTTTTTCTCCCAGTAGCCAAGATAATACCTGCATGTTCCTCTTAGTACTTAACTCACGTGATCTTGTTCCTGGTTGTTTAAGAGAGGGTAATTGAGTAGTCTGACAACTTTACTACTGCTGCAGTAATTGCCGCTGTTGGTAATTTCACGTTCTGTGCCTGATAACCCTATGGTTATGGGATACCAGGACATCGTTGAAAGTACTTGCTCAACATTACTTTTGCTAAATTTCTCAAAATATCTCGAGACAATTTCAATATGGGTTATGATCAAAAGTACCCATTCAAATAGTTTTCGAATGCCATTTTCAACAGAAAGAATCTCCAACAAATTCAAAAAGTATATATGCTAAAGGAGTGTAGGAGTTAACCATTATATTCTCCTTACGTTCTATCCACCCCCTCCAACCCACACACTCCCTTGTACACAGCAGATGTGTTGTTACCTGTATGTGGGCTGGAAATGGGTATTGAACCGTAGGGGTGCTCCTACCCTCTTCCATGTGATAGACCAACCCTTTGCACAGAGCTGCTGAAAATAGACCATGTTCTGTTTACGGCATGTCGTAAATAACATCATCGTGCAACTAACCATATGGTATTGCGCAGGTGCGAGCTGTTACAACACGGCTTGATCCTAGCGTGCAGTCTAATTATTCATACCCTCGTCGCATAACAAACAACCCTTCGCCTTCCTGCTTCGGTGAAAATTGCCTCATTTCAGCAAGGCGAGGGAGGGTAGCCGTTTATTGGTTGTATAGGATTAGCAGCAGTTAAAGGCCAGCAGGGTGATAATCCTGACTCATTCCACGACCACGGCAAACTGCCTCATCTCTATATTGCTATCGACTGAGGCCGAGGTGTCCGAGAAGGCAATCACTAATTCCAATTAGAGCAAAGAGCGTAACCTAGGCGAGAAAATTGTCTAGACGCCTGTTTCCAAAGCTTATGTTTGTGTATAAGTTCATTGCCTTCAAAATTAAAAGGTCAAGTCATGGCAACCCGTAATCATGGAATAGATAAATCTTGCTATTTCTGCTGAACTGCGATGGTATCAAAGTTTGTATAATATTTTTAAGCTTAGTCAATTTACACAAAATAATGTTTCCCTTGTTTACAAAAATAACATAAAGCAACTCATATGTAATCAGAAGACCAACCATTTTCTATCAGCTACTGGATAACTTGACCCTTGAATACAATTGATGAACTGATTCTTGTTAAATTGACATGGTGATAGTAACCTGGATTGGAAAACTGGATAAACCCTCACCAGCATCGTTTGTGTTCCTTTTTAATGTTTGGCATTTGAGTACTTGGGTCATGTCACAAAGAAATATTCAATTTAAAGTGGATAAAGCTTTGTTGTACTACATTCTATCATCAGCTCCACTCTTATTCTAGCAGCTGATTGGTCAATGTTATGAGCTCAATATTAATCCTGTTTTGGGATCCTAATAATGCTTTTCACAACATTCATTTTTAGGGCCCCAATATATTTATACTGCTTCCGGTAGTGCCAAACTATTGGTGGGCTTACCATAGCAACGGAAAAAAATCAAAATGGTGGCCACTGCTGCTTGCAACCCAAAAGAAATAGTTTATAGGTATAAAAACACTATTTGCGCATTATAATCCGCCATAATGGTGTATGTCTGGAAGATCATATGACAGAAAGTAATTAAGATGGATTAAGGTATTCATTTCCAATGAATGTGGCAATGCTACATCAAACACACCTATATCTCTAGCACATTGTATGAAAGCCTTGACTAGATGCAAAGCTCTCTACGAAGTCATGTGCATTCTTCTATTGCTATGTCTAATTCGAGTTGCCGGAATATCTATTCTGAGTGTTTGGTCTATTTTTGGCTTATATAGTATGATCACCTTTCTGTACGGACTCTCTCCCCGACTCTCAGTTGATGTTTCCCAGTGCTGTCATCAGGCGGAAGCTGCTGCCTAATAGTTTATAAACAAGCTCTCTCCACACCTGGCTGACGGGAATAGAAGGCCATCCATCACGCTGCCTTGATTCAATTAGTCCTCTTATGCCTTATCGAGACCCAATTAAATGGAACGAGTGCTGTCCATGTTTTCCCATACAGTAAGCACTCAGACACATTAATAATTCCCAATTATCAACTCCAGGATTGATGTTTCAAGGCGGTTGACTGTATTACACGGAACGAAATATGCACTTGAGGAAGGCTGTAATAACCATGCTGCCTGCTGCATGGAGTAAATGATGTATGTGTCTGGATTAGTGGAACCCGTAAACCTGAACGTATATATCCATACTTAAACTCCAAATGTCAAACATATCATCACCCTCCCCCGAACATCTAACTATCCATATATATATATGATGTAGCAAAATACATTTATACCTCATTACATTTGGTTATATTAGTATGAAAGTATTCCTATCCTAATTCTTATGTTTACATTCGATTTTGGTATTTGCAATTGCATTGAATCATATGACTGCCGGAAGATGTGTAGTTATTGTGATATTCATTTGCACAAACTGATTTCTCAATCGGATACGCTGTGTTTCATTTATCATAGCTTTATTCAAATACCTGCAGCAGTGTGGATTAACTACGAAGAGAAATTGAAAAAGGATGAAATACATGGATGTATTAAGAAAAGAGAAACATATGTTGTTTTTTGTGGAGAGTTAACGTCAGTTTGTTGATGACGAAAGAAACCAATCCACAAAAAGAATTCTGGTGACTAGAGCAGGCAAATACTATCTTTAGCACAATCCTTTATTGTTCATAGCCTATGAAATAGCTAATAGCTGGTGCGCTAGGCAGCTCGAACAAGGGGGAGTCCCCCTTCATTTAACCTCTCCCTTTTCTGCCATGCTAGGGCGACATTGTTACCAGGCACACGTTGATAGCACAGTCAAACTGGATACTTGAAGGTAGAACAACTGTCTAACCATCGGTATTACTTGCAACTTTACTAAATGCCTTGAGCCGGATTGGAACGTGGGTATTAGTGAGAGAGAGCGAGGGAGAAGTTGCATTACCTCAGATCACTCGGCTATGGTGTGAGTGTGTTCCTGCAATTACCTACATGGATGGAGAGAGAGGTCTATTAGGGAAACACAAGTTCAGGTCGTAGGGTGACACGCTACTTGTCTCACAAACTAAACATCACCGAGTGACACCAAACACATTTGTTGTATACATACTGCAAGACTCAAAGACAAGAGAGCAGCTTTACAGGAAAAGCATCTGCGGCAAACTCGTAACTTACGATGTAGGGCCAGTGATATGTATTATTAGTCTAACTCGCCAGGAGGCGGCTCTCTCCTCTATACATCTCCCAGTTCCGGAACAGCCCACACTTAAGATATTTACATCTAGTGTAAGGGTCAGTTTTGACATTACAGTCACTCGTTTGGTTCCAATATGCAGACAAAGTAGCAGATACAAAACAACACGTTCATAGAATAATCTTTATCTTATTCATATAATTAGCAAGAGATGACAATCAGTCTAGTTGTGTAAAGACCAGACAGCCGCGAGGTGGTCTCAGCACAAACATCAATAAACCTCTTTTTAGAATCTACAAATCACATTCAAATCAACATTTTCTTTTACAGACGCTGAAATCTTAAGGATGTCCGCTCCAGTTTTATTTTTGGATATGTTATACCTTGTGGGATAAAACTAAAGGAAATGTAAAAAGAAATAGGCTGCTTGGCCGATATCTTTTGCTAGAGCCAAATTGTGATTTTTGAAAAGTGGCCATTTTAGAGAAATGAGGCCGCCACGTCGCACCTTTTTTTTATTTTTAGCTCATTCTGGGTTGATCGCCCACATTAAAGTAATTGTCGATCTTCATGAGTGTAAAGTTGCATGCAGGTAATAGCGTAGGTCCTCTTTCTGCTTGCGCAAACTGCATTTCAATACCAACTATATATTTTGCATAGCTTAAGATTGAATTGGAGGGGTTGAGTAAAAAATTATCATTTTTTTCGAAAATGGACCCAGATATAGGGCAATTTATCGCACATAATGAATTGTAAAAAACAATGGAGTCCGAAGATTTTATTTTTTATTTTTGATATACTCTTGCCCTGTAAATTTGCATTCTTTATGTGAAAAAAATAGGGGTGTTTCGAGTTATTTTTTTATGAAAATCAAAAGACAATGACGCGGCCTCTGTTTCCTTATTGTTGTGGCAACAATAGAGGGGAAATCCCTTTGTTGGAGTCGCGTAGCGCTCGCTAAGACGTAAGTATAGGGCGATTTATCGCACATAATGAATTGTAAAAAAAAATCTAGTCCGAAGGATTTTTGAATTTTTTCATATGTTCTTGTTCTGTAAATTTGCATTCAATATATCAAAAGAAAATAGGGGTGTTCCGAGTTACTTTTCTTGCTACAGAGCTACGAGTGAAAGGGTACGTTTTATGCTTTTTGGCAAATAAAATTGGCAATGCCCCGTGCAAACAACAGGGAAATTGCTTTTGGTGGAGTCGCCAGAAGGGCTAGTTATGACAAGTCGCTACCCATGTCAGC
>OZ012695.1:8993970-9013970 GCA_963942565.1 Maea johnstoni
CTGTTTTTTCTGCATTCAATTTCAGCTTGTTCTGTGACATCCATGTATATATGTCAGTGAGACAGCCCTCCAGCCTAGCAACTCCTATATCGACTGCTTATTGAGTGATGGGTTTTATTGACAGATAGAGCTGTGTGTCATCTGCATATATGTGAAGCTCTAAACCATGCTTTCTGATGAGTTTCCAAAGAGGTAGTAGGTAGATCAGGAACAACAATGGTCCTAGCACTGATCCTTGTGGTACAGACCACAGAATGTCCTGTAACCCAGAGAATAACTTGTCAATCTTGATGCGGAGTGTGCGACCTGACAGGTAAGACTTAAACCAAGCAAGTGCTTGACCCGTAATACCTTTTTTTTTAATTTACAGAATTTTTTGTTTATTCATTACATGCCAGCTATGACAATCGCATTCTAATACATACTATTGTTTTCCTGAGAACCCTCGCATTTGAGAATTCTTACAATAAGAGATACTGGGTTAGTGTGACCTCCATTCTAAAGCATTAGAATATCTAAGGAGGATTTTCCTGAAAAGAAGAAATTGTTACATAGAATATTATTAAGACCAATGTATTGCCAATAAGTGCCACTCTTTCTCAAATTTTTCCATACTGTGTGTGATGTTTGCCAAGTATTTTGCATGTATATATTCTTGTCTCAATAAATTTTTGAAACAAAAGAAATTTGGAGACTTGTTTTTCAACTTTGCCGAATATATAGTTACTTTGGCGTATAGAATGATTTTTGAAATAAGACAGCTTTTGTGAATGTCACCCGTGATGATGCTGTTTGATGTCAAAGTATAATTCCGTACTCCTATCTGATTTATCCATCTTTCAACGTCTGACCAGAGTTTGATTGATTTTTCACAATGTAAAATCATATGTGAGTTGCTATCGTTAGTTGTTTCACACATATTGCATATAGGGCTTTCCTTTATGCCCATTTTATGTAATCGGTCATTAGTAAAGAATCTCTGGTGTAATGTCCGGAATTGAACATATTTAGCATAAGTATCTGGTATTAAAGTACTATGCCGCTTGAAAGATTTTGATATTTCAGATGGTATTAAATCAACATCATCACAGGTGTTCCATTTTTCGCAGTTTTCTTCTATGATATTATAATGTCTACCTTGTAGAGTACGATATAGATTTGAGACCCCCTTTTTATCTTTGTTGGCTATAATATTGAGATAGCTATTGCGTGGAAGGGGTGTTTTAGATTGTGGAAAATCTTTATATCGCAAGAAGTTTTGGATTTGTTTACAGAAGCCACCATATTCTAGAAAATTGGTTTTTAATTGAAATTTTGCTTGAAATTCAGTCAGACTGAGTGGTTTGCCATAACTGTCAACAATGTCATTTATGGTTCTGACTCCTCGCTCGAACCAGTTCATTTTAAAGTTGAGTTTTAATTTGGGGTTAAACCACAGTGGAAGTTCATGAATTATATCCATTTGTACCATGATATCTGTTTTGAACAAAGTGTTGAAACTTATAATAAAATCATACCAAAAAGGATTATATATGACTTCCTTTGTCGCTTCAAGTTTGTCAGGTCCAAAGGTAAACATATCATAAATACCCCAAACATTTGGAAAAGTTGTCCACTTAGAATCACTTCTAAGCAGCCTCTTTATCCAACCTAGTTTCAGAGAACAATCAAATTTTTCCAAGTTATGCAATTTCAAACCCCCATCAAATATTTCAGCTTCTATTATTTCCTTGCGGAATTTTGGTGGTTTGTTATTCCAAAGGAATTTTTTGAACAATGTATTAATTTCCTCAAATAAATTTTTTTTGGGACTGGGAAGGGACAGGAGCAGGTGGGTGATTTTAGATAAGAAAAGCGATTTTATGACAGTAACTTTGCCGTAGGGGCTTAATTTCCTGGCTTGCCAGAGTTTGATAAGTTTTTTATGTCAGAAATCTTCTTTTCAATGTTTATTGTAATGATTTCACCCATTTCATTAGTGTTGTAATCTATACCAAGAACAGTGAACTTGTTTGTCCAATCCATTCCATACCTGCCTTCCCAGTACAAGCTCCTGTCCCTTGTCGCCCCAAGTTTGACGGCTTTGGTTTTGTCCACATTTATACCCAGACCTGATATGTTTTTAAACCATTTGAGAATACTCATTAATTTTTTTATAGCTGCAAGTGAACCCTCTAAGAACAAAGTTGTATCGTCTGCGTATTGTGAAATAAATATTTCGGTGCCATTTACCTCAATCCCCTTAATGTCCCCACATTCCCTGATGCAATGAGATAGGATTTCCGCACAAAGTACGAAGATATACGGGGATATCGGATCCCCCTGACGACAACCCATGGAGAGCGGAATGATGTTTGAGAAATGTCCATTGTTTTCTACAACGGAAGTCGAATCGTTATGTAATAATTTAATCATTGTGATAAATCTATCACCATATCCAAACATTTTCATGCAGGTATATATGTACGACCATTCAATAGTGTCAAAAGCCTTTGCGAAATCTAACACTATTAGTAGTCCTTCTTTATTTTCCATCTCACAATGGTTTATGGTGTCATATAGAAGTCTAGTATTGTCACCAATAAAACGGTTTGCTATAAAGCCAGTCTGGTCCGGGTTTACTACTGTCTCTAAGGTAGATTTAAGTCTATTTGCAAGAATTGCTGAATAAAATTTGTAAGTACTGTTGAGCATTGTCAATGGTCTCCAGTTTTTCAGTAAGTTTCTGTCTTTTCCTTGTTTTGGGATACAAGTTATTGTACCTCGCTTAATACTAGGTGAGAGTGCGTTTACTGTTATTGCTTGTTTGAATGATCTAAATATCCAGTGAAGTAGTTCAGTGCAGAAAGTCTTAAAAAATTCATTGGAGTATCCGTCCGGTCCTGGTGCTTTGTTAAGTTTAGCCTGTTTTATTACTAGTTCTAATTCTTCTATTGTGATGTCTAAGTCAAGTAAGTCTCTTTGTTGTTCTGGTAATTTAGGTAAATTTGTAGTCAAGTAGTCATATTTGGAATCTAGTATCGGTACTGTGGGTTTTGTTGTAAATAGGTCTTTATAATATAAATACTGCATCTCCATAATTTTGTTCATGTTGGTTTGTGTGTTTCCAGTTTCATCTATTAGTTCTGGAATTGATTTGTTGAGGAAATTTTTCTTCTCTAAGTTTAAGAAGAAACTTGAGGGTTTTTCCCATTGGGAATTTAGCACCGCTCTGGAGCGCACCATTGCGCCACTTATTTTATTTTCTCTCCACTTTTCTAATTCTTCTTTTTTACTATCTAAATAATCTGATAAAGTTTGCTTGTGTGTCAGATCATTGTTGGAATCAATTGATTTTTCAATTGCTTCAATACTTTTTGTCAATTTTTCTTCATATTGTCTATTCTCCCTGGCTAATTTCTTGGAGAATTTAATGGTCTCACCCCTTATCTGGCATAGTAGGGTGTCTAAGAACAGGGAATCATCTATGTTGATTTCTAGATCTATCCCGTTGTTGTGTCTTACGTACTCTGCACTGTAAATTGGTAATGCATAAGTAGCCTTGGCTAGTTGGATTTCTTCTTTGACCATATTCAAGTATTCTTGATTTTCGAGCAGTTTATTATTAAATTTCCATTGGCCTTTGCCCCTTGGGTGTTTGGAAATATTGAGTGACAGTTCAATAGGTGAGTGATCACTTCTATATGATGCCTTTATTTCTGCCTTGGGACATAATCCCATCAAATTCTGTGATATTAGGCAATAATCCAGTCTTGAACGTTTAAAAGGTTTCCTCGTACCCCATGTGAATCTCAATTTATCTGGATTTTGTTCTCTCCAGATATCAATTAAACCATTGGTATTCATTAGTTTCTTAATCTGCTGATTGATATTTTTATGACGGATTGACTGATAATTGTAAATATCAATTATTTCGAGTGGAGTATTCCAGTCACCCATCCATACTTGATTTTCAAGTAAATCAGCTTCAAGTTTTTTCTGGAGAGATTCTAGCCAAGTTGTGTCATCACTATTTGGGCCATACACGTTTATCATGGAGAAGCAGCATAAGTCAGGGAGTTCGAAATTTATCAAAAGATATCTACCGTCTTTGTCTAGTACAGTCTTTGTAACAGTGTGTTCAAATGTATTGTTAATGATAATACTGACACCTTTCGAGTTTGTGGATACACCTGCACAATAAAAGGTTACATTCCATTCCTTGCTCAACAGGGGGATGTCGCGGGGGGTCCAATGTGTTTCTTGAACAAGGATTATGTCTAATTTCTGTTGTTTAAAAGAATTGAATAAATCAAATCTTTTATTTTCCTGTCTAAGACCCCGTGCATTAACAGATTGAATAATCAATCGATTAGGGAGGATATCTATGCATCAGAGATGGGGGGGCAAGTTGAGGGGCTGGCACGTGACGAACAAAGTTTTCTATAAATGTCAAAAATACATATTTAATAACAAGCATAACACTACAAACACTGTATAGTAATGCTATGAACAGAATACAAAAACACAATGGAAATTTAAAATAAAGAAAGCACAGTTAGATTTTAATCTAAACTGTACTTATAGGCACAATGATTAAGTTAAAGTGGTTTGTCGAAATGTAAAAAACTGTCTATTAAAAAAGTGTATGGAGGAAATAGATTTTACTTAATTTCTAGAAGAAAAATCTAGTTGAAGAGGAACTGTTTAAGTGTTAAGCGAAAAAAGAAAAAGGATAGAAAAAGGTAATTACTAAGGAAAAAAAAAAGAAAGGAGCTCAAAAGTCCGTCTACTGAGATGTGAAGAAATTATAATTTAGAATTCTGGACATTATCTGCATATATACTTTCGGTGAAGCACTGCTTTACACCGATGGTACCACTTGTTATAAATAGTAAGAAATTTTTTAAGTTATTTGGAACAACTGTTGTACTATAGGTACATAATATCTTAAATATACAATACAGATGTGCTGCTTTGTTCATACTTGGTATAAGCTTGGTATGACAAACAAAAAACCGCTGCACATCTGATAATACTGCAAAGTGATAGACATGTAATGTATAGACAAGTCAGTACATGTATCCTTACTAAAGTAGTTTGCACCCACTTTGTAATGATCTGACTTTATACCAATATTACATTTTTAAACACGTAGAACTAATAATGTTACTGCTGATACACCGGGAAAAAAAAAGTAATTATTTGTATTAAAAATAACCGAGCAGTATATACTATGATGACATACTTGGCATAACTAAGTATTGAATGCAAACAACAGCAATACAAAAAAAAAATTTAACATGGTGAAATATTTTACACACATTGCTAAAAAATATGACTTAAGAGAGGGATGCAAACCCTAGAAGTACACCAAATACCTATAAGCCACAAGTATGTACATTTAGTACCTTTTTACCCTTATTATCGTAAGGGAAAATATTATAATATGCAAAAATACTCAATTAAATATTAGAAGATTAATGGCTACGCTGTGGATTGTGTTTGAACAGCATATTGCTTATAATTGTAATGTTATTTCTATACATTAAACTAAAATCTTTAATGACAAATAACATGGAAGAAGTAATGAAAAGGAAAAAAAAAAAAAAAGATTGAAATTAACTTTGAATGTACATCTACTTTGATGTCGAATTGAAGTACTTGTTACAAACCCAGTACATGTTGCATTGAAATACTTGTTACAAGCCCAAAACATAGACTAAAATGTAGTACACTGACCACACACTACCATTGTGCAATGATATTGATGATGAAATATCATCTATGATGTTGGATTAGGGTATTTACCACATACCATTACATAAACAAAGCATACTACATAGTTTTTTGACATGTAAGTAATGGGAAGCAGGCACATTTTAAGTAAAGTTTTTAAATAGATGAGTGTGAGACCTGAACACATAACCATGATGTAATGTCTAAATTTACAGGATAATGTTAATAGTGCAGGTATTCTGTTTAGAAGCAGTAAAATTAGTCAAAACGGGTAGAATGTATCTATTGTTAGCTGAAAGATGACTTGAGTTTCAGGTGTAGTACTTTATTCTGAAAGTTCATAAGGAAGCTTCTCTTTTAGAACATGGCTGCCCAACTTTGAGGTTGCAGAGTGTTCAGATTTTGTATACTCTGTGAATGTTCAAACGGAGAGTTTTGGTGACAGATAGCCTGTCCATTTCCTTGATGTTGGCAATGCAAGAGATGACTTCTGCTACTTCTGGTGGTGTCGAGATTTCTGCATACTCCAGAGGGTCGTAGGGTGCGTTTGATTCAGGCAGTAGTCTAGTTGTATCTACCTTCAAGATTATCTCTACCATGTCTGGTGTGGGTTTCAGCAGTTTTCTTCCAATTCCAAGGTAGCCGTTTGGAAACCGAAGGAGGTACTCCAGTGCCTCGTTGTAAGTGCCTTGGAAATTCAGGTAGTGTAGTAACTGGTTCTTTGATACACCTGTCTCCAGCTCTTTCAGTAATTCAGCGTGACACCCCAAGGTGTATACTCTCAGTGCCATTCCTGTTTCACGAACAGCTGTCATATATGTTCTGAGGATCTTAACCTGATTTGTCATTGAGCTGTAGCCTGCTGAGATGTCCAGCCCTACTCCACCATATGCCACAATCCCAGGTGAGTGCTTGTACTGGTTTTGTCCCATATGAACTGTTAAGGTCCCATTTGGGCCAGCTGTGGGTCGGGCTCCTTCAGCCGACTTCTTTCTGATGGCTGGCTTGGAGATTTTGTGTAAGGATTGCTCTCCTTTCTTGTAGACAGGCTGCTTTTGTTTATCAGAGGTCTCAACAGACTCTACCTCGATGCTTACTCTTGGTCTGGAGGGTGAGGACTTAACCCTTTTCTGATGGGTGATTTTCTTTTTCACTGAGTCTTTAGCCATCTCTCTCTTTGCTTTCTCCAAGATTTTCTTCTTGGTGGCTGAATCAATTTCGTCCCAGAAGTCTTCGTCGTCAAGAATCTTCTTGCTTAGCATCTTTTTGGCCATCTGTTATTATAAGGGGAAACAAAAGGGATTGTTAGAAGTGCATGGTTATAGGAATAAGTTATCAGATGTATAGGTGAAATTTCAGGAGGTAAGGAGAGGATATTTTGTAAAAACAAAACGAGCAATGGTTATTAGTCATGAATCATTTTTAAGGGAAATGATCCGGACAGGTTTTGTGCAGATGTAGTATATATGAGGCAAATACTTTAGGGTTATATATTATAAGTGAAATTACACTGTGGCACCGGCATGGATGCATTATAGAAGAAGTAGAGAAGAAAAAACACATAAAAAAAGAAACAATTAAGCTTAGATGATATGTAGATATGATTGTTGAGTACTTTTAAGACCATATATTGTAAGTACAATTATAAGTTGAATGCATTTAAGAAAAAAATGGAAGGGAATAAAAATAGTACAGTATGTGAAGATGATATGTAAAGAGGCCTGAGTACAAAGCAAATTGTTTGACTGTTATGATCCATTGTAGAGTACAATGCTAATTTGCTTAAGTATCAGGAAACAAACAAGTTATTTGACTCTTAAGTGCATTGTCAGGGACAAGATACATACTAATTTGTACAGGTGAAAATAAAAAGGACCTTCAATTGCTAAGGCAATTTTGTACATTGTCAAGGACAGTATATATTAATAGGAATGTATTTTAAAGATGTGTATGTGCACATAATAGACATGTGGAAATGTTAACATGAATAGGCATTTACCATGAAACTATTTAAGCCACACTGTGTTTACAGTGGTATGATACATTTTGTTAATTTGCATACATTGATGTTTTACATGTGGAAAATGTAAATGTGCATATTATGCTGATATTAGATCCATTTTGGATTTACAATAATATAAATGCATTATACATATACATGTGATACAAATAATACCCGTTTGGCTTTACAGTGATATGGTTATAAAATGCATTTTGTAAATAACAATAGCGTACATATATATGAGATACTAATAGATCTCTTTGGTTTTACAGTAGTGTGGTATTAAAATGCATTGCTGATAGCACAGTATAAATGAAAATTGCATAAATGTGCTGATAGCACAGTATAAATGAAAATTGCATAGGGGGCAGTGTGTGGGCTATGAAAGAGAGACTAAATATGTCTAGACATATTGGGTTGTGTTGCAAGTAATTATTGCATATATGTAAACTAGTTTTGTTGAATTACCAGATTTGGTATACCATATGGATTTGTGTTAACCATATGCATATACTTTGCAGGGGGTTTGTCGTGTTTCACCCATTTTACCTTAGTATCAGGTCTCATCTCAAGCCACACTTTGCCCTTACCATCATCACAGGCCCTAGCCAAACCCTCATTGTTTTCTCTGATCTTAGTTGAAATAGCTTGATAGGACTTTCTCTTTTCCCTTGCTACTGGGGCCAAGTCTGTTTTCACTGCAAACCTTGTTTCGTTTTTAGTATTGTATGGAGCTATTTTGATAGAGGCTCTTAGGACCACCTGTCTCTCAGTCCATTTAAGGAAGGCTACTATTGTTGGTCTTATTCCTTTTTTTTTTTTTTGTCACCAACCCTGTGAGTATTTCTAATATCCATGTTATCAACATCTGCTATGTCCAGTTCTAACACTTCAATCATAAACCATCTCACCCTTTTCCAAGTGTCCTCATTCTCTTCTGTTTCTGGTAGACCATATACCCAAAGATTCATCTTTCTTTGCTGTTGCTCACTAGCTTCGTCCCTTTTGAGAGAAGTTTCCCTGAACCCTTCCAAGAATTTCAGTCTGTTGTTTACCTCCTCACTTATTTTTGACTTTTCAGTCAGCTCATCTATCGATACTTGGTTTTTCACTAATTTATCCTCCATATATTCAATCAGCTTTTCAGCCTGTTCTAATCTAGCCTCTAGGGTAGCTATATTTTCTTCGCCCACCACTTGTTGTTCTGTGAGGTGCCCTACTTCAGATTGAACGCTACACAGATTCTCATTAATGGCTGTAATCTTGTCATCTGTTACTCTGACATTTGCCTTAACTTCCTTGAACTGGGTTTCCATGTATTCGTTCTGCTTTCTAAGAATCTCCTTTAATTCGTCGAAGCTACCTTTGTCAGGCTGACTTGGTTTTACGGACATTTTTGGAGCCTTTGAGGATCGGAGGATTCTTTCACTATGTACCTGCGCTTCTAGCTTGTTTGGTTTTAGTCTAGCCTTTTGCCCTCTATTTGACATTACACAACACAATATCTATACATGTATACAGTTGTTTATTGTTTACCTTTCGTAGTACAGCTATCCTGCGTGTAGTACCTCAGCTTTGTTGATCAACGGCGTGCCTCAGTTTTCGATGGAAAGTCAGTGTACAGCGGCGTAGCTCCGCACTTAGTGAGATCACCTATTATCGCTCACTGTAGAGTTTCTTTTATACGCAGGAGTATACTTGAAGAACAATGTTCACCAGTGCTGTAAACGGTGTCGAGAAGCTGTCGTCTATGCGGTTCCTCGTAGCGCACTGTCATCAACGTTGCACTTAAGAGAAGTGATGTACTGTCATCTGGTTGCCCAACGGTTAGATAGTACTGTCATCTACGTTGCCCCATGCAGACAAGCATGGGGAAAACTGTCATCTACGTTGCGTGTGCTATTTCGTCTATAGCACACGATCCAATCCCCGTTCTCCTTCTTGTCAAAACTTCGTTGGTCAGAAGTTTGCAGTTCTCCAGCTCGTGAAATTCCTTTTTTCGGCCAAGATGTCAAATTTTGCAGGACCACATCCGTAGCACATGTGCTCTGCTTTCAATATGGCGGCTCGAATATATAGTCTCTACACCATATGTTCTTTGTAGCAATTGTGAAGATATAATCCGTTTTGTAGCTCACTTCAACACTATTTCGATTGTCATTTTAAATATTTGTTGTTGTGTTACTTGTAGCTCGAGTTTGTTGACTGCACGCTTCTTTATCTTGACCAAGGGTCAGAGGCTATTGTTCGCAGCTTCTTGAGACTCATTCATAAATCTAACAAATTTATGTCATAATCCGGGATTTTAGCTCAGCAACTTTCACAACAGCACATTCTATGCTGTATGTGTTGGTTGAATATGCTAAAAGATATTTTGGATTGCTTTGACATTTGCAGATTTTGTGAGATTTAACTTTCAGAAGACGGAGCTGATGAAAAGAGCGTGTTTAGCCTGTTGAGGTCATGACGTCATCTCTTGAGGTCATGACCCGTAATACCTAATGTATTTTCCATTCTGCTGAATAGAACATCATGGTCGATGGTGTCCAACGCCGCACTCAGATCTAACATGACCAGTATAACTATTCCGTGCTGGTCAATGCTAGTTAGTATGTCATTCTGTACATTCACTAGGGCCGTCTCTGTGCTGTGACCAGGCTTGTAAGCAGATTGTAAATGTTCGTGCAAGTTGTTTTCAGTCATGTAGTCAGTTAGTCGCTTCGCCACCATTCTCTTCAGCAGTTTTGAGATGTAAGAGAGGTTGCTGACAGGACGGTAGTTCTTCAAAATATCTGGATTTAGTGTAGATTTCTTTATCAATGGAGTGACTACAGCCGACTTCATGGATTTTGGTACTTGGCTATATATATATATATATATATATATATATATATATATATATATATATATATATATATATATATATATATATATATATATATATATATATATATATATATATATATATATATATATATATATATATATATATATATATTTACTTTACAGCCCTGCTGGAGGGTATTTGCGCTATTTTAAATTCGGGTATTTAAGCAATCTAACAAATCAGATACAAAGCAGTATATTATTTGAAGGATGCTATTTTGGCGCTATAATGGGCAGCGCGAAAAGAGAGAAAATTAAATGCCTATAAAAAACAGATATACAGTATATACAACTGAAATAGATCCAACGTGCAATTGATCCCGTGCATTGGGCAGTATTACCCTTGCGTTCATATCGCCGTAAAGCTGGATGATGAAGTCCCAATGTGTAGATGCAGCGAGGAAACACTCCATCTTCTACCCACTATTACCTCGGTGTCATTGCTGGTTTGATAAGCCTAAAGCCTTTACTGCTTTCCCAATATCATATGCCACGCTCTTAAAAGAAAAGACAAATAAATAGCCCTCTTGACACCATGATTAATGGTACTTTCATTCTGATGAAAATTCTCTTTAATTTTCTCTCTTTCTCTGCTCTCCGGGTTATTTCTAAATCCATCCCTGAAGATTGGAGATGCCTAATCATTCCTGGCCCTCTATTACTTAACTTAACCACCCCCGCGCATGCGTTTGATGAGCGTGACTACGTAATGGTTTAGAAAGTGCTTCTGGGTGCATTGACAACAATCTGTTCTAGCCAATCATATTCATATGAACAAGGTATTTGAGCAGTATTGTTACGTATTGGTTGACAGTACAGATACACATTTTACCAAGCCATGCTGCAGAAGCAGTCGTAGTAGGAAAGTGGAAAGGCAATATAATACAGATGTATGAACATTGGAAACAACAAATAATTCGTAATCATATACACATTCTAAAATGTTTTTTTTTAAATTTCTAACTTGTAAACCATTACTATCGTATGAAGGCAAATGTATGAAGAGAAACAATCTCCCACACACTGATGCTTACATTGGCAAAATGATACGCAAATGGCATCATTATTAGTTTGTAATACAAAATAGTTGGTATCAAATAGATTGCATACGTTTGAGCACTGCCTCTAATATCACGTAATGTTGGCATAAACTGCGAAGCATGTTGATAATTTTCTGGTATACTTTGAACCTGATTGCAAAAGGTAGGAGAAGAAAATGTGGTGACAGTACACCATTTGAGACTAAACCAAAGTTCTCTGGTAAAAGCATCGACTATTTCCATTCCACTGGTAACTGACACACATAACTAAAACGGCAGTCAAATCTTACAACCTTTATGGCAGTGACAGATAGAAGTAGTCAATATGATGCGGTGGACCACTCGGTCACAGGGGCAGCCCGTTCATCAACTGTCAAGACTTTTGTATGTATCGATCTTATCAGCCCTCATTCACTTCAGGACGCGGACCACTCTCTCCCCATTGCGTGCCATCAGAAAACAACATATATAGGGTCAAGCGCTACACGCAACCCCACTATACTATCACTCCTAGCACTTCCTCCTATCAGTCGAGTGATGCTCGCTTCTTTGATGCCTTGCCAATTGGCGGCCTATCTTGCTACGCAATTATCGTATCACTACCATTGTGATTTGTATATATCGTGTGTGTCCGGAATTATGATAAACGGTACGCTATTCGATAAATTCCAAACTTCGCAGTAGTTCTCTTAGATAGCCGCTGCCAAAGGTCACAGGTTCACACCAGGCTTGGGCTAGGTGAGGAGATTGTTGGTGGCGTGGGGTTCGAGGGTGTTTTTCCAGTGCATACAGTTTCCTGTTTCCCGAACCATCAACAAACTACTTATCATGTGATTCAGCCCCAATATGGCAAAATGGAATGATAAATAACATTCAAAATCCGTATCCAATTATCTAATATAAGAGCCTAGACATAGACATTTTAATGACTATTCTGCAGGCAACATTCCACTCCTGTAATATCGACTGCTCTACGTTACACTAAACGGATCTTCATACCGTAGACTTGATTCACACACCTGAATTCAGTCTCAAACATATCTTCGCTAATGCCTGTATGGTTCTAAACCTCCAACATTTCATACTACTTTTATTTGTTATGTTCCTTTAAAGTTCTCAAACACCAGCTCGGATAATTTTTGAAAATATTTGAATTGTGTATTGACATACATATATATATATATATATATATATATATATATATATATATATATATATATATATATATATATATATATATATATATATATATATATATATATATATTTGTAGTTGAGAGAAGGCAGGGATATTGCGACTTATAATGTGTCCTGATATCTACTCTGAGTTTGTAATAACAACAATATGAAGTATGTGAAAATAAGTAGATATAGAAGATTTATAAATTCCTCCAATATCATTAAAACGTAGTCGACAACGCGTTGCATTGAATAGTTTTATAATTTTGAAAATGAAATTGATGTACACAGGTAAAAGTTAACAGGCTTGTACAGGCCCGTTTTTTCAACGGGCCCGTAACGAGCCTGTAACCGGCATGTCACATGCACGTTACTAGCCCGTCGATATAACGGGCTCGTTTAAACGGGCCTGTTATATCAACGAGCTGGTAACATGCATGTTATAACAGGCCTGCTACAGACACGTAGCGGGCCCGTTAATACATAATTTCTTAAACAAAGTTATAAGTATTTATTTTGCATTATGTGGCTTACTTGTGGTAACGGGCCTGTTATATTAATTGGCCCGTTACTTTGACGGAAATGTAACGGGCCTGTTGAGACGGGCCCGTTACATGCCCGTCGGGAAGATATGGGGGTCCCAATAAGTTTTGGATCTGCAACAGGCCTGTAATGGTCCAACGCCATAGGCCCATATAGGACGAGCCCAAACAGGACCGTAGTAGGGCCCGAAATTTAATCTTTTAACAATGCTGTAACAGGCCCGTTACAGGTTCAGAGCTCTAGACATCTAGTGGCCATATCATAAAAAGCCAGAAATTTTGATACTTATATTTTTTTCTTCTGAGATAAAACTTATCAGATTTAAAAGATATGTTTTATGTATTCAATATCTCCGAAATGATCAATTGAACAGAATCTTAATATTGCAAGCATTATATTTTAACGATGCTGTAACGGGCCCGTTACAGGTTCACACAGACATCTGGTGGCAACATTTTTATCACAAAAAGCCATATATTTTTTATTGATATTTTTTTCTTCTAAAATAAAACTTTGAAAATGTTTTTAAAAATGTGTTTTATATATAAAATACCTCCAAAATGAGCAATTGAGCAGAATCTTTTTAATAAAGTCATTATTCTTTTTGCACTGATACTGACAAAGCATGGGATTGGGATGCATGAAAATGGTACCTATATAAGAGGTCGGAGATCAGTAAGTAGTACCTGAGAAGCATTGGACTTGTGTAAGTGCTTGAGCTAATAACTTGGTGAGGCATTCTGAGGTGAGATTTTAAGGGTAATAGTATTAACTAGACACAGGGTATTAATCCTGATTCCTGATTTGACATTAGGAAGTAAGAATAAATAACTGTAGTTGCATTGTGACCTCCTCAAGTCCAGCAGCATAGCAAGTTACCTAGCATAACTGCCCTGAAACTAATTGCCTGGATCAATTGGCAGCAGAAGGCACTTGGAACATTTTGTTTCGAAATGTAGATATCAAAACCTTATTTTCCATCAGTTTTTGAATGCTCGAAATTTTGAATTTACAGGCCCCTGATGGGCATGTAACAGGCCATTAACAGGCATGTAACAGTCATGAAACGGGCCTGTTGGAACGGGCCCGTTACATTGCTGTGCACCATTATGCATGTAACGGGCTTGTAACGGGCATGTACAGGCCCATTAACTTTTACATATATATATATATATATATATATGTGCCGGGTGCGACTCTCTGCTGGATTCCCAAGAAGGTTGGCTTGGTCGCTATATGAATGTGCGGTGTACTAGAGGGCTGTCTATGGCCCTTCTGCAACTGAAAGACCCCTTGGAACTATTCATGAAGAGACAAGAATTTCATCCAGGTACCGGGTTTCTGTCTGGTCGCGATATGACCTAACCTGTTGAAAGCGACGTTAAACCCCATTACTTCATTCATCATATGCCAAAAACTGTACAGTTTTGTGTTTGCATTTGTAGAGGTATAAATGTCTACGTTGCAGTCGCGCAGATAGATTGATTTAATCCCTTGTTTAGCATCCAAGTTAGGCGATCTATAATTGCTGAAATGTTACATGCAGTCGATATGTACAAACACAATTTACTTCAAAGCAGGGCGATGTGTCGATCGATGGTTTCGAGCAGTCCATGATTAGCAATTAGTGGAGGGAAGGAGATCAGTAAGACAAAGGACGAAAACCTCGCTGCCCTCGAGATTTAATTAAGTGAATTCACTCATTTCCTCGCTGATCGAATGTTGAGAACCATGTTAAAGAAGGCCCAGCACACCATCTGCGGGTATGAGCAGAGGATAGACTCTGTGGCAATATACACAGACGTTGGAAGTGTTCTACATCAGGTCACTTGGCAAAGTACATGTACTGCAAAACACACACTTTATGTTCACGTCGCTTAAAGTTCTTACTCTTTCCTCGACAGCCGTTTCGTCCCTGCAGCGGCACATTAAAGTAGAGGCTTTTTCATTTTGAACTGCACTACTGTGACAGCAGTTGCTAGTTTCAAAAGTATGACAATCAGAAGTGCTTTTAATCCCTATTTATGAATATTGTTTATATTTTCCAATATTAATTATTCATTATCCAATATTCATAATAATTTTTTAACATTCATAATTATTTTTTGATATTCTTAACTATTTCTAATATTGGAAACTATATATGAATATTGAAGAATCTCATATGATAATGAAAATGAATTAAAAGTATTTGAAAATGAATTACGAATATTGGGAAATGAACCACGAAAAGTCTATTTTGCGTTTGTGTTCCATACGCCTGGTCATTTGTCATTTGGTATTAGGTAAGTGTACATTACTACGGCAGTATGTTGGCATAAATGCATGAAGTGAGTTAGCAGGACACTATTCTTGTCTTGATGACAGTATATACATGTATTTCGTGCAAATCGTAATTTATAAGAATATATGAATTATTTTACCATTTCATGCAAACAGTCATCACGTTATTATATAAGAGTAAAGTTATACTGTACGACCTTTTGACTTCTCTTGGCGTTCCGCTTCACCTTTATTGAGTCATAAATATTGCCACCAAAAAAGATAAATACATAATTTCTACTCGCCTAGTAAAACTGTTTTTGAAAATTAAATCATGTATGATGTAAGATGTTGCAAAAGAGAAATGCTTTTATGAAATCAATTCTTCATAGTGTATATAAGTGATTTCTTATAATATTCAAACAATACCAAATCCTTAATACGAAGTATCTTCGAAGTGCACAGTCGAGGTATTGTTCTGAAGTGTTTTCGTGTTATTGCTCAGTAATGCTGGAGTAGAGGTCAGTGGCCTCCGTGTTGCTTCACACGCAAAGCCAACCTAACTGGCCAGGTAGAGCAACATAAACGTGATGCTTTATAGCAAATGGCGATGCTTGTGCACAGGGTAGTTATAATCTAGTTTCTCCCTGTGAGCGGAGATTGACATCTGTATTATAACAGCGCATGATTCCATTTATTAGCTTTTGGGCAAGCTATATGAGGATGTAAACAAAGTCAATGTGAGAAAGTGTCCCTTTGGGAAGGATTAAAAGTCCGTTCTAGAGCTCAGCAACTAAAGGGGGATAACTAATATTACCTCACGTGAAGAAATGAGACGACAAGAAACACCAAACACAGTCTTCACTTTTAACACAGCAGCAATCGATATATGCAAACAAAGATCTTCGACTGAAACTATGAATATTTATGAAACAAGCCAAGAGAAAAGGACAGAGTGGCTTTTCCGCCTCCATAAAGAGCTTGTTTTCTCGTTAGTCTGCTTAGTTTCTCAGTGAACCAACTGTAAATGCAGAGAACGTACACATGCTACTAGCAAGTGTTATGTATGCATTTATAAAAGAGGTGAGATCTCCTTAGGTTAAAGTACATACATACAAACGGATTATCCCACGTCACTATAGCAGAAACTAGACAGTTACCATCAATTATGTACACTTCAGCCCTCGTTTCAGCCTTTGATTTATCGATATGGTGAAAATGGAGTGTAAGGTCCATAGACAGCTTGAGAACATATCTGTGATGGTTTAAAACATGTACATGTGTAAGTGCCACACGCAATTGACAGAACTCGCACTCTGTCTCTTCTTAGAGAACGGAAGCTTATCATTTATGCGGACACATGCTTTGACACCTTTGTATAGGTACCTAAGTGCATTTCATAAGGTACTTGAAATACCCATCGAAATCAGTTGAAACCATAATAAATCCCTATCCACTCTGTCAAAAGCCTTTCTAGCGTCCACAAAACAAACAAAGGTTTCTTTCTTTTTCCTAAACCTGTTATCTAAAAAGGTTAAATACAAAACTATGGTCAGTAAAATTGCGAGGCATATGGAAGCAATTTTGCTCATCGCATAACTTTCCATTATTTTCTTCCCATTGTGTTAGTCTTGTATTTAAAAGTTGCAGTGGAGTTATTACAGGGTGATTGCTAGTTGGCGGAAGTAGACTGCAGGAAGTGAATGGCTGGAGTCGTTAGTCATGATGATCACGTCTCTCCGCAGAGAGAAAGAGTGGTGAGGGGTCTGAGCCTACACGCCTGACTGAAAAGGGAAAGCCAGCCAAACCAATGTCGACAACCGTGCATAGAAGCAATTCATTTCCGTCACGGGAACGCAGCTTTTTTCATCCCTTCTGTTCACTGATAGGATGGATTCATACTCTACACGCAACGCAGCCCTTCTTCTTCTCCCAGCTCAAAGTGACAGGAGTTTTAGGCGAGATTTCATTACGCCCAGGATGCTAAACTGTTTGATCAGGCTGAAACGTCCATTAAACGCCAGCTCGTTTCACGGAAATGCCAAATTGCATGTCTATAATTATGACGTATAATGCTTAACAGTACGTGAAACCCCATTTTTGACATTTGATGGAGGAGTGTTTGAGGGGCGACACGCTATTTAATACTTGGTTTATCACCCAGTCAGCCTAGAGGCTCATCTGGCCTCATGACTCGTTACATCTTTCATTGGCACGCGCCCACCACCAGAGCTACTATAGGGAGGGCCGAGGGAGGAGGAATAGAAGCTAGTACGCCAAGAGTATGCTTTATTAGTACATGTAGCCCAGCTTTCCCCTAAGGTATGTATCTTACGCTTAACAGTCATACACTTTACAACGACTGCATGCACTATCTGCATACTTCATATATATATATATATATATAAATATATATATATATATATATATATATATATATATATATATATATATATATATATATATATATATATATATATATATATATATATGTATATATATATATATATGTATATATATATATATATATATATATATATATATATATATATATATATATATATATATATATATATATATATGACATATATGACATGGTATAATTATGTTGCTAACAGAAATTCATCCTTCCTCTATGCGATGAGTGAAATTTAATAGTTACCCTCAGAAAAGTGAGAGGTATCAAAATTGATATTAATCTATTAATGCTCAGTGGCCAAAAGCGGTCTGTCAGCTATGATGAAATCTTGAAAGCAAAGGCATATTTGGAAAAGATATTTGAAGCAGAAGTGTTATTTAGAACATTACCAGCAATTCCCCTTCAGATATTTTGTAAAATGATTCTCAATTCCAAAGTCATTACCAGAAGTATCATAGATCCTGACAACAATTCATGATATGGCCTACTGAATTTTTTGTAGTTCTGCGGTCACTTTCCCGAATGCAGGGATGTTGCTGTGGTCAAGCATGACTGACCATGGTCACTTTCCCCGAATGCAGGGATGTTGCTGTGGTCAAGCATGACTGACCATGGTCACTTTCCCCGAATGCAGGGATGTTGCTGTGGTCAAGCATGCCTGACCATGGTCGTTGAAATAATCTAGCATCAAGGCCAAATAAGATCCTCAGCAGCTTCAGGGGAAAAGGGGCTTCAAACATTGAGACAACTAAGCAAATAGATATGGAAAATACACTGTATTAGGTAACTTTTTAAGTGCTACCATCCCACTGAGGGTAGAGTTGACTACACCATTATGTAATCAAGTGTTTCATCATGCATTACATTGAGTAACATTTAACATCTGACATCTGACTGTACTAATGCACATTAACTAGGTGCTTGTTCAGCTATTTGCATTAAGGGCTATCAAAGTCTAAGTGAGAGTGTTCAAGCACGACTACACAGCCGACCGAACCAATGGTGGGCCGTACTTTGTAGCAATTACTGCTAAAACTGCAATCATATCCAAAAGCATGGCAGACCAAATAATATGCAAAGACTGGTATAATATTACAATATGCAAAGTGTAATTGTTCAGATAAATCGTTAATGGGCGAAAAGCTCATCATACTGAAAGCAAGTTGACATTTAAGATAAATAGTTAATCGTTGTGTTATGGAGCAATTGCCTACTTCAAACGCACTGCCCTATACTCGAACTTAAACTTTAAGTAGTAAATTCCACTACAATCTTGAGCTTTACAATCTTGAGCTAACTTAAGACAAAGAGAAGAAAAAGTAACAGAAGGACACCGAAGGCATGATTGACTATAGTTGTGGTTCTAGTAGGAATAGGCTGAGTAGTGGTTGTTGTGGTGGTGGTGGTATTGGTGGCTAGTGGTGAGAGGCACCACGGAGGCCCAGGCCCATCAATAATTAGCTCAGCAGAGGGCAGCCGAGAGATGGATGTTTACTCTGAGACTCCCAGACCAAATACACAGGATGCTCGTTCAGCCTTCTACAGCAACCTCCTCAGCTACCGCCACAACCAAACACTGCTCGCGCTGGATATGCCGCTACCTCCACACATTGTTGGCTGGTGGTATTTTGATATTGCTGTTTGGCCTACAGTATAGATAGCACCATTTGATCGACTCCAAGCGAACTATTAACATTGTTGATTGCCACATCAGGATAAGGGATGCTTTGAAGATACATTCACTTAATGTGGTAAGCTCCTTATGTTGTAGTAGTAGCAGTAGTTGATGTTCTAGTAGAAGTAGTAAAAGTAGTAGTAGATGCAGCAACAGCAGAAGTAGTAATAGTAGTAGTAGTAGTAGTAGTAGTACATGTAGTAGTAGTAGTACATGTAGTAGTAGTAGTAGTAGTAGTAGTAGTAGTAGTAGTAGTAGTAGTAGTAGTAGTAGTAGA
>OZ012695.1:9016470-9066470 GCA_963942565.1 Maea johnstoni
TATTATGAAGAATAAAATACATTTTAACAAACATTATTTCCCAAGTATGAAATTAATCCTATCAATCACTCAAACCAAACTTTAACACCACAGTAATTAATCTGCCTAAACAAAAGCGCATATATCAGAGATGAACGGGGAAATAACAATGGGAGAAATAAAAGGCATAGCTAGTAAGTCTGGAAAATAATAAAAGCCCCAATCCTGGTGGCGTCTCAAATGATTTTTAGGATCTTTTTACTATAATTAATTAGGCGTATTTCTTTATTAAGATTTATGAACGTTTATAAGTACAAAGGGAATTTATGGAAATCACAGACACAAGAACTTACAAACTGTAACCCAAATTGAAGTAAAATTAGACATGAACTTAAAAATTGGCGTGCAATTACATTATTGAATTTCATTTATAAATTTTATTAAAGTCTAATTGCGAACAGAATAAAAACTCATTTAATTCATCATGTGCTTTAAAGAATAGTTAGTGGACAGATGTTTATAGTCCATATAGTCAAATAAACTCCTTTCGATATAGCAATGTTTTCAGCTGTTTCTCGAAGTTTTGCACACTATTAGCAGCCTTAATGTTATCAGGGAGCTCATTCAAAAAGGCGTGGTGCATAGACACAGCATGCTCTGTCACCATGTTTATGGCCCATATAGTCAAACAAACCCCTTTCGAAAAAGCAATGTTTTCAGTTGTGTCTTGAAATTTTGCACACTATCAGCAACCTTGATGTTGTTGGGGAACTCATTCCAAATGCGTGCTGCATAGGCACAGAATGCTCTGCCACCAATCCTTTTCAGATTAGTGTGTGGTATCTGTAGTAAGTTCTTAGTATTTGATCTTGAAGACCTTGTATTGGCTTGTTTGACTAACAGTTCCCTTAAGGCCCAGTCACACTAGGGTCCGACTATCGCACGATTTTAAAATCGGCAGGTCGGTCCCGATTTTTTCACTTATCGTGCGATCGTCGGATCGTCTAAAAAAAGTCGGTACTGGTTTGCGCTCCTGCTCGCAAATCAGTGGCGATTTTTGAAAAGTCGCAAGACAATGTTTTTGACGCATTTTTTCTAGCAATAAAATCGGCTCCGATAAATCGCAATAGTGTGACTGCAAACATCGCACGACTACTGTATCGCAAGACAAATCATTGACGCATTTTTCTATAGCAATAAAATCGGCTCCGATGAATCGTAATAGTGTGACTGCAAAATTGTCTATTTTCATAATCGGAACGTCCTGTTCCTATTGAAAAATTAGCAAAATCGGATCCGATTTTAAAATCGTGCGATAGTCGGACCCTAGTGTGACTGGGCCATTAGGTAGATAGGTGCACACCCTCGCATGCATTTTAAAGTCAAAAGCATAACCTTGAACTCAATCCTTTTCCTGATGGGCAGCCAGTGAGGATCTTTTAGAACTGGTGTAATGTGATCGTACCTTTTGGAGCCACTAACGACTCTAGCGGCATTGTTTTGGACTTTTTGGAGCCTGCATAGTAGCTCATCAGTGATTCCACAGAGAGGTCAATTATAATAGTCACAGCGTGATGTCACCAGTGATACAATGGCATTCTTGGTTGTATCAGTATTGAGAAATATTCTTATTTTCCAATGTTTCTAAGGTGGTAATTTGCAGACTTGATAACTGTTGATACATGTGCAGACATATTCATGTTCGGATCAAAGACAGCACCCAGATTACCAACTGGTTCCTTAAGAACTGGTGCTATTACACAATTTACGGTAATACTAGGAATAGAGATTTTGCCCGCATCTGTCGGGTGCCCATGACCAGAGCCTCTGTCTTGTCTGCATTCAGTTTCAGTTTATTTTGAGATATCCATGTATAGATGTTGGGGAGGTAGTTTTCCATCTTTGCTACCCATATGTCGACTACACGCTGATTGGTTGGTTTGAGAGAGATGTAGAGTTGTGTATTATCTGCAAAAGCATGGAACTCTAGACCATGCTTTCTTACCAGTATTCCTAAGGGTAAATCAGTAAGAGCAGATGGCCCAACACTGATCCTTGTGGTACAGACCGTAGGATTTCCTGTAATGCGGAGAATGAATCATCTATCTGAACCTGAAGAGTATAGTCATGAAGATATGAACGAAACCATTCAAGTGCTGGCCCTGTTATACCCAGAGTACTTTCCATTCTAGAAAACAACACATCATGGTCGATGGTATCAAATGCCACAGTTAGGTCAAGCAGGATCAGTATAACAATTCCATGCTGATCAATTCTTGTAAGGATGTCGTTCTGTACCTTCACCAGTCCTGTCTCTGTGCTGTGACCCGGTTTATATGAATATGTTTATATGGGTACGCTCTTTACAAACTAACTCAAATTCAACAATATTACAAAATGGTCACATGTCTTTGCTTTATATAGTGGCAGACATTCAGTTTCAGTTTCCCCATACCTGTTTGTCTTAACTGCTGAAATCCTTGCAGAAGCCATCAGGACCAATAAAGACCTTAAAGGTTTACATGTAATTGTTGAGGAACACATAATATCCCAGTGTGCAGATGGTACTACTTTATTTGTTCAACCCAATTAAACCTCCAGTCGATGTTGTATACAATGTAGATATTCTAATGGATTTTGCAGAAATCTCAACATTCAATGTTGAGAAAATTATTAAGATTGGGGCCTGGAGAGACAGTAGGATAAACTTTTGTCGTGATCTTTGCCTCTCTTGGTATACTGTCCAATGTTATGGGAATGATGCCAAGCAATACAAGTACGGTTGTAGATGCAAAGCATCAATAGTCAAAAGGCGGGGCCAAGTTATTTATGAACTTGTGAGGGAACCGGATGTATAAAGAACATTAACATTATAGAGGAAAATAATTTATAGTGACTAGATTTGTATCAGTTTTGTAGAAATGAAACAAATATCGGAATTCTAGGCGCAAGCTGGAGACTTCGAAATATCTTGGGTGCGAAGCTACTTGGGTACGCATCAGTTTGGTTACGAACCAGTAATCAATGCAACAATCAAATCTTCTGACGTAAAAAAATATTTGGTGAAACTAAAAATAATGTATCTTCGGAAAAACAAAATTGGCAACAAAAAAGTCATTTACATTAATAGACAGGAGGGTAGATTATTTAACATTAATGAATGCTGTAGCCTAATGGTTAACATGCCTGGCTCCCAAGTGTGAGTTCGAAGGTGTGAGTCCCAGCTGGATCCCAGTAGATGGTTAGCCTGGCTACTGTATAAATGCGCGGTGTTGTGGAGAATTGTCTATGATTCGTCTGCAACTGAAAGACCCCTTGAAACTATTTGTGAAGAGAAGAGAATTTCCTTCTGGTTCCGGCTTTCTATCTCATCGCGACATAACCTATGCTGTTGAAAGTGCCATAAAATCCCATTCTGTCTTTCCTTGTGATCAACTGTGACATATACAAGGCAGAAATGGAAAATAATGTAGAGAGTGTTATGCAAATAAGGGTATGTGTATATGAGGTGATTAAAACTCATAAAGCTAATATTTTTGTGATATGTATTGTGAAATATCTGCTGAATTATTAATGCAGTGGAAATCTATCATTTATGATATATTTGTTTTATGTTCTTTGTTATATAAAAAAGGAGCAAACAAAAAACAGCAATTTGCGAAGTTACTAAAAATTATCTTCGTATACTGTCAATAAACTGTGTTTAAAAACACAGCAATACAGTGCCACGTTGTGATTGTCTAATATCTATTTTCAATTAATTAGGAAACCAATAGATAAATCCGGTCTAAATTGCATTCATAATACCGACCAGGGAATTACCATGCAATGAAACTCAATTCAACTACTACAGTTTCATATAATCGTCCATTAGGCACATATGGCAACTGCAATAAAGAAGCAATTTGTATTCTGAGAAAGTCATTAAAGTACCCACGCAACAATCGCATTTTACTTAACGAAGGCATAGAGTATAGCATCTAATCAAAGCAATCTAAAAGCTTCGTTGCTGGCTTTCACGTGCCTTTACAATAACATACGACACAAACATAGTAAACATCCACTGTACTAGCATTCACATGACTTGTTTATTGCACGCTAGGAGAAAGGGTACTATTATTTTCTCCGCGTAGGGCTACTTATTGCGGCAGCAAAGTCACTCTCGTCAGTTTTAATTACCCAGCATTACTGCGGAGTCACGTAGCTATACCAAGCTACCATATGAAAGGTGATATGGATAAAACTCATAAATCCAGGTTTTCCCTTATAGCAGTATTTTTTTTACCTGTATGTATGTATGTTTGTATGTATATATGTATGTATGTGTGTATATAGGTATTGATGTATGAATGCATGTATGTATGTGTCATGTTTATTTTTGATTGTTTTACTTGCAGGTACAATTTTTGTCACGAAGCTATATCTCGTTATATTTCAATGTTTATAAATGTATTGATATGTTCCTCTTTAATTATAAAAAAAGTAAAAGCCTACGTTGAAGACTCAAGTTGTGTCTTAAAGTGGTGATAACATTAAAATAGTCTCATTAGCCACAGCCAGGAGCTTTCAAAAAACTCGTATCAACTGTATATGGAGTGTATAACGTGTTCTCTAATGGCTGTTTTAGTCGGTTGGAATACCAAAGTCATTTAGTGCGTTGATTATTATGTTCAGTATAAGCTTTTAATTAGATACAGAACCTGAGTTGTTAAATGCATCGTCAGTCCAGAATGAATTGTTGCATACTGTAATTAAATAATACAATTAGGGAGAATATGTATAGCACTTTTCTTTTCTATTGTTGAAAGATTTATTTCTAGTAATATTGGAATGCCTGACTGTTTTGTTTTTCAAACGACATGTTTCTGCATTCAGCATATCCGGTGTCTCATTGACCGAAATGCTTTCCATGTACCTAATAGGATATGGCATATCGTTTAACCATTAGCAGAACAATAAATACAAGCCATGGACGCAAAATCGCACTGAAAACATCCGGGACACAACGACCTACACACCGTCCACAGTTCGTTTTGTTTGTTTCTTGCACTACAGAAACACTCCAGTGAACACACAGCTGATGAGATAGTTGCCGACCAGCTTAAGGAGGCATTGATGACGTGTACGTAATTGCGGCTACAGCAATGGACGTTGCTTGCAATCTGACGTACTTTTGCAAGTAGGCTAATATACATTCATTGGTACCTCTTCGGGTATCACAAACATTATCAGGAAACGGCCTTTCTTGGTCTATTTGCATTTCAAACACTCCAATCACCCCTAGATATATTGCTTTGTGCGTCAACTGCCTTGGTAACAATGGCTTTGCACTCGAATAATTGCAATATTTGTTTGGTAACGATGCGATATATCATTTATGATATCTACTATTAGTTTCTCTGAGTTATCCATGGACATTTCTATAATCTCCGTGGCAGATAAATGGGGCAAAAGGAAGCTAGTCAATAATGGGTTATTAGGGGAGGTTAAGTGGCCAGTGTGACCCCTCCAGTGGGACTAGACAGACGCATCTATTCGGACAGAGGCTAATTTCCTCTGAGGGTCTCCAGACATCTCGAAACATTGCCGACTGGACCAGTGTGCGGGTTAAGGAAGAAACAAATGTGAAAAGTGAAGTTACTAGGCATGCATATAAATCACCTTTCAGGAAGTCAGCGCAGAGTTTCGTAGCTGTCATAAGTTACCGCTTCATGGACTACGGTGATGATGTTTTTTTATACGCATACACACATATTTCTACCACTATGGGGCTGAAATACCCATTGAAGAAATTCGATTCCCAATGACCATTCCCAATGGGCATTTGGAATGATTTTATTACCATATTTGGTAAAGATTGCCATATATGGAACAATGCACCACGTTCGTTGCTTAGCAACGTGACCTAGAAATGCCAGGCACGTGCTCAGGCACGCTCATTATATGTGAAGCTTCCCCGATCATTTACTGTTTATTTATCTATGGGACGTGGCAGAAATAGGTTCTTGAACTTGTGTGCTAGAGTATGATATTTCTTACACTCGGGGACAGAATTTCTCTATATCCACATGCATATGTTATAATGTACTTGCATGCATGCATACATACATACATACATGTATGTATGTATGAATGTATGTGAGCAGTATGTATGTATGTACATAGCTTACATGTATTATGTTTCCACTGCAGACTCCAGTTGTTTTAGTGTTTTTTCTTAACTATAAATATATATGTACCGGTATGTGTGTGTGTGGGGGGGGGGGGGGGGGGGGGGGCTGTATATGTGTGTGTTTACAGCGTCTAAAATGGGAGTACAGCTGCTTCAAACTGGTTTTATATGAAAGTAAGATTGAAACCCTAGGATGATATGAAGGCCAAGTGTTAAATTTCAGTCGATAATCTATAGCTACCTTAACGAGACATTTGATCTGAAGGTGCAATCAATCACGCACTGTACTTAAGCCAAATGGAAGGCTTAGGAGGTGATGTATTAGAATCTAATCTGTTATCAATCACCCGTTACCTATGGAAATCTAAGCGCCACTTTCAATTATCATTATTACGGGTATTGAACATATTAGACGCTGCTGACCCGTATATACACATCCCTAATATGTATTTCACTTCTCCTTGCAATTTGTAGTCACTTTGAAACGTTTCACTATACCAAACGCCTCGTAAACCGAAATGAGCTGTTACTGATTGTAGAACACAAGCCACTGTCTTTATTTTGATTAGTTTTCTTTTACAAAAATTCTTCTTTAGAGAATCATAGAGAATCTATGGGTTATCAGTCCAAATAGTATTCATAACATCATGCTATCCGTAGCAATGGATACTATCGTTTCTAAGTTAGAAAGTTCCTCAATGATTTATCTCTCACTTGGCAGCGCTAAATGAAGTGGATGTGTCAGTCGCTCTGTGGAACTTAACCATACACCACCCACGTTTTTTTAATAAAGTGCTCGATGCCCCTTTTCGACATAGATATAATATTAAGAGGAAGAGCTTTTTTGGTATATGCAGACGATACATATACCATCAAAAATGATTTGATGCAATAAAAGTCATCTTTAGAGTACGATATGAAGTTTTTGGCAGTTGCCACAGTTTATAGATGGATCGAACACCTACTAGCCCCAGCATCATGCCTCGAACTCTGGTCGCCATGTCTCACAGCACTCAGGCTGGCAATCTTGCCACTGCGCCATTGAGTCACCCACTTCACACTTACTTATTACTTCACACCGTGGCTCGGAGAAAATATAAATACATAGCAATCATTATTGATATTCGATGACTTATAAGCCCATTTTGTTTTATTCAAAAACCAAGGGTTTTGTTCATCATAAAGGTGTCTGTTTTGCTGGTTGTGAGTATCATGCGAAGTGTTTTATGTTTTACTTGTGATAGTATTATTTCTTACATATCATATATTATATAAATGTTTCCATGATATTAGCATGTGAGAATGTTGCCAGTGACTTGGGGTTAAGCGTTGACTTTAGTCGGTCACGACTAAATATGACAGAACGGTGACGAAAATAGAACTTCCAAATCCCATGCAGCTAGTTTTAGCTGTTCAGAAATTAAGTAGATGTTTGGCAGTAAACTTGGGTCACTTTTCCTATTCTTTTACCGAGTTAGACATGGTGCTTCGCCGATAATTTCTCAAAAGCTTAAGGAAGAGGAAGGCGGTGTAAATGTTCTGCTCGCAAACCTTCACCTGCTATTGTTAGCAAGTATCGATTAACAAGTAGCTCTTGTACAATCTGACCTCCCCATCTGTAACTAATCTTAATCCAGCACGAAAACGTACCCAGCAAATCCTAAACAAACTCCCCAAGATCCGGCCACTAATTCCTACGATATCTCCCTCAATGCAAAAGCACTCCGAGGGGACAGGAACTGGCCATTCAAAGCTATCGTATCGACTCAGTGATCAGCAGAGTTCGTGCGAGTGGAGCTCAACTCTCCGCATTTGAAGGCGGTAAAGATGCATCAAGCTTGCTCCAACGCCACTTCCGCTTGAGTAAGAAGAATGTAATTGGAGCGGTAGTCTCTCGCAGAGTCGTTAAATTGCCAGAGATTGATGGGCGACGCCGCTTATTATAAAACTATCGCTGCCTGTTAGACCTTCCCATTGGCAGGATATTTTGAGCACGCTGAGTGCTGTCACTCTCTAATACCTATAATGGCAGCAAAACCGTGAAATTGCTTTATCAAGACTTAAAGTGAGGCGACTAGGTGATATGGAATGGAATCATCTCTTTCATGACATTCTTTGCCCTCCCATAATCATTATTTACTGTAATGGACATCGACCTTTTATTTGGTCGTTTTTATTGCAATTGAAAGATTCGTTTTAATATACCGCGATTTGCTTTAAGGCTATACTAGTAATCGTTGAAAGTCGTTATATAGCATTACTACTACTACTCCTCCTCCTACTACTACTACTACTGCTGCTGCTGCTGCTGCTGCTGCTTCAGCTTCTTCTTGTGTTTCAAAATACGTATACTATGGACATATTGTACCAATGAAAAAGAAAAGAAGCTGTATTATGCCTAACTTCACACTGGACTGTCTTCTGGCAAAAACAATACATGTACCATCAAACATATCAAAATATCGTAATCATGTGCTGTTGCTAAATTAGAAAAATAGTTTCCAACAGAATAGTGTTCTATTTAATACAGAACCGTGACTTTAATTGTTGTATTAAGGCTGAGGAAACTACAGTGCACTGAAAAAATCGGAATATGTTGGCCACTTATCGATTTTTACCGTACATGTATGTCCGTCACTTTCGACGGGAAAAAATGTAAAAAGTATGAAAAATTAATATCAACTAAGAAGCCGTCGTGATGGTTCATCAAAAGAACTTTCTGCAAGTGACCTACATGTAACATACAATAAACATTATTGAACTGATTTAGAATTAGAATAGTCGTCAGGATGTTATGATATGTTCTCAAACGACCTGAAGATAAAGTAGAATTTGGTTTCAATTGGTTGTGTCATTTACTTATATTCCAAAAGATTCCATGCCAACTAAATCAAATATTTTTTGGCTGCGAAAAGACTTATTATGTGGAACATAGATCCGCATTAATCGTTATAGATACTATATCATTTTGGAATAAAATAAGAAAGGGAGCGACCAAATGTTCCGCTGTTGCAGAATGAGAGCAAGGCAAATGTACGATTACGACCCCCAGCCTGTAATACATGCTAATCTAGCGGATATTAAGTATGGAGTTTTTGAAAACAATTACCTGTTGGAATACCTGGAACGACTGTGTTACTGTCTTCACTAATATCAGCATATCGCTCATAGTCAGCCTTTTCTTATTTTGCTGGTTGAAATACGTGCTCGATTACAAAGTCTGATTGTCTTTTTCATGGCAACCTGACCACAGTCTCTGCACCTATGGGAAACGATCTCTGATAACGGAGATACATGTTTTGTAACTGTAGCCCTTGTTTGTAGCAATCAGACTTCCACGGTGGCGGGGAAGTGGCTATGTTCTCAAACTCGAAATATAAAGTTAGTTTGGCAAATGGTCGATAGTCTATGCGGACAATTCATGTTTATCGTGTGTTTACAGATTAATCATTAACATACATGTATGTGTCTTTTAATTCGACAGAATATATCTCTGTCTCTATCTATAAGTATGTATGTATGTATGTATGTATGTGTATATGTAGTTATGTATGTATGCATGTGTGTGTGTGTAAAGTTATGGCCCACACCTCTGCCAATAGACAGTGTCAACATTCTATAGTGTGCTTGTTGAAATAAGTGTACGTTAACTGCGTACACTGTCTGTAAGCGTTGGTAGGGAAGCAGTTCTGCCTTCGCCTGCGGTGTACATGAGTTAAGGAGCACCCAGAGAGCCCTAATAGCACAATACTGCCCGCCCGCCTGCCCGCCCGCGGCCACTGGCAGTCGTTAGTAAATTAATAAACATTCCCAACTATTGCCTGCTTGATACTGTTTACTATTGTAAATACAGGCTGTAGCAAAGGTCGTGCTAAACTGCCACAGCTAAATCACACAGCTCTTTAATTATTCACGTATTTACAAGAGCTCTCTAACTATCAGTTCCGCCATATTGGTTCTGTGTGTACAGAGGAGGGGCACCTCGATACGTGAATGAGGGGTGTGCGGCTTGAACCAGTATGCTTTAAATATATCATTGGCATAGAGTAATATTCGGAATTATGAAACAGATGACCATACACTGTTATTTTGTAAATAATGTCTTGTAAGGTCGATTTTACTGAGAATTGAATGCTGAAATGCAAATTATTTTATTTTCATCGTTATCTTTAAATTTACTGCATTCATGCCCATGGAGCCATAACGTCCGTGTTATAGTGTTGATACCTTTGTAGCGAGAACATTTTCAGAAACGATTCCAAGGAGAAATGTCAATAAGGACATATCCTAAAATTATTCTTCAAATATTCTGTGAATTTATGATAAATTAAGTTAATTTCAAATGTGTCGTGGACCCAGACGACATTTGTCAAAGAGATGTCTAGCCATGAGTGGCTCAAACAACTATAACTGGGGGAGGGTGTGCCATAAGAAGACACGCTGAGTGAACATCAGGACATTTATTTCTAGACCATTGTCTAATGGTCTCAACATGTTAGTTTCAGGGAACCACTAGTGTGTGGAACACATTATGCTCATCATTATACGTTTAATTAGTAGAGCGACCCCCTAACTATTGAGGGGGCGGGGGGTGGGGGGGGGGGGTGGGTAAGCACCAGATTACAGCATTGCAAGTTGAGAATGCATTTTGCTGAGCATACATTTTCCATGATGTCACAAATACCATATGGTATTGCTGCCTCCCTCAGCAAACTAAAACATCAGCAACAGTAACTACTACTACCACTACTTATAATAATAATAATAATAATAATAATAATAATAATAATAGTAATAATAATAATAATGATTAAGGCAAATGGGGTTATGGTTATTATACAAAACAATTTCGAACACAATATTCACAAAGTCATTAAAGATGAGGACGGACGATTTATGATAATTGAGATTGAGCTGCAAGACATTGCTACGTTCATTCCTGTCGACGTACAAGCCCATAATTTAGACTGTCCTTCCTTTTTCAATAAAACTTTGAAACTTTAGAATCTCTTGATACTAAAACCCTCATTTTGGTTGGTGATTGGAATATAGCTCTAAATTTGGAGAAGGACACTTTTTTATTACAAAAAGATGAATAATCCAAAAGCCTCAACAATCGATAACTCTTTAATGAAAAGATATAGCTTAACTGATGTTTGGAGGAGGGACAATGAAAGTAATCATAAATTTACATGGTTCAAAAAACTTTTTTTTTTAATTCCTGAAAATTTGTTGCCAATATACTCAAGTTCAAACATATGTTTTAGCTACAGGTCAGATCATTGCACAATTGATGTGAAGCTCTTGTTGACAACATTTAAGCAAGGTAGAGGCATCTGGAAACTCAATAATTCATTGTGAGAAGAGTATTTTTTAGTGAACAAGATTAAAGATGAAATTTTAACTATAGTACAAAGGTATGCATGTACACCTTACCATCCAGATTTCGTTGCTCATTATAAATTTATTGAAATTCAATTAATGATTAATATTGATTTTTGGGGGAGATGTCCAGGCAGCTCAATCAAGAGGAATCTTTATTAGATATGCCTCCATCAAAGAGCGCTTGACAGGTGAAAGAGAACTTATGAAAGATAATAATATATCAGAAACTGAATAATTTTTGTGTAGACCTACTAAATCATGTTTTGTTGATGCAAATTATGGAAAAGAAAGCTGAGTTGCAGGCTATAAGGGAAAATAGATTAACAGGTACACTCATCCGATACCAGGCCCAACTTTTTAAGTTAAATGAGAAAGCATCAACCTTTTTGTTAATCTGGAAAATCGTATTTTTTGTCACAAGGATTATTAGGCTATTGAAATCAAATGATGGCTCAAATATTCAGGAACCAGATGAAATTTTGAAAGAAATATGCACACTTTATAATGAATTATATTCCAAGAGAGATGTTATTAATAATCAGGAATCCAATTTCAACAATCTTATTGAAAAAATACTAGGCTTACATCAGATATTATAAGAGAATGTCAAATTCAGAATGTCGATGGTGTGATTATAAAAGATTTTGAGAAGACATTTGATTCCATATTATGGGAGTTTATTTAAAAATTCACTACAAACTTTTAACTTGAAAATGGGGTCCAAAAATGGGCAAAATGTCTACAAAAGGGTTATTTAAGCTGGTCATGTTTCTGATAAGATATTCCTGTCTAGAGGTTGCCCTATTTCCTATTTCCCCTTACTTGTTTGTAATAGCTCCAGAGATTTAGCTGGATCAATAAGGGTCAACAAAGCTATCAAAGGCATAACATTGTTTGACAAAGAGCTTAAGATTTCACAATATGCTGATGACACTTCCCTGTATATACAACCTGATAAAAATCCATCAAAAAGTGTATGAAATGTTTATCTAATTTTGAATATAAAAATAAGTATAGAAAAGACAAAGGTCATAAAAATTGAAGGATGGAGAGACAGCAGGATAATTGTTTGCCCCTTTCTCAATTTGATTGGGACAAATAAGTTTGAATCATTTGGAATGTAATATGATACTTCTGACATAGATCATATAACAGAAATAGATTTGGGGAATATAATGAAAGAGATTATAAATTTAAATCAATATTTGGATCCCCAGAAATTTAACTCTGTTTAGGTTACACATATCCTGTTGTCTCTACCAAACCCTAAAACACAAACTCTACATGAAATTGACTGTTTACCGAAAAACTATTTATGGAAAAACCAACGTATAGAATAAAGGCCTGAATGTTTGGAAAAGAACCAATGGTGGATTAGTGTATCCTAATTTGGTTGACTTAATGACGCATTAAAAATGTCTTGCATTAAGCACATCTATACTGGGGAAGAAAGCTGGAGAGTTTTCCCTAAAGTATATGATGTGTATAAAGTACAAATTTATGGGGCAAAATATGTCCTTAAGATGTTTAAAAAAAATGGAAACTGGGAAACCGATAAAGACTTTTTGTTTGCTCTGCAAACGTTTTATCAAAATGTTCAGCTGCTTCCTTTGAATAATTTAGGCTCGGTATAACAATATACCATTATGGTATAACAATATGGGCAATTAGATTTCACAGGAATAATTTGGTAGAAAAGAGAATTATGCAGGTTAGAGAAGTGTTAGACTCTGAAGGTAAATTAATTGAAAGAAACCATTTAAATGATATGTATAATTTTCAATGCAATTTCTTGTAATATCTAGCCTTTTCTATAAGAAACGAACTCAGCAGGTTAACTCATAACAGGACACAAGTATTACGTCCAGACTTGCCGCTTTTATTATCAATTGTTCAATGTTCAGATTAAGGCTGTTCTAATATTCGCAAACAAATGAAAGGCCGAAATGACAATCTTCCACAAAATATTCAGGAACATCGGTCCATAAAACTGAATGAAGATATACAGTTTCAGTATGTTAAAAACACTTTCCTTGTTGGCATTGGATACATTTTCAAGACTTTAAGCTAATACGTTATACAGTGATGACCAACAATATTCTCCTTAAAAATGAATATGGATGATTCGTCCACATGTTTGTTTTGTAACAGAGAAGAAACATTCATGACCTCATACCGATGCAATATTTCTTTCCTTTTCCCCCGAAACATCTCCTAATCTGCACCGGAACTGGGTACCATGTGCATACGCCTACGCACGTCCAGTACAGTTACAGTACAGTTCCATCTCTCTGTACTATTACTGCTAGCTGTCTCCGATCCGGTTATTACTGGAGAGGTGACGTGTATTGTCTCTGTCACGTTGTAGGTTTATTGCCGGTCTCTCTGCAGATGTTCGGCTGTCCGTAGTGAGACGGGTGATGTGTATTGTAGCTGTCACGTTTTGACGTTGATTTCTGTCTCTTTGCAGATGTTCGGCTGGCCGTAGTGAGACAGGTGATGTGTATTGTAGCTGTAGCTGTCTGACGTTGATTTCTGTCTCTCTGCAGATGTTCGGCTGGCCATGGTGAGACGGGTGATGTGTATTGTAGCTGTCTTGTTGTAACGTTGATGTCCATGTCTCTGCAGATGCATGGCAAGCCATAGCGAGACAAGTGATGTGTATTGTAGCTGTCACGTTTTGACGTTGATTTCTGTCTCCTTGCAGATGTATGGCTAGCCGTAGCGGGAGAGATCACACACGAGATGCAGCAGCAAGCTTGCTCTACGTCATTCCTCTTCATGCTGGCCACTTTTCTACTGAGGATCATCAAGTCATCATCAGGTACGTACGTCCAGTGTTTATTCATTGCCTCTCAGGAAGAAACTACCTCACAATCCACTCCACCAGAACAGGTTGTCAATTTTAGGACTAAACCGAGACATCTAGTATTTTATATAAAATTTCAAATTATGTTACACTAAAAGCAATTAACTTGTTCTTATAAGTCGTTATATGTTGTTCAAAATAGTAGCTATAATAGTAGGCAAGTATGTCGCTTTAGTTCCTGGATATGGATTTAGAAATTTGCATATAGTTATCGTATTTCTTTCTGGTATATATAAATATATATATATATATATATATATATATATATATATATATATATATATATATATATATATATATATATATATATAAATAATTATATAAAAAGATGGAGAAAAAGCATATTTCACTCGGGAAACCACCAGTTGTATTAAGCCAAGTGACCATGTATCCTGTGCCAGGTTGGAACGTATCTTGCATACTATGCAGTTGTAAAATGTTTTATTATGATATATTATATGCATGTTGTATTTATCACCGTGTTGTGATGCTGTGTTGTGCAAGACCACATCGGGTTACGTTATATGCAAGTATGAACAATAAGGTTTTCTGTATTGCCCTATTTAGTAAATACATATTGACTAGACCGAATCGGCATCCGACGTGCGGTAGCACGTAACCTTCCGTAGGAAGTTAATAGGTTCAGCATTCTGCCACTCGCCAAGTTGGCAGTATTCTAGGTGTATAGAGAATCTGACAGAACTAAATTCCTCGTAAATAACGGTTTATGGCAGCGAGTTTATTGATGAAACTGAGCGGCCAAAAAATCAAGTCATGCGTGCGATTGAAAGATTGTCTAAAGCTTATATATGGGAAAGTTTTTGGGATATTTTCGCGCCCGTGTACTTTTAGCTAATATGTCGAAAAAGGGGAAAGTCTTTACGGTAATTCCGCGAATAGCAAAACATCTATAGGACGTACACCTACGGTATACTATACTAGACTACGCAGCGGAGATGCCTCATTCTGAGAATATCGCTAAACTGGCCATAAGTTCTTAAACCAAATATCTCTTTTTAGTTGATTGGTCACTTCGAAGTCATACGTTGTAAAGTATGTAATGTTGATATTACAAAAATGGTATTCACTATAATTTTAGTACATCAACACCCAGGAAATCAGATTTTGAAATCAATTTTGTTTTAACTACTAGTTATTCAGACAAAATAAATCAATATTGGGGTTGTGTTTGAACCATTTTTGTAAGTCCTTTACAATGTTAACGGAGATGCATATTTCATGATGCAAAATATTTTTTTAAATTCATATTGTCTGATTAGAGGAGCTTTTAGGAATTAGGAAGAACAACAAGTGCCCTGAAAGATATAAGAAATATCAACAAAAATGAACAAAAACCTAATTTTAGACCATTTCATCACAAAAACAACTTATTTATCAAAAAAGTTAACCAACAACATAGTTGGTTAATTGCTTGTGTACTGAGTGAGTTTAACCCTACTGGTGTGAAAGTATAACTAAATTTATACACAGGCCTTATAGTTGACCGATAGACCTGAAACAGTCACTATAATCAATTGAGATCACAAAACAAAATTTGGTATAGATGTAGCTAATGTAGGTTTAATTACCATATTTAATTATAAGCTGACGGTATAATTCACTGCAATTCACTTAAATTAGCCCCAATTACTACAAATTTGATCTGGGCCAACATTTGCCTGCAAACTGTCAAAATCTGAACTTTTTTAAAAAGACACCTTGACTTTTCTAGAATCCGCGGTGAATAGACAATATAAATAGAAGTAGAACATTTCATCCAATATGAATTGCTTAGAAGAAAAAGTGATCTATAAACTGAAGAAAAATGAAAGTGAACGAAAATAATATTTTTTGGACCTCTTTATCTCAGTAACCAAAAGGGATATGTAAAATATGATTTCATATTGTGATTTCCCAGGTATCAATCAGTCATAGTAGCAAATAATCGTTTTGCACCTAAAATTTTACAAAAACTGTGGGTATCCGAAAATGGTTCAATACACTATTTAGATTCATGAGTGAAAACATGAGCTATACCCCCTATGGCTTAAACCTCACTTTTCTCAAAAACCGTCTGGAATTTTGAACTGAATGCTTTTATGCAATCTTCTTTAACATAAAGGCACACATGAGGGAAGTTTCGTCAAAATCTGAGATGGTGATCTGCCGGGACGACCCACCAGCAATAACGCACTTGAAATTGACTTCTTTTATTTCCAAAGCTAGTTATATTTGTTAAGATATATTGCTGCATGGACATATACTTCATTGAAACTTATTACATTTGGTGTAATTTTTTTATTACATTTGTGGTTGATATTACATTTGGTGTAATTTTTTTATTACATTTGTGGTTGACTGTTCGTTCGGTCAGTTATTACATTTGGTGTAAATGTTTTATTACATTTGTGGTTGATATTACATTTGGTGTAAATATTTTATTACATTTACGGTTGATATTACATTTGGTGTAATTCTTTTATTACATTTGTGGTTGGTATAACATTTGGTGTAGATTTTTTATTACATTTGTGGTTGGTATTACATTTGGTGTAAGTTATTACATTTGGTGTTGTTACATACGTGTGTGTTATGAATTGTTCAATTGATATTGTGCACGTACGTTGGCATACCCGTCAGCATTCAACAATCCAAAATCAGGATATATCACTTATCAGGCGGTTTACTATACTGCGGCGCCTTTTGGTTTCATTTTGTTTAGTTCCAATTCTAGGAGGGGCCAGGTTAGTACTTTTGCTTAAGGAGCGGGCCTTTAGAGTTGGTAATCATGGAAACATATGTTAATAGGATAACTTTAATTTCAATTTATGTAGCAGATCACAATTGCTGCATGATAATATGCACACAGTTTTCAAAAACACGCAGATAGCTTTGGAACTGAAAATGTCGTCATCAACAACATTTACATTGTGTGATCTTTCCAGACATTGTGTGATCTTTCAAGATCAAATACTTACTAAGTTCAGCATATTATGAAATTCTTGGCTCTTGGCTAGAAAATAAATTTATTCTTGAGGAATTGTGGATGATTTTTGAAAGTTGGCAAATCAGTAGCTAATCTGAAGATTTCTGACCAAGTTATATAATTCATACCTGTTAACATTCAACCATCCAAAATCAGGAGATTTTATGCGGTTCCAATCCTGGCCACCAGGGGTCAGATTAGTTTATTAGTTTAGGAGTGGGCTATTATATTTTACAGGTGTTGGCAAATTGATAACCATACAAGTATGATTATGAAATAACTTTAATTTTATGTAGCAGATCACACTTGCAGCATGATGACAAATTCCCAGTTATGAGAAACACACAGAGATTGCTTTTGAACTGAATACATCATAATAGTCCATGACCCAGAGGGTTGGTCAGTATCATATGGGGGGGGGGGGGGCAAATTCTGTTTAATGTTTTTGAATTCCCCATATTCTCAGCTTCATGGTTTTTCAGTAACAAATATTTTACAAATCAGACCTTTTTTTCTTTTCCCATGTAAACTTAGCTTTAACTATTTACACGATTTACACTACCCATATTCCTCATATTTCATAACTATTACATCTCTATCCATTCCCCTTGAGACATGGATCCGTGCGCCGGACTACATATTTTGGCGCACGGATCCATTCCTCTACCATACCTGCCTAACCTTTGCGCTGTGTTGCGCCCAGCGCCACTAGCTTCATACTACTTTCCATTCCTTTCATTTCCACTCCTATCACCTTGTATCGGACGTTCTCTGGGTAAGTTGAAGTGCACGTGCAGTTAATAATCGGTCAGAAGAGTATTTATTTACCTCGTGAAACTCTATGACTTCCCCATGGTATGATTCTCACTTTGGTAAGTGTTTTTCTTGTACCATTTCGACAACAAAGCCATGTTACAGCCTGCTGTCATTTAGTATATGGCTTTTGGGAATTAGTATATGCAGGCCCTTGCGTTTGAAGACAATCGCAACCTACGCACCACTACACATCCTAATTAAGCATCCTAATTAAGCGTCACTGCAATCCTTAAGGGTCAACTAACTGTCCGTTCCGGATACGAACATGTCGTGCTGATTTATTGTGGTCACATTGGTGTCCCGTGAGATCTTTTTGAAATAATGAATCCAAATGTAGTTACGTTAACATTAGAATCTTTCCGAAGTTGAAACATACTCTAGACATTCGTATTGCACATACATTAAAGTCCTAGTTTCCCACGGTTTACAGACTACACGGGATCTATATAATGCTCCCAATCCGATTTCGTGTTCGATTTCCGTAACCTTAAAACATCATGAATATGTTAGCGACAGGAGTTTGAAATGTAATTATATTATCGTCATGTTTTCTGTCATACCACAATTCAGTAACAACCTTCTCACATGCACCTTTTTCCCAACCAATGGTGAACCTTAACGGTTGTGTGAATGTATTCGGCTTGTGTAGACCAGAGAGACATAGAAAATAGACACGTATCCTGAGTATTCTATCATGGCGTTGGATACATCCGGGATTCTATTTCTTTGAGATATGACATAGGCTGGTGAAGTTGTTAATAAAACAAAACAAAAAAAAACACTCGCAAACAACAAATACGTATGACAACAATAATAATAATGATAATAATATAAATCAAATTAACGGGAGTGCAATATCAGTCCACACTATCTCCCAACTATTTGCAGCTATTGTATCCCCCTGTGTGAGTCCCAGACTGTGCTGAAGCGGCGGTAATCTGGCTACGGAGGCGAGGCTTCACGCGGCGCGGACCCAGCCAACGAAACCAAGGAAGGAATTGCTTGTTACGTCGCTTTCAACGGCAAAGGTTATATCGCGATGAGATAGAACCCGGAACCCGGGGATAATTCCCTACTTCTTTACGAATAGTTCAAAGAGGTCTTTTTAGTTACCTACACACTATAGGCAGCACTCCACAACGTCGCACATGTATATAGCAACCAGGACAACACGCTATTGTGGTGGGCCAGCGGACACTCTAACCTGGAACCTACGCTTAGGAAGCAAGCATGACAAGCACTGAGCCACGAGGCATCCATGCGGACCAAGCGAATCTGGACCAGAGTAATATACTGATCGTAACAGCGTGTTTGCTTTTGTTTTCCAGGCGGAGGCGAGGATACAGGTGGGATACCGATGAGGTTTATGCGATACGGATATTCTGTGCCATCTGCCACCGCGGGCTGCCCCAAAACAGGTAGGAGAAGCTGATCACGTGATACGAATTCCCCGCAACCAAGAGAAGATGCATTTACGTGCATATTATTTGGATCCTCAACCGAATGTGATTGAAAGAGGGACATGACGAGAAAAAATATATGCTAAGGTCATTCAAAGGTCGTCCAAGGGCAATTTATGTCATTTGGGATTATAACGTTTCGTTGTATCGCCATTGATTATCTTGTGGCCAAAAATTGTGAGAATGAGAAAATAATTCTCGAAAGTATGTCCACATATGCGCTCAACTTCCAAAATCGGTACTATATTTGGCCCCATTGTGAAACTATACGTGAATATTGCCAAGTGGTTATCCTGGCTCAAGTGAACCACTTTTCAAAAACGTCGCCAGGTGACCATCTCAGATTTTGACGAAACTTCCCTCACGTGTGCCTTTATGGTTAAGAAGATTGCACGAAAAAAATTGGTTCAAAATTCCAAACGATTTTTTAGAAAAGTGGGGCAAAGGGCATGGGGTATAGCTCATATATTCACTCATGAATCTAAATCCATGTAGTGTATTGGACCATTTTCAGATACTCACAGTTTTTGTAAAATTTGAGATGCAATGCCCATATTTGCTTCTATAACAGATCGATGCCTGGAGAATAAGCACATTATGAAATCTTTTTTCTTTCATGGTTACTGAGATAAAGAGGTCAACAAAAGTGATTTTCGTTCAATTTCATTATCCATAACAATTGTCATCACAGCTGGGAACCTTGAGCGTATCTACTGCCAGGGGATAATGTGGCTTCTTGATTCTTGCAAGCTCTGTCATATTCACATGACGTCTGTACGCTTGAACATAGCAAGGAAGGTTAGTGGCCGATGTCATGTCCGCGTTGTGAGATCGAAAGATCCCAATATGAAAATTATTGCCCAAAGCGCAAAACATTGAGGTTTACAGTAAATACTATCACTAAAAACCGTATATGATAGTCATTCAAGTAGCCTATGATCAAAAGATGTGTACTGCTTATGACATTCCTGTGCCATTGTTTCATCATTCTAGAACATTATGGCTCCATGATAAACGTATGCGTCATAAACCTCTGCAGATTGACTAAGGGTAAAGTGTGCCAGGCAATCATGTGAACTGCTTCCACGCACCTGACTCCTATTACTGCCAGGTGGGAGATAATGACACCTGTTTATCATGTCTCGATAAACAGATCGGACCATTATGGTCCAGTAACATGAGTAAGATACTGACATTTACACTTTCAAGCGCCAGCAAGACAGACCTATCTAACTTCTAGATCACAACTAACAGAAATGTAGTGCAATGCAGAGCTCTCAGAGTCTCCTGGTGACGATATGATGAACTAAAATACCCTATTTGTCCTTGAGCATGTCATGTATCTAAGGAAGCATGTTCTGCTTAACAGTGGTGGCCATGCAATGACAATTGATACAACTTGATTTAACAGTGTTTCAAACACCCTATGATCTCCTAAATCATGATAGCATGCCATATGTGCAAGGGGGCTAGTTTTTGTGTGTATGCTCCATAACATAGATACCTGTCAACATTCAACAATCCAAAATCAGGCGATTTCAGGCGGTTTACAATTGGGGCCTTTTTCGGTTTCGTTTTGTTTAATTCCAATTCTGGCCACTAGGGGCCATGGTATTACAATTGCTTGAGGAGTGGGCCTTTACAATTGATAATCACATACACATATGTTAATGGGATAACTTTAATTGTAGGTAGCAGATTACAATTGCTGCATGATGATATTCAAACAGTTATCAAAAACACAAAGATAGCTTTGGAACTGAACATATCATCATCAACAACACTTACAGTGTGTGATCTTTCAAGATCAAATACATCTATGTTAAGCATATTTTAAAATTTTCGGCTCTTGGCTAGAAAATATATTTATTTTTGAAGAAGGGTGGATGATTTTTGAAAGTTGGCAAACCAGTAGCCAATCTGAAAATTTCTTCAAATGAGGTGCTCTATTAGTAGAGAGCATATTTTATGTCTGAAATCAGGAGACTACTGCTCAAATCAGTAGAGTTGACAGGCATGAACATATCTGTTTTGTTTTGTTTTGTAGGAGGTTGGGACAGCAGCGATGTCGTCTACAAAATGTTTCGTCTGCAGGTCATGACGAGTGGCGCCACCTTTGGTTGGCACATCAAAACAGAGAAGTCTAACCGCGGGCTGTATAAGATGGGCTTCTGCACGCTGAGGAACCGCGTGGTGTACGAGAGCGCGCAGCACAGCGAGTGGCCACAGGGCAAGTACTGCGTCATGAAGTCCGCCAGCGCCTCAGACTGCCCACGAGGCCTAGAGAGAGGTGGGTTACTGTGATAATGACAATGATAGTAATAATAATAGAAATATGATAATGACTATGATAGTAATAATAATATAAATATGATAATGACAATGATAGTAATAATAATATAAATATGATAATGACAATTATAGTAATAATAATATAAATATGATAATGACAATAATAGTAATAATAATATAAATACTACAACTATTACTACTACTACTACTACTACTACTACTACTACTACTACTACTACTACTACTACTACTACTACTCCAACTACTGATGATAGTAATAATAATAATAATAATAATAATAATAATAATAATAATAATAATAATAATAATAATTATAATAATGATAACAACAATAATAATAATACTAATACTACTACTACTACTAATAATAATAATAATAATAACAATAATAATAACAATACTACTACTAATAATAATGATAATAATAGTGATAAGAATAATGATATCACTATCAATAAATAATAATAAGAAGAAAAGTCGTGCTAATTTGCTATATGCTATATTATGTTTTTTTAATGTGCATAATTGATGTTAAGAGAGTCAACACTAAATGAATCATAATTCCAGGTTAACGGTGGATGTTAGACGCTTGTTATGGATGTAAGTTGCACTTTGCAGAGTATCATCCCGTGATAATATTGAAGATGAATAAATGAATCTTTACTCAAGCAAAACAATCTAGACCGTAATAAATGGCCAATGGTCAGAGGTATCAAGTCTATGGCCAAACTCCTTCATAAAACATCGCAGAAATCAAAGTCTAAAATAATATGATCGAAAATAATTAATATCACTGCTAAAGTCATATAAAATGGATATACTTTTTCCGTTGACTGAGTATGATATACCGTTGCAGGTAGTTTCGCTATGATTGTGAACAGCACTGTGACGCCCGTCAGCAAGGGGCCTGACGTGAACCAGGACAGAGACGGCGTGACGATATTACAACACTGCTGCAGCAGCAACGGCACGACAGACACCCCCATAGAGCTCCCCCCGGGCATGAACATCGACGAGCCCTTCTACATGATGCCCCTAACACGTAGGGTATGCCAGCAGGTACTCATGAGCAGGGTTTAGCATGTTGCTAGCGAACAAGTGCTTTAGATTAAGAGCGTATGTGCACATGTTATGAGAGGTTATAGAAGCACATATGTTAAGACTGCGTAGCAATAAACAAACGTTGCCCCAAGGGATACACCTCTAGTACTCCTATCACTTATCGTTGATGGCCTTTAATTAAACACCTACATCAAATGATCGATTCCAACAGGATTGCTTCATGGATTTTGTTATGACTGAAAGGTATTTCAATTCTGCCTGTACAAATGAATCTTCATTGCTTGAATATACAAAGGATTTGCCATGTTGATTATAAACATTTGAGAGGCACGTATTAAACACTTTGCATCCTAAAATAAATAAATGAATATGTATTCTATTTGGTATCAGGTAGAGTAGTCGAATAACTATTTTAAACCTTTCTGCGTATCGTCGCCGACGTTCAGTTAAAACGTCTTCAGATAACATATCTTATTCCTCATACTTTTATTGTGTAGATTATCTTATGGTTTACATACGATACTTCTACCATCAAAATAAGCGAAATGATATAGTCCAAAATAAAATAAATATTAACTTTAAAAAGCCATGAACGGTTTATTTAGCGATCTAATTGTTGCATATCTCTATAATGATCCATACCATTAACGCAGGTAGAAGGCAGTTGAACTGTTCTTGATATTTGGAGTGTTTCCCCATGTACATGTATCGCTAATGCAGATTTATTTCCAGTGTTTAGTTACAGTGTCTATTGTTCTGCTTTTGTTCAGGTAAAGGGCATGAAGGTTCACCTGGAGTACCTGGTCTGGTGGTTTGCCACAGATACCATACTAGTCACCAAGACGCCACCTACCGGCGCCTTCGATAGATTCAACCAAAACAGAGATTTTAAGTTTTATTACTGTTTCTACGAACCTAAATCAGGTACGTCTTATGAGTTGTTTTTTGAATGCCATACAGGTACTATACTATCAGTAGGAAGCCAATTGATTTGTACAATAATTCGATATTACTGATCATTTGCACTCTACGTTGCCAATGCAATTTGCACTATTACGGGGGTTTGAAATACAAATATATCATGAATTTGTTTTCTCAGTTCATGAAATATTTTTCATGAATAATGATATGTCATTTAATCGTCACCAATGCATTATTGCCGTGCGGGCCTCCTGCGTGATGGAATTCGATAGAATCATGAATTGTGAATTACGTCTCTGTCCCACCCTATAGTATTTATATTATGAATACAGCCATGTTATGTTGGTTTTCTCCTAGGTCGTCTCTTCAACATTCCGTCTTATACAGAGCCTTCATATGCTGGTAAGTATCTTCCACATGACCAAAGTTGGGCCAGAGTGGTTTTCTATTCCTTAGACCATAGAGTGCGTGCCACGTGTCTACAGCTTACGTCCATTCCAATAATCACTTGATGACACAGACACTAGGGTCTTTCTTTTGTTTTGAGTTTTGAAAATGGATACTTTATTATGAAGGAGAACTTGAAACAACGCACCATTTCAATGGCATTTTCGAACGTTTGGATCAAAGAAAGTAGATTCTGACCTATTGAAAGTGGTCAGAAAGGAACGATTTATAACGCTACACGAAATAACATTATAAAAAGTATAAAATGTATAACCTATATAATGCTATAACAATGTATAATACTGGGATAGAGAGCAATTTACAATACTTCTTTACAGTTGTTCTCAGAAATACACAGTTAGGCCTGTTTAGGTTTAGGATTTGTCAAAACTATCATTTTTCAGATAGCACCAACCAACAAAGCTCCCTTAGATATTCTAATGTTTAACTCCGCACTTTTAACTATTTACTCTGCCCTTTTAGAGGGAAATCTGGCTACAAAACCCATTTCAGCGTTACAAGTTGGATATACCCCAAAATGTAATCTCAGCGCTCGGAAATATTTATATATTGCATTGCCTTTTTAGCCGAAGACCTTTCTAAAATCTTATTTCTGTATTTTTTAAGTTATTGTATACATTACACTTCAAAACGTAAACACAGTGCCCTGGCATAGGTAGCGGTGTATGTAACATAGACATTATCTTGTCCTTTCAGCCGGCGACCTCGCTAAAATACTCATTCCCGTCTGTCTCTTCTCCGCCATTATCACCACCGCCATGTTGACCGTCATCATCATCTTCACACGACGACAGCGAAAACATCGACTGCGACGACAACGACAGGAGATGAAAAATATGATTGCCATGAAAAATAACTGTTATAGCATGAATGGACATGTTTTATGCAACGACTTGGGAGATAGTGAGGGCCATCACTGTGGTGAGTTGATTACTAGAAATGACTGTCATAGCGTCAATGGCAATGTTTTATGCAACGACTCAGGAGATAGTGAGGGCCATCACTGTGGTGAGTTAATTACTAGAAATGACAGTCATAGCGTCAATGGCAATGTTTTATGCAACGACTTGGGAGATAGTGAGGGCCATCACTGTGGTGAGTTAATTACAAGAAATGACTGTCATAGCGTCAATGGCAATGTTTTATGCAACGACTCAGGAGATAGTGAGGGCCATCACTGTGGTGAGTTGATTACTAGAAATGACTGTCATAGCGTCAATGGCAATGTTTTATGCAACGACCCAGGAGATAGTGAGGGCCATCACTGTGGTGAGTTCATTATTAGAAATGACTGTCATAGCGTCAATGGCAATGTTTTATGCAACGACTCAGGAGATAGTGAGGGCCATCACTGTGGTGAGTTAATTACTAGAAATGACAGTCATAGCGTCAATGGCAATGTTTTATGCAACGACTTGGGAGATAGTGAGGGCCATCACTGTGGTGAGTTAATTACAAGAAATGACTGTCATAGCGTCAATGGCAATGTTTTATGCAACGACTCAGGAGATAGTGAGGGCCATCACTGTGGTGAGTTGATTACTAGAAATGACTGTCATAGCGTCAATGGCAATGTTTTATGCAACGACTCAGGAGATAGTGAGGGCCATCACTGTGGTGAGTTAATTACTAGAAATGACAGTCATAGCGTCAATGGCAATGTTTTATGCAACGACTTGGGAGATAGTGAGGGCCATCACTGTGGTGAGTTAATTACAAGAAATGACTGTCATAGCGTCAATGGCAATGTTTTATGCAACGACTCAGGAGATAGTGAGGGCCATCACTGTGGTGAGTTGATTACTAGAAATGACTGTCATAGCGTCAATGGCAATGTTTTATGCAACGACCCAGGAGATAGTGAGGGCCATCACTGTGGTGAGTTCATTATTAGAAATGACTGTCATAGCGTCAATGGCAATGTTTTATGCAACGACTTGTGGGATAATGAGGGTCGCCACTGCTGGGCGTTTATCATAAAATACTATAGCATAGATAGCAATGTTTTATGAAACGACATAAACGATAATCAGGGTCATCACTGCGGTATATATATTGTGAAAAAAACTGCTAGATAGGATAAAGTATTTGTTTTGTGCAACAACATAGCGGTTATAGAGGGTTATGATAATGACTAGATTCCCATACATTTTCTCATACCTGCTTTAGCAATGTGTACAAAACAAAATACCAAAAGTCATCAAAATAATGAGTTAATCAATCAATCTACTTTAATCGTTGGAGTTTACAACATGGTGGTCTATGAGAACAATTAAGCATTTACATTTTTTACAACCTGCCATAAATGCCTTAGGCATGAATGATAAATGATGGTGGTCATCCTTAGTATTATCTTTTCACAGGATATACTGTACATGAAGAATTGCGGAGTCCAATGGGACGACAGCTTCTTTGTGATGTGTCTACTTAGAGAGAGGGTTGATGAACTTGAGGTTTCATACAATCTTTAGGGATGAAGTACAATATACAATTCTCCCTAGTTGGTACTTCTATTTTATAAAGATATATGTTCTGTGTATTTTATTTACAGTTCAGATGCAACAAGTAGGATGTTTATTAAAATCCATATTGGATCAACGAACGCGAGAGACAATAGAAAATATAATAATAGATTCTTCAAAAATAGAAGTTCGAGAAAGACTCGGACATGGTAAGTTACTTAACTAGAGACATTAATGCAGGTGCAATATACGTGCCAATTTCTGTTAATTGTAACTGTTGGAGACAGGATACATAAACATTATGCTAAATAGGTTATTAATAAAACGCAAAAATATTTACCTCCCTCTATGAAATAGGTTCTATCTCTATGCTGTAAGATATAGCTTCACTACTGCGGTTTGTACAAATTAGGAGAACTGCGAAAATTGCAAATGATCATCTTGAGCTAGTTATCACCTTTTCCATAAGACAGACTTTCACTCACTGTTTAATTAACTATGTACGCCTTACCCACGTCCTAGTCAGGATGTTCTTTAGAATGGCAGTGAAAAAGACGCCAAACACTCTGCTAGGGCAGTATGTAGCAATGGATAAAAAACACTCAGTTTCCCTGCAGTATATACAAATATGCTCTCTCACTCCTTCAAATCCTTTAGCCAAATTACTAAGTATGGTTTATGATTTGGTACGTTGTTGACATGGTGTAATTGTATGGTTTTCTTCCTTGCAGTAACGGCGTCTAATTGGGGAGGTGAGTAGCGTGCGGTGCCTGTAATCCACCTCAGTACCGGCTGGCAGAGAGCAGCTGCCTAAGTGATGACATTGGGAATGGGTCATGGACTAAACACGTACCTTTGTCTAGCTCTCGAATATCCACTTGATCCTGAGCTGTCCCAATAATCAGGGGTGGTGCCTGGTACATAGAGAATTGGTCCTTCATCACAGCATCGTTTTGGGATCACGTTCAGGCTTTGCCATGAGCGGTCATAGGACTTTATTCACATTTCCCTCATTGTCACCTGACCTTATCACTGGTTCTCCCTTTAGGTTGTCTTTTCTGAACATTAATTCACATTAATTCTATAAAATGAATTTATTATTTAAAGTTCTGCGCCGTAATTATTGTTATATGGCCATTGAGCGGAATATGCCACTCAGTTATGACATTTCAGTCATCTATCAGGTTTTCTGCAGAATCCAGTAATGGCCGAATTAGCCACCAGCAGCCTAGGGGTTAAAGGGTTCATTTCCTGTTTATAACAATAAGCTACACCAATCTATATTTTACAATGATGACATGATATAACTTTATACTTAATTAATGTTTGCTATGCCTGATTCTTTAATACGGCAAAAGATGGAGCTTCTGTGCATTCAATGGTTTTAACTTCTAGAAATAGGGGTCGCTTCATTCAGGAAGACGAATCAACTTTCATGCTCCTTATCATTTTTATTTCAGTGTTATCTACCATACATCCTCGTGATATATGTATTAGCATCCACAGAGATGAACACTCTATCTTATCTTCTGCAAATGGTTTCTATTGTTCTCTTACAGGCGCGTTCGGTGATGTGTATAAAGGCAGATATAGCCCGAGTCATAATCCATTAACTATACGTCCTGTGGCAATTAAAACAATAAAAGGTAGGTTAAAAAAACTGGACAAGAATCGTTTTTTAGGAAGATTGTATTAACATTGATGGATGATAACTTTTGGGAATTTCTATTAAAGATGGTTCTTACGAAGGACTGGAGAGCACAGCGTCATGGCAGCCTTTGAAGGACCATTGTTGCTTTACTGTGAAACAATACGTCTCATTGTTTATATTTGTATGGAAGTAGTAGTAGTAGTAGTAGTAGTAGTAGCAGTTGTAGTAGCAGTAGTAGAACAAGCAATAGTTAGTAGTTGTAGTAGTAGTAGTAGAGGTAGAAGTAGTGGGACCTTTCAATGTTCACGTCGAGATTCATGAACGTATACATATTGAGAGAGAGCACATTCATTTATATCAGTTGCCTTCCTTTTCAAATGTAAAAGTCACCATCTGCAAGGTTTTGTCTTTGAGCACACTATCCAATAATTGTGATTTATCGTCCTCACACAATACAACGAAAAGAAGATATTTTTGATATATTCTGATGCCTGTAAATGCAATACACTTTCCAATTTCTATAAATACATGTACTATCATTTTCTTGCAGAATCCTGTAGTTACGATGAGATGCGTAAGTCCCTGGACGAGGCTGCAGTTATGGCGGAGTTTAACCATCAGAACGTCCTGGGGATCACTGGTCTGTGCGTCGACACGGAGACGGGGGTTCCCATGGTCGTCATGCCTTATATGGCATACGGTGACCTACAAACATACTTACGACAATATAGAAATATGGAGAAAAAAGAAGGGGTAAGATATATTTATCGAGTAATCTGAGAAACGCCTATAGGTACATTGACAGTTTGCAGACTATGTCATCAATGTCTTGGTAAACTCACGCATGCAGTAATGGCATAGTGCACAGTGTACTGTTAGGTTTACAATTCCCCTACATTACTCATCTTTTACTATTTCCACTTTGACACAGAATACAGTTATTTTTCTTTCTTTCTATCTTTCTCAAATCCCTTCTCCCCTTTCTGGAGTCCCGGCAGTTTCAGCTGTCAGGTTGGGCACATCTGTAGTCCATGCGTTCCTTTATTGCCTCAGTTGCTCGCTTCACTTCCTGTACATCCTCACTGTACAGATCTGACAACCTTAGGATTTTATCCATTTGCCCATATTCCGAGCACTTGGTCATGTGATCGTAGTTGTCCTCTTCCCTCTTGCACAGAGGGCAGCACATGTCTGTATTGGCTGCCTTGTAGTTTGTGGCCAGTCGAGGCATGTTCAGTCAATCTTTAATAGCCAGTCTAGCCATTCTAGAATCCAGTGAGTCTATATATTCCTTCTTTCCAAATATTTTTATGTCTCTTAATTTCTTATTTACTTCATTTGCATTCTCTAGTTCATTCTGAAGTTCATTTTGTATTGCTTTTTTGATAATGTTTTTCCATTTTACTTTGCTCATGGTACCCAGTTCATTGTCACATATCATTTAGTTTGTATTTCTGCTTTATTGTTTTGATTTCCTGGTACCAGCACTTGGGTAGGTCCATCTCTTTTTGTTCCTCGTATATTTTGTTGACCAACTTTTGTGGTTCACCCGATTTTATATTGTGTAGCCGCAAAAGCTTCTTTTGAGCTATATGGTGTCTAGCTGGAGTAATACCTGTTTCTGTGTAGAGACCAAGAGTTGGTGTTGTACGTGGTAGTCCAATTAGCTTTTTTAAGCTACCGCTCACTATGCTATCTATTTTCTCCATTTCCCGCTTTGTTAGGTTTGTTCAGGTTTCACTGTTGAAGTATACTTTTGGTATTCTATCGACAGCCAAATCCTATTTCTTTGGCTTAACCAATTAATAGCTTTGTTGGTTTAAGTCAGTCGTGAGTCGATTAGATAAAGTAATTAATATTTCTAATGTATAGCCATATGTAATACATACATACATATATATTTATGTTATATCATATCTCTCCAGTTTGTAAACTATCATGAATAGTTCAATAGCTGCTGTAATACTATAGATGTCTTTGATGTTTTCGTGACGTTTCTGTATACATCTAACTTTACTTGAAACAAGACCAGTATACAAATATAATGTTTAAATATTGCATACATGTCCATTGTTTTCCAGTACCCGAGTATGCAGCAGCGCATACTGTTTTCTCTACAAATCGCGCGTGGCATGGAGTACCTCTCCAGTCTGAGGCTTGTACATAGAGACCTAGCGACGCGCAACTGTATGTGAGTAAACTAGCATTCCTACTCCTCGGGCAATTACTTAAGAATATACGTTAAGTATGTATATGTGAATACGTATGTATATTTGAAATCTTTTGAACTTTGGCACACACATATATGGCATATCTGTATGACAATAAAACAGAAAAATGTGTTTGAAGTTTTTTTTAGTTTTTTTTTAGAAGAAACTATCTTTCGTGTAAACAGATGATTAGACTACTGTGTCTACTCCGGGTCCTGTTCATCGTCAAATCCGTTTTTCTTGGCTAAATGTGATTACTATTTACGCCAACTCTGAAACACCATTAATGTGGAAGGAATGTGTACATTCCTAGGCATTTGGGGGAAACTCGGCGGCGGCTCACATGAAACGGCTGTCCCACGTGACTCCGCGTGCCCTCATCTCCCGCCAGTTCATGAGCACGTGCTGGCACAGTGCTTTCTGCTCAGGTTAGGCAAGCCGCTGCTGCTTCTTGGCCACTGCACTTCAGGATTTACGTTTTTGGAATGAAGTCAGTCACGTTAAAGGAAGCACGACCGGGTTGCGCTCCTCATTTGGGGAGAATGGACATAGTAGACATTGATCAAGTAGTCATCAGAAGGAAGCATTCACAAAGGCGCCCAGTCCCCACGGCTGCCACAAGCACAAACATGTGCAAATTTCAACTTCAAGCGGGCACCAGTTGCGTGGACGGCCCAGGCAGAACAATCACAAGACGTTTTAAACAACATCTATGGTGCACTAGTTATGCAGGATTTGAACAATTTATTGAGGATGTTTCTTTCACGGTTGGTTTTTATGGACTTGCCAGATCGTATTCTGGCTCTAATGGAATAGACTCACTGCACAGCCATCTTAGACTCAAGTTTTTTGATAGAATAAACATGGATACTGATAGGCTCTGCACAGCAATTTCTAGACTCGCTCTGTTCAATGGAATATACAATAGGCTCTGTACATATATTTTAGACTCACTCTGCTCTGTGGAATATACAAGGATACTGTTGGGCCTCCATACAGATATTTTAGACTCACTCTGGTCTATGGAATATACAAGGATACTGGTACAGCTATTTTAGACTCACTCTGCTCTGTGGAATATACAAGGATACTGGTGGGTTCCGTACAGATATTTTAGACTCACTCTGGTCCATGGAACATACAAGGATACTGGTACAGCTATTTTAGACTCACTCTGTCCTGTGAAATATACAAGGATACTTATGAGCTCTGTACAGCTATTTTAGACTCACTCTGCTCTGTGGAATATACAAGGATACTGTTGGGTTCCGTACAGATATTTTAGACTCACTCTGGTCTATGGAACATACAAGGATGGTACAGCTATTTTAGACTCACTCTGCTCTGTGGAATATACAAGGATACAGTTGGGCTCTGTACAGCTATTTTAGACTGACTCTGGTATATCGATTATACAGGGATACCGTTGCGCTCCGTATAGATGTTTTGGACTCACTCTGTTCTATGGAATAAACTAGGATACTGATGGGCTCCGTGCAACTATTTGAGACTAACTCTGTTCTATGGAATAAACTAGTATACTGATGGGCTCTGTACAGCTATTTTGGACTATGTTCTAAATTATAAACAAGGATAATGATGGGCTCTGTACAGCTATTTTAGACTCACTCTGGTCTATGGAAGATACACGGATACTTATGGGCTCTGTACAGCCATTTGAGACTAACTCTGTTCTCAAGAATAAAATAAAAAAGGATACTTATGGGCTCTGTACAGCTATGTTAGACTCACTCTGTTCCTTAGCATAAACAATCAAAGGATATGAATGGGCTTTGTACGGATATTTTAGACTTACTCTGAGTTTTTTCTATGGTAAAAGCAAGGATACTGATGGGCTCTGTGCAGTTATTTTGAACTCATTTTGGTCTGTGGATTGTGCAATGAAACTGCTTTGCTTTGTACAGCTATGTTAGACTTACTCTGTTCTACAGCTTAAATAAGGTTACTGTTGAGCTCTGTACTGCTATTTTAAACCCACTCTGTTTTACAGGATAAACAGGTTACCTAGGGGTTCTGTACAGCTATTTTAAACTCACTCTGTGCTAGAGATTTAACAAGCTACTGACAGGCCCTGTACGGCTTTTTAAGACTCACACTGTTATAAAGAATTAACAAGGATACAGATCAGCTATGTACAGCTGTTTCAGGTTACGGCTAAGTCATATCTTACTGTATTTTTCCACATCTCTGTAATTTTTCTTAGACTCATTCTGTTCTCTAGCATAGACAAGGATACTGATTGGCTCTGTACAGCTATTTTAGACTCACTCTTTTCCATGGAGTGAATAGGGATACTGATGGGTTTCCGCAGCTATTTTAGACCTACGTTGTTCTAGATGGAATGAACAGGGATACTGATGGGCTCTGTGCAGCTATGTTAGACTCCCTCTTTTCCAAGTAGTGAATAAGGATATTGATGGGGTCTGTACAGCTATTTTTATTTGCTCACTGTTGTATGGAATAAACAGGTTACCATTGGACTGTAGGCAGCTGCTCTAAACTCCCTCTGTCCTCTGGTGTGTTTTTTTGCAGGGATACTGATGGGCTCCATGCAGCGGTCTCAGGTTTTGGCACAGTTTTATCCTCACTTTTTTGTCCACTGTCCTACTGGCAGGGTTGGGTCTCACAAGCGTTTGTACCCCGCGTCATGTTGGGAAATGGCGGCCGAAGTCATCTATTACCTGGTTGGACTCTGTTATTGTGCTTGGATGTTTAGACATGCTCAGTGAGTTGTTTTTGATCGGCTGCACTTTATATCTACAGTGATGGTTTTTTGCCTGCCCAACCACAGGCTCGTGCTGTTGGTTCGTTGTTGCGCTTTTGCCTCAGCACGGCAGGCTGGCACTCGGCCCTGCGTTTACTTCCTAGCCTCGCCCTTTCATTAAGGTGACACCAAGTGTTTAGCTCTCACTGCCCCCCCATCCCCCACTCCACTTCTCACTGTCCCTTCCACTCTTATCTCTGTTTTCATAACCTAAGTCTTGGCAAGGTTAACATTTGGCCTGGTTTAACCATTAACACTGTCCACTCTGATACTTTGTATGTCATTTGATACATTGTTGCAGGTATGGGTGGTCACCGATTGTAGCACATTGTGCCTTTTGATACATTGTATCTATTTTAGTTAGTGTTTGATACAATGTATCCTTTTGTCTTTCATTACGTATAGATAATACTTATTTAATAAAGTTTCCCTCCTCCACATTTGAGTCCGAGTTTCTTTATTAATGTGGAAGGAATGTGTACATTCCTAGGCATTTGGGGGAAACTCGGCGGCGGCTCACATGAAACGGCTGTCCCACGTGACTCCGCGTGCCCTCATCTCCCGCCAGTTCATGAGCACGTGCTGGCACAGTGCTTTCTGCTCAGGTTAGGCAAGCCGCTGCTGCTTCTTGGCCACTGCACTTCAGGATTTACGTTTTCCCACCCACCCGCCCTAGGATTAGTTGTCCTAGTTTCACCACTGACCTCCGGACAGGTACCATGTTCCCCCCTTTGTGTCAGGGTCATCCTTACCTGCAGCTGCTCTGATTCAGTGCACTGTCGCTACTGGGTTGTCCTTGATTCTTACACTGTTGTCTCAGGTTAGTTCTATCCTTTTCATTAAGTCTGGATGGCCCCTGCTCCGGTTTGTCTTAGCTCTGTCTGTTTGGTCTCTGCCTTGCTCTGTCTGGTTAGTCTTTGCTCTGTCTGGTTGGTCTCTGCTCTGCTCTGTCTGGTTAGTCTTTGCTCTGTCTGGTTGGTCTCTGCTCTGCTCGTCTCCGCTCTGCTCTGTCTAGTTAGTATCTGCTCTGCTCTGTCTGGTTGGTCTCTGCTCTGCTCTGTCTGGTTGGTCTCTGCTCTGCTCTGTCTGGTTAGTCCCTGCTCTGCTCTGTCTGGTGGGTCTCTGCTCTGCTCTGTCTGGTTAGTCTTTGCTCCGTCTGGTTGGTCTCCGCTCTGCTCTGTCTAGTTAGTATCTGCTCTGCGCTGTCTGGTTGGTCTCTGCTCTGCTCTGTCTGGTTGGTCTCTGCTCTGCTCTGTCTGGTTAGTCTTTGCTCCGTCTGGTTGGTCTCTGCTCCGCTCTGTCTAGTTAGTCTCTGCTCTTCGCTGTCTGGTTGGTCTCTGCTCTGCTCTGTCTGGTTGGTCTCTGCTCTGCTCTGTCTGGTTGATCTCTGCTCTGTCTATGTGATCTCTGCTCTGCTCTGTCTCTGTTAATCTTTGCTCTGTCTGGTTGGTCTCTGCACTGCTCTGTCTGGTTGATCTCTGCTCTGCTCTGTCTGATTAGTCTTTGCTCCGTCTGGTTGGTCTCCGCTCTGCTCTGTCTAGTTAGTCTCTGCTCTGCGCTGTCTGGTTGGTCTCTGCTCTGCTCTGTCTGGTTGGTCTCTGCTCTGCGCTGTCTGGTTGGTCTCTGCTCTGCTCTGTCTGGTTGGTCTCTGCTCTGCTCTGTCTGGTTGATCTCTGCTCTGCTCTGTCTGGTTAGTCTCTGCTCTGCTCTGTCTAGTTAGTCTCTGCTCTGCCCTGTCTGGTTAGTCTTTGCTCTGTCTGGTTGGTCTCTGCTCTGCTCTGTCTGGGTGGTCTCTGCTCTGCTCCGTATAGGTAGTCTCAGTCAGACTCCCCCTTGCATCACTTTTACATCCGGCATTGGATACTTTTGGCTCTGGTGTGTTTGTCACACTTTGGGTGTTGCCTGGTTTAACCATTAACACTGTCCACTCTGATACTTTGTATGTCATTTGATACATTGTTGCAGGTATGGGTGGTCACCGATTGTAGCACATTGTGCCTTTTGATACATTGTATCTATTTTAGTTAGTGTTTGATACAATGTATCCTTTTGTCTTTCATTACGTATAGATAATACTTATTTAATAAAGTTTCCCTCCTCCACATTTGAGTCCGAGTTTCTTTATTAATGTAACATTTTCAAAGAAATATATTAATAATGATTAAGCTTAATTATAGCATTCTGACATAGAAAAAGCTGGTCATTATTGACTACAAGGCTGCATATTGATCCAGGTTGCGAACCGGATCCTAGGACCGGGTTGAGATTTTGGAATTTTGCGCTTCACCTTAGAGTTTTAAAACCATTCTTAAAGAATTAGACAGTGATTTTAGTGATACAATCAAGTTGATGTGATTAAAAATAGTGTAGTTAGTTCAATAAAATACCCAAATACATAGATGGCCTGATAAATTCTATACAACACTGGATATTGATTCCTGCCTGCACTCAGTGACCCCATGGTTGCTGAAGCGAGTATCGTGAAAGTGGAGTAAGTTTAGTGTTTCAAGTTTATTGTTTCTTCTTTCACCATGTTATAATAGTGATTAAGTTAGCGGTGGAGAGCCGTGTGTCGACTAAAGCTTCGGACCTGCTAACAACCGCAAGCGCCTCGGACGGGTTGTCAGCAGGTCCTCAGCTTAAATTGCCACCCGGCCCTCCACCGCTAACTTAATCCCTATAACATGATTATTAAGTATGGTAAAACGTATGGTGTCATATTGATATACAACAACGTTTGTTTAAAATTAACGTATTTTGTCACATTTTAACCTGCATACTTTCATTTTGGAAGAAAGAATTGTGCTATTTTTCTAGTCGTATGTTACTACAGTATTGGATAATTTTCTGTTGTAGGTTAGACGAGCGACTGGTGGTGAAAGTGGCAGACTACGGCCTGACGAGGGAGGTCTGCGGCAACTCGCACTATAGACAGGGTCGAAACGGCGTCCTGCCCGTCAAGTGGATGGCCATTGAGAGTCTACAGGACAGAGCCTTCACCTCAGAGAGTGACGTGGTCAGTATCATGACCCGTAGATGGAATTTCTCTACACGTTTGGACTAAATGATCAGGGATGATTTACAAAATTTCCATAACTGTCCAATTTTCAATTATTATTACGGTCCTGTGTTTGTTACACAGTGCAGCGAAAGTAAAAATCAATTATATTTCTGGTCGTTTCACTTGTTTTCATAGGCAATACATGCTGTACATACTAGCTACATATAGAAGAGTATGTTTCCCCTTTATCATAGTTAGTCGGTATACTTTGTGGATCTCCATTTTCAAAAAAATATATACCAATAGTAATGCAATGTCATACTGGTAAAGTTCCTTGCCAAGAAAAGATTACTGGTTTACAATCCAGTCCACCACTTTACAAATGTAAAATATGCTCAATAGGCTTCAACAAGACCTTCGAGCCTCCGTAACACTGCAGTCCAAAGTTTGTCAGGAAAGAACTTTGAATACCTTTAATTTCCTCAATTTATGATTGTGACTGAACATTAGTTAACCCATTTATGCTTAAGAGTACCTCTATAAATCCTCCTCTGGACCAATGCTTATTTGATAATAATATGGGAACAAAGAACGCTATTGCAAGCTACAAAATGTATTTAACGATACACCCGTTGGTGGTGATCTCTTCAATACTTCTCCTTCAGATACTTTCCCAACTGTACTTTTGCCTGAAGATTTCACCAAAGTTGTCTGGCTGCTTAATTGGCGCGGCTGTGAGCAGTAATGGGTTATACAAATGCAGTAATGACTTGACGTCTTTACGCTTTTCTTGTTTCAGTGGTCCTACGGCGTCACTATATGGGAGGTTTTTACTTTTGCCCGCACGCCTTACCCTGCGCTGGACAACTCTCAGGTGTTGGACCATCTACTACGAGGACAACGACTGACACAACCTAAAACCTGCCCTGTAGAACTGTAAGAACTATTCAATGGTTAAAATGATATATTAGGTACCACGTGTGCCTGCTATCCACCAATCACAGGCTTTGAAAAGTGTGGGATACATGGCATACCCCACACGTTGTAACCGTTATTTTTTAGCTGGTTAAAGTGCAAATGTATTACGAAATGGCATTGGGTAGGAGTGGCCAGTCAAACTTTTCCCTGGCCTGTAATTGGTGGAAGGCAGTCAAATGTGATGCAGGCTACATAGACTTCTGGGAAGCTATGGCGTTTACGGTCTCTATCTGGCTTACTCGGCTTCGTCTTGGTATACCGCAAACACCAGAGATTCGTTAGGGTTATCTATTACGTATAACCTGTATTTATCGACCTCTCTTAATGCAAACTGGAGTTATAATGCTGTAGCTATTCCTACGGATCTATTACGTGTCATACATGAACTTAGCCTAGTTTGCCTTCCACTGATAGGGAGCAGTGGTGTTCAGCGTCAATGCTTCATCTCTTGCATGCAAGGCTTTCCAGAATATCGCAAAAATTGTAGAAGCAAGCGGTTTTGCAGCACTATTGAACTTTCTGGAATATATCAATTACAGTACTTGCCTACCAAGCAGACGGCCTTGGTTTTCGACATATAAGATATTTTCTAAACCATTCTTCAGGCGAAACCTAGTGGTTTGAATATATCCTTGCTGTATTGACATTACCGTTATCTAGGGAAGTGGTCGTCACGATTGATAAATTGAGGGGGATCCATCCATTTCTATGTAATAGCTATACAACAAGAATAGTAAACATCTTAGTTATGGTATAGTATTTTTATATCGTTTCTTTTGTCATTTTCATTTTTTTTCTATCATTCCAGGCTGTTATGTATTAAACATGTAGTTAGGAGTGTCATCAAAACGGAAAATTTACCGATATAATTATTGCAAAATTTTCAGCCGATACCGATTTTTTCCGATACGAGTTTTCAATTAGATTTTTGTAAAATTCATTTATTTCTTTCCTATTTTGATGTGAAAATGTTACTTTTTTGAGGGCATATTCCAATTTCCGACCCCGCCTACTTCGTCTCCCCACTTATTTTTTTATCAGTCATGGCCGTTAACTTCATTATTTATTGTTTAGACAAGTGGCAAACCGTCAGGAAACACAAAACTGTGGCGGAATAGGGGCATTTTGCCTCACGTGTGACTTCGGGTTAGAGTAGTTTGCCGATTTGCGATACACGATACGATACACCACCTTTTACCGATACAATAATTGCCTGCTTCGTTTTAGCAAAATGATTATCTGGGAGGTATCGATGACATTCCTACATGTAGTGAAGGGTGGGGAAATCCACATCACCCTAAAAGATCGCGTTCATTTTTTAAAATTTCAGATATGAACTTATGCACGAATGTTGGAGGCGACTGCCGAATGAGAGACCCGCCTTCACGGAGATTGCGAGCATCCTGGACGGCTTCCTCTCCAAGCAGCTAGGCTACCTGATGATGGACCTGCCCTTTGGCCAGATCGAGGGCTCAAAGTTACTAGCTGACGTCCCAGTGTGACCACAGCCAACCTTACTAAACTGCTCAGATGGGCGATCAACGAAAACGCTCTTTTTTAGACGACTTCTGTTCATGGTATAGAGGAATCATCGTGTCTGACTGCACCTCAGAGCAGGATGAACATTCGCCAAGTGAACGTGCATCGGGAGACCGGTTGCACAAAGTTGTCTGAGAACTAATACCGGGGAAAATAAGCCTAACCCCAAGTCACTGGCAACTTTAATAGATACTTCTTTTACAACCGAGAATTAAATTAAATATTTCTACCGTTACCATTTGCTGTTTTGAGAATATCAGATTTCGGTAGCACGTGCTGATCTGTAGTTGTTCTTAACCAAAACATTTCTACAGAAGTTTTGTATTTTTTATTCCCTTGTCTATTCCGATAATTTGACCTACATATATCATTCTAGTATTTGACATAATTTTAGCTGGCAGTAGCAGCTCATCTATGCCGGGTGTGTCGCATTTTCTAATCCATACAGGTGGCCCTTGCCTCAATATCTCGTGGTGTGTTTCTTTTCATTACAAGAACCAATTGTATGTCAACATTTAAAAGTGGGGCAAGATTGTAAAAAGGGAACCAACATGTGGATAAGTATATGGGTAATGAATATTCATGAGTGCGGTTAGGTTAGACAGTTGACGTCACCACAAATCAGATAGCTGCATGTGCCGGGAGCTGGTCAAGTCAAGTCCAGCCGTCCTCTCTCTCTCTCTCTCTCTCTCTCTCTCTCTCTCTCTCTCTCTCTCTCTCTCTCTCTCTCTCTCTCTCTCTATATATATATATATATATATATATATATATATATATATATATATATATATATATATATATATATATATACACAATAATAATAAATAATAATAAAATTGTCATTTGATATTGCGCAAAAGGCGCATTACATTCCATTGCCAAAGGATAGATGTTGATATCCACATAGTTAATCGATATATACATCTTCGAACAGATGTGTTTTCAATCGTCGTTTGAAGATTGCCACACTCCCAGCTGCCGAATATTACCTGGGAGCTGATTCCATAGTTTTGGGGCACAGGCACTAAACGATCTGTCACCGTAGGTTTTCATGTTGTTTCTCGGCTCGCAGAGTAAGTTCTTGGATGTTGATCTCAGTGTCCGTGGTGGGACATACTCTTTCAGCAATTCCCTCAGGTAAGAAGGTGCAGTTCCATGCAAACATTTGTACGCCAGGAGCAGAATCTTGAATTCAATTCTCTTCCTGACTGGTAGCCATTGCAGCTCCTTAAGTACTGGAGTGATATGGTCATACTTCTTTGTGAGAGTGATCACCCTGGCAGCGTTGTTTTGTACTCTCTGGAGCTTACGTATTAGCTCGTAGGACACCAACCTGTGCGCCATCCACGCCAAGCGTGTCACCAACATGCCCAAGGACATCCAGCTTGCCCGCCGTATCCGTGGCGAACGTGCCTAAGAAGTTGCCCTCGTAGCACTTGACCCAAACGACAAACGATATATATATGTATATATGTATATATATATATATATATATATATATATATATATATATATATATATATATATATATATATATATATATACATGTGTGTATGTGCGTGTGTTTATATCTTTCTTGATACTTTATGTGTTCTATCATTTTAACCTGTAACATCTTTAATGCGAGGTGGTCTCTCTATCAAGTGTTCATTAATGATGCGTGGCAAATGGGAAGTCTTTCATTGATATATATATATATATATATATATATATATATATATATATATATATAGAGAGAGAGAGAGAGAGAGAGAGAGAGAGAGAGAGAGAGAGAGAGAGAGAGAGAGAGAGAGAGAGAGAGAGAGAGAGATATAGATAGATATAGATAGATAGATATAGATAGATAGATAAATATACATATATATGTCGAGAGAGAGAGAGAGGACGAGTTGGTATGGGGACGGACGAGATTAGCTTAAGGACGGCTGGACTTGACTTGACCAGCTCCCGGCACATACAGCTATCTGATTTGTGGTGACGTCAACTGTCTAACCTAACCGCACTCATGAATATTCATTACCCATATACTGATCCACATTTTGGTTCCCTTTTTACAATCTTGCTCCACTTTTAATGCTGACACTCAAACCCTCACATCTTGTATCTAAACCCGGCATGTTGCCACTCAATCTCTGTATGTTTGTAGTCCCTCCGTACAGGTTGCCTCTCCCTCGCACATCTTGAATAAATGTGCAAAAGGCATGCCTTACAATTTGCCGCGGTCTTATACTTTGAAATTTAAAACATGAAATATTGTGGAGGCCCACATTGGCAGAAACACTGTTTATATTTGGCCGATCAAAACGAAATCAGATCAATATCCTATTGAGATGTTTAGTTCCTGCTCCATTCCAGGAGTGAATTCTTTCCAAACACACAAACAAAATTTCAACGGGAATTTAAAAGAATTAGGCGTGCTAGAGTTAAACACACATTTCGTGTTGTCTATTCGACATGCATCAATATTACTGTGTTGCCTGTTAAAATGTTTTGACAAACACAACATACAGTTCGTTTTCATTCAAACTTCAAAGCTGTTGACGTAGGTTGAACAGAAGAACATGGACTCGGGATGTCAATGCATTGAATTGTTTTAAATGTGTTTTGTCTCCTGTTCAAAATATTTCGTGTAACGGGAATGGTAAACTAGATATTCCTTTTGTCTTATATGAGAATTAGAGGAAGAAAATGCTGCACTGTTTCTACGGTCTAAGTACTAGTATTTAATGTGAATATAAGGTTTGTTCCTGATATGTTGCCGAAATTACAATGCACTTGTTACATTTATTGGCATAGAAATCTTAACATTACATTATCATAATGTACATTTTTACAAGATGTTGATTTCAGATGTGTTGCTCTACCACAGATATTGAAACTGAGAAGTGTTTGTACTGAACAATAATTGGATGTAATATAAACTTATAATAAACTATAGTTTTTGCAATCCCGACTTGTTGCTATCAGTTTCAAGGAGAGGCGCACGAGTGGGTCATATCTTAACCCATTAATGCTTAAAGCTCTTCTAGATGCTGTCGTCTGGACCCATTATACAGTGATTTAACAAACTGTTTGCAGGAGACTTGCTGGAAGTTTAATACTTAGGAATAAATGCTCTTTGAATACTTTTCCGGCAATGCTTTTGCTTAAACCAATTCACCAACATTGTCCGGCTGTTTGCGCTGCAGTGAGCCTAAATGGGTTGTGAAATGCCTTTGATAAGACTTAGCGGCTTTAATATTGAACTGCTGCACCAGCTCATTATCAACATTGCGTACCATGCGCAGTGCGCATGCTCATATGACGTAGCAGACTCGGTAGCTGCCGTCCAATTTACTAAACTAAAATGGTAGTAGAATTTTACTGGAAACGTATTTCTGAGGATTCGGTTTATAAAAATAGACGATTTCACCTTGATATTGTATCTTTGAATACTTATGAATGTTTTCCAATTAAAAAAAGTTAAATAAAAAACGATTCATTCACTTCCTTTTCCACTTTTAAAAGAACTGTTTTTTGGTAACACTTCCCTTCTTTAAGTCATTTGAAGGATAGGAAAATGCCTTGCAACACGGATTTCAACCCATTTTTTGACGAATTTATAAAGGTGGCACCAAGCGATTTCACCCGGAACGTGAAAGTAGACATCTTTGGCTGTATGATTCAATAGAAATTAAGGTGATTACTGAAAGTCGGCCTGCTTCCATTTTTCATTTGAAAATTTGTTGTTTTAGTGTTTTGCTAGATTACCAAAGACGATTGTTTCATCGTGTTTGTGCGATTGTTAGCTCACATTCCCTACAGTTTGCCATTTAGTCGGCAACTACTGACATATGGCATTCACAATTGAATTAGCCCGTTCACATGCACTTTGAAAATATACCCAACCATGAATTACATATAGTCATAATTACATGTAATTAAGGAATATTACAAAAATGAATCATGATTATTCATTATTCAGCCTTAGGGGAATATTTAGATTCGTTAAGAAATATTCATCTGTCATGATATATGTCGCGGAGAGGCATATGTTATGCATATAGTATTATTTGTGCCCATCTATGTTCACATCGTCCAGACTTTGAAATATTAATTGGTCTTACACAGATGGATTTCAATCGTAGTAGAGTGCGTCTATCCGCCTGAGTGATTGGTGACGTAATTCCCGCGCGTTTTTTAGTTGTCCCGCATTGGCTAGTGAGGTGTTAGTAGGCGTGGCCTCGCTTACTACAGCGCCCCCCTAGCGGTGGGTCCATCATTACTATGACCGGGAAAGTCCGTATTGGTGTCCAATCACTTCCTCCACCCGTTGTGTCTTATATGAACTATAGGATTTGTAATTTCGTTTATCTTCACCTTTGTTCGTCCTATGAAGGGTGATAGAATGAGGTGATCAGCAGGTGATAAGAGGTGAGCGGGAAGAACCCTACGAAAAAGTAGAGGAAAGATTAATATGGAAGGAAGTTTATCACAATTTTCTTATATATGCTCGATCAATTCTTATCGAAAAATAAAATAAAAGGCTTCTTTAAACTTCTAACGATCATAACTTTGGAACAAATTCAAAATTAAAACGAAATGTGATATTATTGGTAGATGTATTGTTTGGAACAACCATGTTTTGGTGAAATTCGACATTGACAAAAGAGCCAGAACCTTTTCAGACTGTGGGTAAGTCTGTGAGGCGATTTGATATTTGGTCTCGTATTTTCCTCTGTGGTAGGTTAGACAGTCCAATCGGGCTGGTAATGAAAAGAATGGATGCAGGCTGGAGCATATGTAAACATATCACAGTGACCCTGTATTCACCCACTATCCCAAACGCCATCGTAGCATTCCAGTACAGATAGAGATATACTTCATTAATAGGTCAACAATAGAGAGGTGGTCACATTGGGGAAAGGATTTATTTTTCTATGTCACTATATTGATCAAATCTGCTAAGTGATCATTATGGTGACATTGTGTCTCATTCGAGGGTTTCATGACCCTTTCGCTTATTGTACTGTAATCGCAATTGAACTTATCAAAAGAATAACTTTCTGCTATCTTGCTTTTGAGTAACTAGGTTTCACCATGTAGTCTTAATATGTTTCTCATCTAGCTTCATTTTTCTGTGTAATTTCTTCATTTTCATTACCTATCTTTCCTCTTTGTATGTTTTCATCTTGTTATAACAGGATCTATAAAGAATTCGAATGTGGATACTCACTACTTAATAAAGAGGAAGACCAGGTTAAAAGTTATAGCATAAATTTGAGGATTCTAAGTGGCAACCAAATAACGGAAAAGGTGATGATTAATAGCATGCTGTGCCGCACTAGATATATTATTATTATCATTATTATTATTATTATCATTATTATTATTATTATTATTATTATTATTATTATTATTATTATTATCATTGGTCATTTTAGGAATGTACACATTTAAAGGTTACATCCTTATATTTTTTATTATTTTGATGAGTTGAAAATATTTTCAAAGAGTTTGTGTGACCTGTCAAAGGTGGTGATCATCTTACCTGAACGTTCTCATTAATCTATCAATTAAATGTAACACAATTATATTACGTTTCACATTATCATAATACTACTCTACTCGCTTGCCTTGTTCAAAACAAATAATAAATATTGTACAACACAATATGATGGCAAAACACACGTACTACATGTACATCTAATCGCGATATTGTGAATTTTTAGTATAATGGTGCTGCCACCATCTGAGTGTTTAACATACTAATCCGTCAAGACCTGTTACCTTGCCATGAACATAATAGACCTGCAATGCCTTCTACACGTGTTCCACTTGGGACCTCCCGATCCAGTTCTGCTAGCTTCGTATTCATGGGCCAGCCTTGTGTTATGCATGGGTCTTCTTATTGCCGTTTTACTCTTACTCATGGCAGTCTTCAGACAGGCGGGGGACAAGCAGAGCTGAGGCTATGGTGAGTAGAGCAGGGAGCAACCATATATAATAGGCTCAAGAGCAGCAACACTTAGGATACACGATATTACCCCAACACTTCTTGCACAACACAGAGACTTTAATCAGCATAGAACTAAATACAGTACAACTATACAGGTAAAGACTCCAGTGAAGGCTGACGAGTCACACGTGGGTCAGTGCAGGTAGGCTATTAGTAGTAAGTCATCACACAAATAAAACTACACCAAAATATCCATCGTAGGTTAGCGCACACCATACATGCAGGCCACAGCAAAGTCTCTCAGTCGGCTGAATGCACACAGCACACCTAGGTCAAACCAGTATCCGCCATAGATGACCATACGCAATACACATAACTGACACAGGGAACTATCATAAACGACAGTACACAGAGCAGGAACCAACCAGATATAGCAAAGCACAGAGCAAGGACCAACCAGAGGGATTATTGCTGATAATCCTTATACATATTCTTTAAAAGACATAACTAAATCTTGAAGAAACTATTGAGATACATGAACTGATTTTTGCTCTTCCTGCTGAGGTCTTCAAACATCCAGACATCTTTCACAAATCACGTGTGCGCCTAGCTTATCATATCTGACACGTGGGCAGGCTTGATCACGTGACGTAAATTAAGAAATATCATTTCGGTTAGACGTTACAGTAATTGATAACTGATCAGAGGTATTTATGATCTGCTCCTCGTGGATGCAACATTTACTAACATGTCCACATTTACTCACCAGGGACTATGCTATAGTGTACTTTATAAGCTGTGGACACCTTCGTTGTGGTGAGGAGTGGGCTATGGTTGGGCAATATGCACGATACATGTAAGTGAGGGGATGCCCTTTTTCACGGGCAGTCATTTTATCTATATGAGTAACCTCATTATATCCATAGTGTCCCATTTCATGATAAATCTGACGACGCGACAGACATCTCTTTTTCTATGATATACTTCGTCTGCTAAAACTAGTAATTATTGGGTTGATTTAATTTTGCAACAAAATGAATATAGAGAGCGGGGTGTAATGTTTTTATGGCTGTCCTAGGGGAGTTCGCTACTACGGATTGCTCTGGGCTCATATAATTTGAATTTAAAAACCCAAGTTGCAAAGAGATATTGGGTTTTAGGTTTATCACAAATTCTTATCATATGATTCTCATTTTGTTTTCATACATACATTCATTCATTACACTAAAACCATGTTTTCAGTAAAGTTATAAGAAGAATGAATATGAATTATTACTTGGTACCAACTCATGTTTGCTGGCCCGTCATTATCAAAGTTCTGGTAATCAGTTGACCGCTGATTACAGCCTATCCCTGCAAGGGCGTTGTTGGTGACGAGAAGGTACAGTAGTAGATTAAGGCACACTATCAGTACTTTTATAAATCTAATTATTATCAGTTAAATCATTAGAATCATTATCATTTTGATAAGGTTGATAACATTTCAAAAAGGTTGCGTGACCTAAATCATACTCTGACGAGGACGGAGATCATACTGACTTACATATTAATTGTGCAATTGTCAAAGTTATAATGCACTTCACACCATTAAGCACTTGTAGACTAAACTTTGCCCAGCTGGTTCAAAGAGAATGCATGATAAATGATTAAAACACCACGTAATGGCAAACCATACATGGTCATATTCTATGATGCAAAATATATTGGAGTATGTAGTATAATATATGATATGACATAATATTGTATTATAGTATGATATAATATCATATAATAGTATAGGATAACACGCTTTATCATCACCTCCACTCTGATTCTGGCAGCTGATTGGTCAATTTCCATGTTGTACTGGACTGGATTGGGATTCTAACATTGCTTTTAACAAATATCAATGTTAGGACTGCCATATTAATCCTGTACTAGGATGCTAACATTGCTTTTCACACCGTTGATTGTTAGGACCCGAATAGATTTTAACTACTCCCAGTAGTGCAATGGCAACCGTTGATGTACATAGTGTAGCGATAGAGCCATTTCAAAATGGCGGGGACTACTGATAGTACCACCGTTAGAAATTGATTTCTGGTGTTTAAAATACTATTTGGGCATTGTAATCTGCCAACATGGTGTATATATGGAAGATAAGATTGCATGAGGTAATTAAGATTGAGTTAATTAATTAGTCTGTGCAAGTGGTATTAATCGATTTGGTGAAGGACATGGCCTAGTTTGAGGGCGGCAATGTGTAACTTGGTACTGACATAACTTCCTTATTCGGAATGCATACCTGAGAGTTATCATTCTGATCTACATAAACTAACAACTAACACGCTCGAATACAACTACTGTCTTCTTCACTCTCCTCTCGTATTCAAACAATCCAGGAATATGTGCCACCGCCACGCGTCACCAGGAGTCGCATGTTGATGACGAATATATAGTACTATAGAGACATACATCTATTAGACGGACATGTAAAGTGATACTGTGATAAGGTTTCGATAGCCTTCCTATAAAACTCGAACAGTGCAAGAACTATAAACTCAAGGTAAGTTAACAATGATATTACACTCACACCCTGTGTGATGCTCTTATCTAGCAACGTAAAGGTATGTTTTCTTCGTTTTGTTGCTTTAGTGTGCTATGCACGAATGCCCTTAAGCGAAAAACTCAGTAAGTTAATTGACCCCATGCGCTACCTTTAAGTGCTTTTTGTTTGCAATACCGTAAGTCTCTTTTCATCGCACTATTCAGTCTCTGTGCTATGTATGGCAGTCTTTGTTTTGTCTTGAATTGCAGGGAGTAGAACTACACAGTTATATTTCATTCCATGCATTATTACGTTCAGCTATTGGGTACAAAAATGCTGAACATAAATGAACAGGCCTAGATTCAGATGAGTGATCTATATGTATTTTGACAATTATAATTCCTAATTGTGTCTTCGGAATAAACAAACATATTATTGTTTGATCTGTGGCAATTAAACAGAGACATACGTCAATGTACGTAGCGAGGTTTCAACAACACTACAACAATCAACACTAAACTAAAAAGTTGTTGATTGTTGCCTAGAAGGTAGACATTGCTTCCTCAATGATGACGTCAAAGCTATAGCTATCAGCAGCACTCTACGGTACACTGCTAGCGAATTGATTGCCTACCCATCCAGTGGCTGCATCTTTCACTTAAGACAAAACTGTGCAAACAAAACCTTCTTTTTATCAGACACATCATTTGGTTATACTATGAAATCTGAGAAAAAAGTGCATCTTACCTTTGATTGCAATCAATACGCGTACTAGGCCAACAATATTAACAAGTGTTGTACAAGAGAAATGTACTTGATGGGTGTGCGTTTGTGAAAATTAGAAAGATAAAAAAGTATGGTTTGCGAGCTTTTTAGAAAACCGTGCTGGTTAGAACCTAGTAAGTGTCTTTAAATACAACCCATTCCCTTGCTTCGCATCCATCAACATGTAATCTTGGTAGTCATTGTTCTTATATTGGATTAACTATTTATAAACGTGGGGGGCCTTTACTCGATATATATTGGTAACGGTAAAACAAAAAGAACTATCGAAAGCTAGCTAACGTTAGGAATGCTTGGCCTTAGGATCCTAATATGCTTGGTGTTTTGTAATTACGCCGTGCAATCAATACACCGTGCATTGAGACACCGTAGGATACAGACACTTGCACCTGTCGCTCATAACAAGCTGCGTCATGGCTGACAATCAACGTTCAATTGAATATCTGGTAAGTTAAGCTGTAACAGTATACCTATGTTGCTACTTAATAATGGTTTTGTATACTAGTATGGCAATTGCTAGGAAGTTGACAAGAACACACTACATTTGACTACATGCAGACACATACATTTTCACCGACATCCTTGTACAATTGATCCTTTTAAGTGTAGGATATGAGTTACCTTTGGCATTAGATGTGTGGTAATACACACTTGAGGTCAATCTGACGATGCTGGGGGTCTAATGCAATGCAAATGGCTGAACTCAGTCATCACGGCTTCACACTGGCATGTTAAATAACCAAACAAGTCCATTTTGCAGATGATTGCAACATGATTGCAGAAAATGATAAGCAACTATTTCACTTATATATACAATGTGAAGTTAGTTTGGAGAGAACAAAGCATGAGACAAACGTACAACCTAGTACCTTGTTGGTCATTTCCCTGTTAATATGAAATTTTAAGATGAACGTGGAATAATGAAAAAGGTATGTGAGCTTGCATTTACACTCGTTTTGAATGTGATTTCCACTCGTATTTAGAAGGTATTTATATCTGATTTGTTAACACATTCGTTTTGAATCCTAGGTATCAATGATTTATTTGATATGCATATCTTATTGAATAGATTTGCACAATCCAGGACTAAACCTTGTAGCATAAATAATAGTATTGGTTAATCATGTCTAGAGTTACTATGATAGGCCTTTCATATATACCTTTATTTTGATTCTAATAAATTTATACAGTGACAAATCATATTTAACATTACCTTTTACTGTTAAATCATTCCATGTAAGTATGCTTCTTTCAATGTCAAAAAGTACCATGCGATTTCCTAATTCATTTTCTATAAAACATTGTTTGGCAATGCTAGAATTGTATTGGAAATTTTCATTTTATTTCAGAGAGCTGAGATAAAAGAATGGCAGTTGGGGTAATTAAGGCTACGTTGGCAATTTATATCTTTAGCCAAATGTTACGCCAATCCAGACAGGGGTCAGTCCAAAACACGACAGATGCTTGGACACGTACCCCAGGGCCACATCCGGGCACTGTAGATGGAGTGCGGGTGGAGGTTAGGAACCTGACATCCGAAATCTCAATTCTCGCTGTGACAAGCGGAAAGAATACCAATCAATCATTCCCAACTACTCCGCAGGTGACATCTACCGGACATCCAAGTGCACCAGGTGATTCTGGAAGTAATTCTTCTACTCAGCTAGTGATCAATGCTTCTGCAACAAGTGATGT
>OZ012695.1:9071470-9151470 GCA_963942565.1 Maea johnstoni
GGTTACTGGAATACATTTTTCCAATAAGTAGTTCAGGACTATTGACAGGAGAATGTCAACTTAACTTATAACTCAGTATTTGCATCTTACCTGGATTATGGTACTCTATATCAACTTAAATTATTAACTACAGCTCAAATCCTTTAATGCATTGTCGTATCACGTTGCGTGGGTGGTTGGTTGACAGATCTCGTGTTGGATATCTATTCGGCTTGGCGATGCTCATGTCAAAATATGTTAAATCTTATGTGCATGTGTAATATGGTGTTCAATAAAGTTCCAAATAAGCATGAGTGAAGTAAAATTGAATTAGATGGAAAATAACTTCCAATCAGAAATTAACTTTCTATCTCTCAGTCAGTTACCCTGGTAAAATGATATGTATGTCCCCTATGTGAACCCATTTTAAATAAGTGTATGTTCATTGATGTCAATATACCATGTCTGTATAGTTTGTGTGTATTGCATCATATCTATAAAGCCATTAATATCAAACTGTTATCATCATTTCTGCATTTTAAACATACTTTACTAAGTTATTGATGTACTTGGTGTTTCTATGAATTGCTCTGCACACTGCACTCACGGATATAGGGACTGAACAGGGACATCAGAGTCATTTGAAGGTCTTTCCGGCAAAATTGGTTGCTGAATCTGACTCGGCGGACCTCGTAGCCACCACGACCCCTCCAGACATGGTGTCCTCCTTAACGATTTTAACAAGAGATATAACCTTTACACGGCTTATCTCGCTTAGGGCTCAGTGAGCCCACTGGTGACCCACTATGGCCCCACAGGTTCGACGACACTTGATTATTTCCTCATCCCAATACACATGAGGGAAAATGTTCTGTCCTGCCGGGTCTCAGGGGAGGACCCTTTAAACTGTTCGGACCACTGACCGGTGGAAGTTACACTCGACATTGACTCATTAATGGTTAATTTAATTAACTATGAACAAGATGCGTCTATAAATTGGAGTAATCTAGGAAAACGTATCCTCTTAAGTGATTATGAAGAACCCCTAAGAGGACCCCTTGATGCGATAGCTGATTCACTTAGAGGTGATATTATATGTCAGGATCTTGACAATTCGATCCATCAAGTTATCGACGCTCTCCATCATTCCGCTAAATTGCTTTCAAGGAAAAAGTTTAAAAAACACCTTAAACTTTTTTGGAATAGTGACCTTAGTAAACATAAAGCTGAGAAAGTTTTGAGTTATAGAATTTGAAAAGCGGAAGGCAGCCCTCGTGACAGAAACTCCATGAGTTTCATCAACCATAAAAGATCTAAGAAAAAATTTGCAACAGAACTGCGTAGATTCACTAGGCAGTACGGGAACGACAAAGTTCTCGAGACTGTTAAATCAGCTGAAGTGAATAAAACGTTTTTTTTTCTGGCAGCTTGTTAAACACAGTAGGAAGTCCTCTAGCAGCCGTATACTTGCTATTAAGAATTCTCAAAAGAAGGTGGTATACAAACGTAACAAAATTCTCAAAGTTTGAAGAAAACATTTCTCTGAGTTGAGTACCCCTCTTGAAAACCCTAAATTTGACGATGCGCATTTTGCGTATGTTACTGATAGTGCCAATAGATACAACAAACTCACAGACCATGATGAGTTCCTCATTGCTCCGTTTACTCCGCATTAGTAAGGACCAACTCAACAACTCTGGGTGCGGCTCCGAACTATTTATTCAGGAACGAACAACATCAATAACAACAGTGACAAAATTGTATCTTCTAACTTCATATCATAACCACACATGATTTTATCTCCAAACACATTGTTTTACAAAAGTGGGCATATTGGATGCCGAGTGTATACAAAGTAACTTGTAGTGAAATTGTCAACATAACCTGGTTTCATGACCTGTAGCCATTTGCAACAATGTAACAACCTGTGCACCTACCCGCACCATATCTGAGTAGCCTGTGTAAGGCAACAATGTATCAACCGTGTATAACTGTACTCTGACCTAAGTCTGAATGCCTCTTAGACTTGTGAAAACCAAAGCTGCTGCTGCAGTGTAAGTGATTGCCGGCCCAAATAGTTTAAAGGCCAAAAGTTTTAAGAGTTTAGTGCCAGGGAGGAAGCGACTCTACCCCTGGCCGCCCCCGTCGGGAGGTACAAATCAACCGCACCGCTACGCCAACCTCCAAAGGTCTTGAGATCTGAAACGCTCGCGCCTCGCTCCGCCGCCCTGTGACAGGCACCCCTGCGAAACGAGTGAAAGGTGTAAGCTCGACTTTGTAGGCCCAACGAGCGCAGCAGCGACGCTAGCTACTCCCTGGCCACCCGTCGCGTGAAACCAGTGGCATGGGCCGACCGCGCCGCCCTCCTCCCCGGGAAAGCGAACAAGGGCCTGGTCTGAAAGTTGGGTCCCGCAGCCTCACGCAGCGATGCGAACGCGCGCACCGGGCAAGCTGGGGACCCAGGGAGAGGCAACAAGGGGACCCAAAAGGCCTGCTCCGCCCCCTGGTGGGCCTTGGCCCATTTAATGTGCAGCCAAACCCTGTCTACCGCGCACTGCACGTCGGACCCCAACGGAAAGCGTGAGGTGTCGAAAGGCCCCCCCTCGGGAGGGACCAACGACGATAGCCTAGTCATTGCGAAGAAAGCGGCCGAAAGGAGCACCGCGAAGACTGCCCCCGTGGCCCCCCTGCCACGTGCCGCCTGGCACAGCCACTCCAGCACCTCGAGTGGGAGCGGGGCCGCCTGCGAAGGCACGTGTCGCACTGTGAGGGGAAGCGAACACTTGAAAAGTGCCAGCCTGTGATGGTCAAAGCCGGCCACGCTGAGGTCCAACTCCAAATGAAAGCTTCTAACCAAAGAAAGTGCGTTCGTGACTGACTTAGGTGCACTAAACGACCGAAGCAAAAATTCCGCAAATAAAAGCAGCACCCTGCATGTAGCCGGAAAATCAGGCAACTGAAAATAAAGAGTAAAGGCGACGAAAAGTCGCAAATGAGAGGCATGGTTAGCCTCCGTTCCTGGCCTGTAGGCCCTCCGTCTTCTATCCCGCGCGGCCCTCTCCAACTCCAGGCGATCTGCAATATAAAGACAACATAAGTCCCGCGTGAACCTGTAACTGCAAAGCAGCCTGACCGACCGCCGCTAAATACAAAGTAACACAGTGCCACGTGGCTGAAATCTACCCGACACACACGCTGGCAACCGGCAGCAAGCCACGTGTCGACAACACCCACAAATCAAAACAGACACACGTGCCAACTGCTGGCCGATAAACACAACGTACCCAACACCAAAAATTTTTAACGGTGGCATGTAACTAACACACAACCCATGTACTGACGGGAGGCGACACGCTGGCGACGAACTGCAGTAAACCAAGCAGACTCTGCATTTCTCTCTGAGTCGCCTGCCTTTTTCCCATCCATTTCTCCACCTCCTCGCCTACCTCCTGCATCTTAGATGCAGGTATTGTCATAGTCATCTCCATGTAGTCAAACATGATGCCAAGCCACACCATGCGTTGGCTTGGCCTGCACACCTTGTGCTTGGCCTCCTGCACCCCCAACTCCCCCATCACGGCCTGCAGCGAGTTGAGTGCATCATCTGCCACCCCTTTCGTTGCCTCTGCCCCCCCGAAGTCATCGAGATATGGTCTCGAAATAAATCCTTTCTTGCCATGGATGTAACAAACTGCCTCTGACGTGCGCTGCATGCGGAGGGCCGAAGATCGCAGCCCGAACGGCGGGCAAATGTCCACGAAACCCCCCCCCCCCTCATGTGTGAATGTAAGAAGGGGCCAGTCCGTGGGGTCTACCCGGAGCTGTCAGTAGCCCCTCGACAGGTCTGTCTTATACATAAAGGCCCCGGGGCCCAGTTCTAGCAGCCTGTCCTCCATATAATCGACTGTGGGCAGGAAAATGCGAGCCGGCCCGTCTACGTAGTGGTCAGAACTGACACCGTGGTTCACGGATTCTCCGGCGGGCCACGAAAGGTCCATTATAATGCGCCTGTGACTAGACCCCTTTTTCGGCCTCGTCATGAGCGGGCTGGCGTGTGTCGGTAGAAAAGGTGGCCCATCAAACGGCCCGATCAACGCCTCGTGACCCAGCTCCATAGTAATGTAGAAGTCGACGTCTCGTGGATGCTGCAGGGCCGACGCGTGGTTGACCAACATGGACCGTAGAGGAGATGACCGGTCGAAGTTCACCGGCCATCCGAACTCCAGGAAGTCTATGATCCCCACGTCCAGGTAATCATCGAGGTATCGTCGCCACGCCTCCACACACAACCCTGAGGGCACCGGCACCCTCGCCCCACAGTAATTGTAACGTCCCACAGTGACCACGGCATCGTAGATCACTGCCCACTGTCCGTCGTCGTGTGTATCGGCTGACCCCGCTGCACTCACCCCCGTGTCGCCTCCCCCATCATGTGTTGACACCATGCTCGTGTCCTCTGATACAATGTTACGTTGCCGACACACTTCTCCCCTCTCTCCCCAATGTCTACCGTCGTACGACCCGCGCTTTTCGTTGTCTGAGGGAGCAGTTTTACTCCCTCTTCTTGGAGTTTTTTGCATCATCTGTAATTTTGCTGTTACAATCCTGTTCCGGATGCCTGCACAGAGCGGCACACGTGCGGAAGCAATAACTGCACTCGTGCGTAAATGGTACATGATCCCTGTTATTCTCACACTCTTTCCTTTGGTAAGGAGCGCAGCACCGCATGCCAGCCGGTGCCATACGTAGTTGTCCCCTTTTTTCTGCAACATTCGTGCGAGCATATGTGAGGTGCTTCCTTTCGATTACCTCCGTCTCCTCCCAGGCCAGCTGCTTCTGCTCTACGTCCAAGCCCAGTGTTTCATAGAAACTGCTCGCGTTGGGCCAGTCGTAGTCAATAGTGTCTTTCAAAACCATGGTTAATATATCCAGCATGATGTCTTTGTTAAATTTGCTACGTGGGGATTTCAACATGAGGAGGAAACCGTACACGAACTCCTCCAGTCGCATTTCCTCGTGTATCACCCCTTTACTTTTGCCTGCCACCCTACGTTTGATGTAAAAGTGCGGCCAATCAATCCGTTTCTCTATCACGTCCGTAGCTGTCATCACCGACCCAGACTTCTTACCTCGTTGTCTGTTGTGTGGTAAGTTTGGGAAGTCTTCTGCGTCGGAATCCTCCCCCGCTATCTCGTTTATCCGTTCTGCCGCCTGCGCCATAAGTTGCATGTTTCTCCTGAGTGTCTTTGGCGTAATTTCGTTGCTGGAAGTCGCGCTGGGCTCTGGCGACTCCCGTTCACTGTCGCTAGAGCTATCCCTCTCCTCCGGTTGTTCGGGAACTGGCTCGTCCCTGCCATCTCGACCTGTTGTAATCCGACTGTCCATTTCGGCCATTTGTGCCTTCAACTCCTGGAACATGCCCATCACCTGCTGCATAATCTGCCCGCCGTCTTCGCCTGCTTGTTGTCGGTCCCGATCGCACTGCTTTCCCGTAGGTGGGGGATGTACAACCCCGCATTTCCTGCATTTGTAAGACCTAGGCAAGATGTAAAGTTTGAAAACGAACGAGGGCAGCAGGGCCACTTGAGAAGTGGTGATTAGAGAGACACGCTCCTGGCTTGATCGAGAAAGCGTGACTGAAACCTATTGTGAAGACCAGCCGCAAGCTGTAGCCTCGCGTGGCTCGCTCGTGCAGTCCGAGCCCGCCGATAGGTTGAAACTGGGGGAGTTGACGCTGGCCCCGCCCTAATGCCTCGGAATGACAAGGCCATTCCACCCAGATGAAGTATCTGATGCTATTAAGAAATTAAAGTTACATAAAGCCCCGGGGTATGACAACATCAGTAGTGAACACCTTATTTATGCTGGTGGTAGTCTCGTACTGGTTTTTACCCTTATATATAATAAGAGAGTAGAACTTGTCCCTGAGAATCTTCGTAGGGGCATACTGATCCCCCTTTTTAAGGGCAAGAACCTCTGCAGCCTTGATGCCAACAATTACCGTGGCATAACTCTGCTGACCAATATGAATAAGGTGTACGAAATACTGCTCTGGGGATGTATAGAGAAATGGTGGTGGGATTCCAGAGTCATTTCCAGATTCCAAGGGGCTTGTAGAGGTGGTCAATCCTGTGTCCACACAGCTATTTTGCTCCAGGATACTGTGTCAGTGGCCTTGGACAGCAATCAAAATATGTTTGTCTCGTATTTTGGCGTGTCCAAGGCTTTCGACACTGTCTGGACCGATGGCATTATCTACAAGCTGTACAATATGGGTATAAGAGGGAGACTCTGGAGACTCCTCCACAGAGCATATGTAGACTTTTAGTGCAAAGTAAGGTTAGAGTGTGAGATGTCCGATTGGTATGACATGCGGTGTGAAATACACCAAGGCGGTTTCCTCTCACTCACAAAATACACGGCTTTATAAACAAACTTTTATTCCAATTAGAGGAATCAGGTCTGTGTTGTGCCGTAGAGGGTATCCTGAGCTCCACAGGTGGCTATGCTGATGATTTGGCCACTGCCACCCTGTCCAAAAGTAAGACAGATAGAGTCTTAAAGTTAGTATCTGACTATGGTGATAGGTGGCACTTCTCTTTCAACGCCAGCAAATCGGCAATCTTAGTATATGGCGAATGTAAGAGTGAATATCAGACTAACTCAAAAGCCAGATCATTTAAACTTGGACAGGAGAAAGTACCCGAGAAAGCCACCTATGATCACGTCGGCGTTAAAGCCTCTATTTTTGATGACAATGAGTCCCGAGTGTGCGAAAAGATAAGTAAAGGTAGGCGTACCTTAAATGCTATTACCGGCTTAGGTATTCGCAAAAGAGGTCATAGTATGAAGGTATGCAATATTATTTTTTGGGGCATAGTCATTCCCATAGTCACTTTTGGATGCAAAGCATGGGTTCTCTTAGATAAAGACATTGAGAACTTGCTCTCCTTTCATAGATTTTCGGAAAAGAGAATACAAAGGTTTAAACAAAGTTCTCACAATTCCTGTGCCTTTTATGGGTTAGGTTGGTCTAGGATTACGACTTTTATTAGCATTAAGTAAATTATTTTTGTCAGGACTCTAGCTAAGATGGATGCAGGGAATTTTCTCAGGAACATCTTTGAAAGCAGACTAAAGACTTACCTTAAAGACCCTAGTAAAGGTAAAGCGAATGTGTGTAGAAGCCCCTTTTATGACATTTTTAATACCTGTCTCAGATATGGACTTTTGGACGAGGTTATATAGGGGCCTGCTCTGAAGGCCGTGTGGTCTAAGGCGTCGCCACTGACCGTACGCTGTCTCTCACCACTGCCAGGGATCGAATCCCGGCCTTGGCATGTGAGAAAGTTGCCAGTGACTTGGGGCTAGGCGGTGGTTTTCGCCGGGTACTCCGGTTTCCTCCACTACTTACAACTGGCTAGTCACGAATTAGCCACAATTAGCACAAATGTGACGAAAAACAAACAAAAAAACGAGGTTATAGACATGTGTAGCGAACGACCCCTTAAAAGCAAAAAAATTGTGGTCGGATTTAGTCTGGAGCAAAGCCTGGACTTTTGAAGACAACTACTTGCAATCTTCCAACTCCTTGCATAAGAGTAATAACCTCCTAATGTTGACCATCCCAGAAACGACATATTTAACCAGGTGGGACCTAGCTGATCGGAACCCTAATCTTACACAAATATGTGAGAATATGGCGAAGATCATCTGCAGGGCTAGCAGATTCAAATGTGACTATAATAAAAATGCCACAACTAGTATCAAGTTATGCCAAAATTGTGACTTATATGCAGTTGAGAATGTCCAAATATGCAGTGCCCGTTCTATCAACACAAGATAAAGAGTATGTATGATGAAATCTATGCCAGATGTCCCTCCCAACACCAGAATAGTTTTCGAAAACAACCCGTCAGAAGTACTATCTTGGATGATTGGTAAGATCATAGATGAAATAGACTATGATGAGGCCTGTAGGGTATGGGAAATATCAGGCAAGACAATAGACACCATGTACAAGGATGTGATCAAAAGACGGGATAGGTTAATAGTCCTCCTATCATCTTACGACACCCTGAGTACGGTAGTAATGTTTTTGATATGCTGAATGTTGCTACAGATTTCGGTGTTTTAGATGACGTGGTAAATATGGTCCGCCTGGGACATATGTGGAGCAAGGATATATGGAGGAAGAAAATATGGAAGAGGGCATGGGAGTTGGATGAATGTTTTTGGGCAATACAAGCAGTATGTCACCGTAGTCTGGACCTGCTATCGAATGTCTGTGGTGGTGCGGGTTATTTGGTGTGGTGGCAGATTTCTGATGTAAACCATAGTTTAATGAAATGTTGTGAAGTTGTGGTGAGATTGTTATCCCATGAGACTCAAGGGGTCATCCATTGCGGCGAGATTCTGTAATAGTTGTGATCTCGCCGCAATGGATGATGTAAGACATCTCATTTTGCAATGTCCAGCCTGGCAGGATGAGAGGTCTGATATGATGAGAGAGATATCGTTAATTCCTGATGGATCCGGCCAGGTCATACTTGGGTCTCAGGTTGATCTGTTATATGTACTAATGGGCAGTGGCTGTAATGCCTGCACATTTGAACAAATGGTTATTGTATGGTCAATTTCAGCCAGGTATATTACGAAGATGTACAATAGGAGGATCAAGGAGGGGATTGGCTAGGTACGATGTGTCTGTTGGACCTGTATAAGAATGGAACTGATCTAAAACATATTAAGGACCTCCCCTAGACAAGCATTGTTGGGCAACAAATAATTGCGTTACTGTCATAGTTATATTCTTATATTAATTTCCTTTTGTTCTCCTTGGGATATGACCCCCTTTTTCGTTTGGTCATAATGTAAATATGTTTGGCTAATATATTATTAACGATATGGGAAATATTAGTACCATTTATATTATGTGCACTCGTTCTATATTTGTATTACATGTATGATATTTTATGCAATGAGCATAGTCAATAAATATACATACACACACCCGTTTCTTGATCTCTAAAACCCTTGTTTAGAATAACCTTAAGTCACATTAGTTAAAAGTTTTGGGTATGGTAGTGGTGAGTCAGCTTTAAGAACAAACTGTGCCTATACTTTAAGCTTCGTTTCGGGACTGGGTGCTGGAGGCAAGAGACTTTTGTTTGTGTTTCTCTTTCTCCTTCGCACCCCTCCTTTGAATAGAAATTATTTGTGTTTCCTTTTGTATGTTTCTTTTTCGTCTTATATCTTTTCTGATGTTCGTATATGTATACTTTCACTTTGTATATCAAGTGGTCAATAAAAACTATACTGTACTATTGTACAAGGTTATGCGTTTAATCCAGCCGACTGTGGCATGTGAGAAAGTTGCCAATAGCCTGTGAAAATTGGTACTCAATGGCAATTCCACTTACCTCTGATATTAACTACAGTGCTTATAGTCTGGCGGCCAAATCCAAAAATGTGACTTTTGATGGCAAAATTTGTTACAAGCTGCCATCCATGCTAAATCATATCTACGTAAGGTGGGCCATATGGCTTAGGTGGATGGCGGGATTTCTTTTGCCGTTTAAGGTGTTTTTGGGGAAAAAAATGCAAAAAATGAACTAAAACGAGTGATTTCTGTAATTTACGTCTGAAAAATATTTATTGTTCACCTAAGCCCATGAAAATTTGTACATATATCCTTCAGAACATGCTCTTCAAGATGGTAGTATTAAAATTAAGAAAAAAATTAGCACTACCCTAAGAAATGATATAATTCAGCAAAAAATGGCTTAAATCGGTCTTTTTTCAAGATTTACGTTTAAGAAAAATGTCAATAAAATTGCCTAGTAATGAGCTACAATTATGAAACTTGGTCGGAAATATCCCTGAAGTGTCCCAATAAGAATATAATATAGGTTTACTGTGTGTGTGACCTAATGACCCTGAATCAGGTCACTGATGTGGAAATATACAAAAATAATGAAAATTAGCACCATACTGTATCTCGCACTTATTACAATAGTATACCATGAAACATGACCATGAAACATGACCCTCATTGATAGCAAACACATAATATTAGGTTATCAGCAGTGTTTCATACCTTAGAAGTTGATTTTGAGGGGGGGGGGATCTTTATAACATTAGTCATCATCCTCATCACTGTCTTCTACCTGGCCTGCTGGGTTACAGCATTCTTCAGCATTGCACCCGCATGCTGGGGTGCACACCTGATCTGTTGATGCACATTTACATGCAGCAGTTTTACATTTTGATTTACAACCACATGTTATTAACTCTATGCATGCTCTTGGTACAGGAGGAAGTGTCTTCCATACCACCTCAAGGCCAGTTGCTCCTTGTACCCATCCACCACATGAGGCCGGTTCTTCAATGTCAATGTGTTGGATGCCTGCCTGTAGCCAAATCTTTGCTTGATAATTTGCTCTTTTATGGTGCAGTTGAAGTGCATCCTTTGTTGGGGGTAGCATTTCAAGCTCTTTTTTACCCCGTGAAAACAGGTCATACCTGCTTTTGTCAGCACCAGCCTTTGGGTTAGGGGCACTGTACATGCGGCAGACAAACTCTTCTGTCTGGGCAAATGGCCCATCCCGACCTACTCCATTAAGGAGAATAGGGTTCTCCAGAAATACCTTCCATGCCTTTTTCTTGCCAAAACCACTGAAGGATGATGTCGTGTCACATCCTGTAAGAGCATGGAACCCCAAAATATTGTCAACAGCAGAATCGGGTAACTGCTCAGAAATCTGGTGCACAGGGTAGCATTTTCTCTGCCGTGCTGTACCACTTATCATCCATATTTCTTTATCGGTGCCTTGGAAGAAATGGATTAGCATTAGGAACACATCAGTATCTTGACAGATGACTTCTAATCTACTAAAGCCTGTGCTAGCAGCCTCCAAACCATGCAGAATTAGGCGGGTATCTGCTTCTTCATGGTTGGCACCTAGTGTACCCACATCTCGCCGGGTAGACTTGGCTGTTTCCGCATCTTCACAACCTCCACTAGTGACGATTTCAAATGCATTGGGTAGGTTGACTCCTTGACTCATGATGTACTCACTAAGAAAAGCTGCTAGGTTCGCTTTGTTTTCATCAAGTCCTAGAAACTGTGGCCAGACTTGAGGCAATGGCACATCTCCCGAGTCAATGACCTTCCGAATCGGACGTTTGCTACCTAGTCGCTTGTTTTGAGTTTGGTTCTTGATGGAATCCTTGTAGTAACGGTCAAATATGACATCTACTCTCTTCACTGAATGCTTGAAGTACTTGCAGATTGCTGTGTAGAAGACATTGGCATAGTCATTGAATGTAACACAGTCTGCAGGCTTACCCAGTTTCTGAATCAAAGCATGTCCATCAATTAGAACACACGTTGCACCATCCTAGTGAGGAGTAACTTGGGATATCTCAATTCCTAAATCCTTTGTTAGGATCTGGAGCATATCTGACTTGGATGTTGCATTCATCTGTCCACTACTTTTGACGAGTGAAAGGGGTAGCACTGATAACTCGTGCTTCAAAACTTCTTCCATCTCAACTTGTCTACCAGCTTGGGATGCGTTCAGGAGTTTCTGGATAAGCTTTCTATCAGCTTTGATGGTTTTTGCTTCACTCCTTTTAGTGATGACCTTAGCCTTGTACAGTGTAGCAAATGTCTTTGAGTTGTTACGCTTCACAGGGTCAAAGAAATTGACTTTCTTCTCCACCAACCTATCTCTCACAAAGTTTTTGACCTGTACTACTCCTCTTTCATTTGCTGTGAGAAGGTCATTTGTTATGTCCTCTGAGGCGACATCATGTGTAGCCAATGACATTAGTAGTGCCGGTGGTGCTGCCTGAATAGAATCAGCATCTGTTGTCGAAGTGGGTATGACATTGAATGCATTGTTCCTCTTGAACTCTTCCACTAGTTTTTGCACAGCCTGTTCATCTTGGTGGAGTCGTGATGGCAATGCCTCTTTATGCATTGATATGGATTCTTCTTTTTCATTCTGATCAAACAGTGCTCTGGTCTTGTGTGCAATGTGTGATCGTTCTGCCCATGTCACACAGAATCTGTCTCTTGCAGGATCATTTCTGGTTATACCAATGATGCCATTGGAGACCTTGCACATTCCATTGATCCATTCTGTTGCTTGGTCAACTGGAACCTGATTGAAATGGTGACTGCTCCGCTTCACTACAAAATTGCCCATCTGGAATTCTCTGTGTACCCCTGGGGCAGTAAATGGGAGCTCCTTCATGTCTGTTAAGTATACTGGTCCCCACCGAGCATAATTGACATGATCGTAAAGAGACATCCAGGGTAGCATTGCTTCAAAGGAGTCTAGGTGAAGAGTCCAATTCCCTTCTCTATTGGCACGAATGAAGTCTAGCAGGATCTCAACGAGTTCTAGGTATGTGCTCCAGAACTTAAAGTTTGGTTGTTCTGCAAATTTGATGTTGAACTCCTCTAGGAGTTTCATGGTACTGCCATTCAGTAGTATGCTTGCCGAATGCTCAACTGCCTCCTTTGTTGCTTCATCATATCTGGATTGCTTGGTGTTGAGTAGACTGACAACCTTGTCAATGTCTGTGTTGTCGTCTAACTTCTGGGTACTTTCTTCTAGCCATCCCTCAAAAAGTTTTCATCTGATGCGCCAAAGTGCCTCGTATGCGAGCGTGTGACCTCTAACAGCTCTGTAGTACGCCTTGCCTTCCATGATTGCATTGATGCTGTTTGGGGCAAAAAGTCCTGATTCCACCCAGATGTCCTCCAATCCTGCACTCTCTATGTGCTTTCCAATCACTTTTAGAAAGTTAAATAGGACGTGAAGGTGGCCTTGTACCATAATGACACCAGGAAAATCATCTGGATTGGCCCAGATTAACTCCTTAGCCCTGCTATAAAGTGGCTGGTCTGCAACGATGACAGTGTGACTTTGCCCTAGATGTTCAGACACCTTGCGGAACTTGTTGATTACAGTAACCATAGTATCATTCTCATCAGCTTGAGCTTGTAAAATTGGCATCATTCCTGCAACTGTTATTGGAGGATCTGCTGCACTACAGGTTTCATTGAATGCACTCCAGGAGGGAACATGTTGGTTGTCTATGGTTTGCATTCTGGAGAGTAACCATGCAAGGTTTTTACTGCATGCCTGATCACGTTCTGCGCTCTTCTGGAACCATGCGTCTATATCAATTTTAGTCTCATCTACCACAGGGGCAGGTCTGGAACCCATGAGTGGTTTAGCCCTATCGAGTTCATGAAGTGGCTTAAGCACCTCAGGCTTCAGGGCCTTTTGTTTGCCTATCTCACTCTCAGCACTGACATGGTATTCTGGAGGTGGACCTCTTTGCCACATCATCATCTGGGTGCAGTGGAATGTATTTTTTCCATCGAGGGTCTCCTCCAAAACATCGATGTTATCACATGATGATATAACCATTTTACCTGGTGTGGATGGCACTATATCAGGTGGAACGTAAACGTTCCCATTTTGCTCAAACCTGGCTAGTATCTCAGTAGCAATAGAGGTATCAATACGCCTTATTGTGTCTATGTTGATCGTGTGGCCAGCAGCATGGAACAGGTTTACAAGTATCTTAGATCGTGTTGCCTGGTGCAATGCCAGTCCTAACCCTATGTGCTTAGGTGTTAGCTTCTTTCTGTTTGAAACAGCAAAAACAATATCTTGAGCTATGCTGCACACACTACTCTTTTTCAGACTGTCTATTGCTTCCTCTGTGTCTAACATAGTTAATCCTCCTAACAATACACTTAGGAACATGTATAGACTATCTGGGATAACATACTTGACATGTTCTTGATCGATACCCCCCCACGCTGCAGAATGGCCAGGGGTTTTCTCCAAATCTGAACGAATCTTGAGTGCAGTGTGAACCAGCTCATTAAGTATTTTGTTGTCATCATTCAGGGTATTTGGGTTTGAGGAGTCATCAGAATCAGACGATGACTCTGCTGAATCAACTGGGTTACTTGATAAGTATTTAGTTAGCAACTCATCTGCTTTGCCACTCTGATACATCAGAAGGGATCCCTTTACATCCAAAGGTTGTAAAAAGCGTATATTGGTACCAAGTTTTTTTTTAACATCATCATAAAATGACTTCCTTCTTGATAGATATCTAGGCGGCATGGAAATATTTTCTCTTTCACACAAGTCTTTATACTGCTTCCACACTTTTACCATATCAAAAACCTGGCCTTCACATAACCCCTCTTGTAGAGAATCACACAACTGATTCAGTGCTGCATCTGTTTTCTGATCCGGTGTTTCGGCTTGTTTCTTTACTCGTCGGTCAAACTGAACCAAACATTTTAGATGATATTTTGCTTCAGCTGCCACAAGGTCCACAACATTTGCCAACCTTATTCTCATTGTTGGATCACTCTTTGCAGACTCCAAAATTCTATTTGACAACATCATTGTGGCTACATTTCTCATAGCAGCAGTGTTACAACTCTGGCAGAACATGCATTGTTCAAAATTCACTTGCAGTTCTTGACGTTTAGGACGTGATTGTGAGGTAGAAGGGTTTTCTAGCTTCACTGCATTGTCAGATTTCTTTTTCTCACGCAGCCTGTTCAAATTTCTTTCTGATGTGAAATTACTATAGCAACCTTTGTGATATTTGACCTCTTCTGTACTCCATTCTGGTGACTGTGACAAAGTACTGATGTTTTCAATTTGTGCGCTTGATCGGCTGTCTTCTAATTTTCTCCGTTCACAACATACTTCTGCAAGTCTTTTTTTGCCATCAGATGACCCAGCGCGTAGAGGCTCTGTTCCCTTGTTAGACTGGCAAAAGAGACAGAGGTTCAAGTTCATTACTTCCGATTCCCTTTTACGCTTCAAATCCTTTGCCGAGGATGTGGTAGCATAAACATCCATCTTGAATATTACAGGCTGCTATCAGCTAGTTGCTGTAATAACAAAAAAAGACAATAGCTATAAAGCAAAGTAATTAAATTGGATATTTTGTACACACAAGCAGGAGAATTATTGGTTCATATCAGCTTTCAGTGTCAGAACCCTTTCCTAAATGAAAATGACTTTTAGGAAATTCTAAATCTAAATCTACTTATTGACAGTCTAAATTTGCATTTGCAAAGTACCAGACCAATCTAAAACACACATCAACTCAGTAATTACCTATCAAGCATTTTATATTCTTATGCTTTACACTGTGTATTTGATAGTCAACTCTTACCATAGACAGTTTATTCAAAACAATAACAACACATTGAGTGATAATAGGGGACATATAGGCACCTGGATTACAGTAAAGTTCCTCTGCCCTTTTCATAAATAAGTTACTGTTACTGTGATACCTTTGATGCCTTGATATCTTACTAACAACACGTCACAATGTCACACTTACCACAGAGAGCGGAAACAAGATCTGCCTTCCCAAGTGCATGTTGCCTCCTCACTTGAACTTCCACATCAACTGTAGTAGCCCCCTCTATATTGAAGCGTAGAAATCAAAATGTTGGTGCTGCCATCTATATCTAGATTTACACACTAATCCTGACATCACCACATTCATCAGTTTAGGATTGATATTCCAGTAGAACAATATTTAATCAATAATAGTATCATACAGTATCATTAGCAAACAATGTGTTAACACATGCTACACACGCTGGTTTTGACATCTTCTGATTTGAACCAACTCTTGCATAATCATTTGGTGACATATACACACAAATTATATAGCATTCTTTTTGGGACCCTTCAGTGATATTTTGGACCTAGTTTCATAATCCTAGCTCCTAGCATGGTGATTTTATTAACGTTTTTTGTAGATTAAAATCCTGAAAAATGAGCGTTTTCAGTCATTTTCTACCGAATTACACCCATTTTTAGGCTTTTACTTATTTTTTTGATAAACCTGATTCATGTATCTTAAAGAGCATGTTCTCTAGTATATATGTACAAATTCTCATGACCATGGGTGGCCAATAAATATTTTTCGGACGTAAATTACAGAAATCACTCGTTTTAGTTCATTTTTTGCCCCAAAAACACCTTAAACGGCAAAAGAAATCCCGTCATCCACCCAAGCCATATGGCCCACCCTATGTAGATATGATTTAGCATAGATGGCGGCTTGTAACAAATTTTGCCATCAAAGTCATTTTCTAGAGGCTTTTTTGGATTTGGCCGCCAGACTATTAGGGGTATGTGGGAATAGTAGTTTATGAATATTGGGGTAGTTTATGAATATGGGGTCATTTGGAGATTTTTGCATATATTAAAGTGTATATCCTTTTCCTCATAAGCTGATCAACTGCAACTGTCTTGGCCATCACTGAGCAGAGTAAGTAACTATCATTTACATAGACTTTCATAAGACTTGCACATAAACAGTAAACGGCAGGGCTCTTTTTCTGATCTCTTTATCACATTTTACAAAGCTATAGTCACTATCAGATTGCCAAATGATTAAAATATGTCTGTATGATTGTGTATGATGTAATTAATGATCATTGATGTTCAATTTGTTATCGCCTTTGTAGGCATTTAATTGTAACTTATCTATTCCTCTTTGTTATTTATGTAATGCATTAATGATGTCATAATTCTCAATATGATGCAACGGATTGACCTGAATGAATCGAGACATTAAAAGAGGCTGTTTACAGCGACTACTATAGTCCCTCCATACAAGCATTTTGGATATGGAATCAATCCTGGTTTACTGACATGCAGAATTCTACAAAAGGAAATTTTTGACTTTGTTTATAAGCTATTCTGTCTAAAAATTGAAAATGCTATTTTTCTCAAGAGAAAGTGTCACATTCAAAAGGAGCACAATTCTGAAAAAGAGAACTGTGAAACTACTATTTTACTTCTGCTTTAATCACTCTTCTTATTTACGAAATTTGTTGGTTCCCGGTCAATAACTGCAAAGACGAGCTTCGTATGGAACCATTATGGATGTTTCTTTTTTCCATTGTTCCCCTCAAAATCTTACATCCTGCTGGTGGAGTACCTCTGCAATATGTATGTATGTATATATATATATATATATATATATATATATATATATATATATATATTTATATATATATATATATATATATATATATATATATATATATATATATATATATATATATATATATATATATATATTTGTAAGATCAGCATAGAAACATGATCACGAGACACGGAGGTCAATAATTCTATAAACATAGCACACTAATTGAAGGTAGTAATTTCATTCACGATGAAGCTTGAGATGGCATATAAAGAATGATGAAAATGCATTCGTAACTTCTATTCTATACCTTTTACTTGAGGCCTCTTAGACCTTCTTACATGTTATTCACTCTGTGTGTACACGGCGTGCGTCGATACTATTACACTCCTAGTGTGGCTGTGTGTCTTGTCATCTCTGCTGCCGTGATCAGACAATACCTGGAGGAATATCGACTTTCCTTCATTCTCCTACCTTGAGCTGCTTGGAGTGCAGCGAGCCATTGCAAGATATCAGTAAGCCACATAAGTTATACCATAGAATATGTTTGCTGAGTTTTATAAGAGAGCGGTACGATGTTTGCTGAGTGTCTATCGAAATGCCAGCATGTATACGCATTGAACTCAAACATATATATTTAAATGAACCATCATAATAAAATATAATGCATTCGAATATATTGCAATGGTTGAATGTCTTCTAATACGAGTCAAAATATTACATAAGATAAAATCAATATCATATTGGTAACAATCTCGAATTATAACATAATAACCATTAACGTTGTCCTGGCGTTACTCGTGCACTCACATTAACGGAGAGTCACCCTAAGTAGTGATGGCAGAAATACGTGAGGAAATACCTCGGTTAATTCAGAATATGTTTTTCAGTCTTAAGAGACAATCAATCAAAGCATTCATACAGATTCAATTGACAATACCTAAAATTTGACTCAAGCCGTGGCAATCAATTGAGTATGCTATACTAATACTTGCGGGGCAGTCATTGGAGAAAGCAGAAACAGAAGCAGAAAAATATTATTCCTATATAATAAACAGTTACAATGGTTGATACGCAAACAGTAAACCTTTTAAAATGAAGATCTAAGATATCATCAACGTTGCATTCCTAATGCTTCGCAGAATTGGTGAATTTCATTGTACCGACAATTCCAATGCTGAGCAATTGCTGAACCTACTTAGATATTGATGAAGCGTTTTTGATCATTTGTATAATTTACCCATGTTTCAACATAGTGTTCAGGTCTTGTCAGTTGTAGGTGAATGAATGATTCTTATACCCGTTGATCATAGAGAAAGCTGATCAGGTACATGCGCAACACCTGACACAGTTCTCCTCTGCACATGAAGTGAGTCAGAATGAAGTCGTATACCAGGTGCGAATATCAGAGTATGTTATGAATATCAGAGTATGTTTTGCAGTGATCTACCTCTCCTTGGCAGATATGCCCGTGTCCATCATGTATCGTACTCTCAGATTTCAATAACGGATGTTGATTGACAACTCAACGTCCTGACTGTGCAACCATCCTTTAAAACCATACACTATACTACAGAAATTAACTAAAAACGTCATCAAAAATAAACTCCTCATACTCCACTTTTATGTCGCAAGACGTAGTCAATAAAGATACATACATACATAGATGCATAGCTTGAAATATTCGTTTGCAGCACCAAAACACCCATTCTCATAGATTTTGTATTTTGCTAAGTGCCAATATTTGTAAAGTTGACCACTGAATTTTGGTGTTATATATATATACATATATATATATATATATATATATATATATATATATATATATATATATATATATATATATATATATATATATATATATATATGTATATATATATACTAGTATATTTATATATATATATATATATATATATATATATATATATATATATATATATATATATATATATATATATATATATATATATATATATATATATATATGGTGGCAGCTGAAATGCACGACATAGTCACAGTGGCTGAGACTTGGGCGCTCTCCCTCCAAACTGTACCAGTTGTAACCTGGTTAGCAGGGGACAATCGATCTCACGACGCCTCACGCGTGCACATTTAAGTAGCCTACTAGCTGATCACGACTTTTGCACGACTACCTCAGTCAGTATTAGTATTACAAAGGGTACTATCTTGGAACCTAGTCCTGCCATTGTCCTTGCTCTTCGTCTATTTCTTTCAACATTGTCTAAATTTGTCCACAAATATTCATTCACAGGAGAGATTAGTACTATGTCTAATGCATCTCTACGGCTAGCAGCTTTTTGCTAACTAGAATAATGAGGAGATAGATTCATTAAGGCTTGATGAGGCAATATCATCCACTTTGCAAATCGTAAGGTGCTGGTGGTAAAAGGTTCTTAATATCTTCATGCAATTATTATTTTTATTTATGTAAAACGTATGTTTTTTTTATTTCTTAACATCACACAAAAAAACCAGCACCTACTTGTACATATACCCCACAGGAAATGCCAACTCCCTTACAAAATTGGAGGATAATGGAGGATTATGTATTTAGGGAAAAAAGTCTTAACTAAAATACCCAACATTATTGTCAACATCAGATAAGATTTTCAATATTACGCTAAAATTTCAATAAAACCTGACCATTTTTGTACAAATATTGGAAGATTCCTCTCAATTTCTGCATATCAATTATGTTCATAGTGTAACTGCACTTATAATTCATATGTAATTTCTGCAATATTAGTTACCTTACCCTTCTGTTTGTTTTTGTATATATTTATATTAGATAAAGAAATCACTGTATCAATTAAAGAGTTCTTATAGGCAGTACCATTTTTAATCGGAAAATTTGATATTATACAAATATGACATCCATGTGGCGTTTCCACCAGGAATAACTTCCCCGAGAGAGGATTGTCGCTGGAGGGCGTAGTCCGAAGGCGAAAGTCCTCTCTCGGGGAAGTTATGCCTGGTGGAAACCCCACACGGATGTCATATCTGTTTTATTATACCGAACAAATACAAAACACAAAAGGGGGAAAAATTACTAACACCAGAGACTTTGGATAAATACTCGTCGTCTGCCTTGTTGAACTAGTTTCACCGGTAGGTCACTCGGCAGACTCCGTAGGTGTTCGGGCTAGCGGTGAGTATTCAACTAATTCATGGCGGTTGCCGTGAATTATTCAACTAATTCATGGCTGTTGCCATGAATTATTCAACTATTTCATAAGTTGTTAGGGACAACAGCCTTTCACTGAGGAGTGAGGAAATCATGACGATTAATCCATAGCCCTTGACCAACCAGAATCAAGAATCTTCACGTGAGGTAAAATAATATTGGTTAATACCACGCCTAACCGGAACTCAACCTGTCGCCACAATATAGGTATTATCGAGCATTCAAAAAATGGAAGCTCAATTGTCTCAGGTGTGTTCTTGCATAGGGAACATTCTGGACTATCCAGAATTTTTCATACGGTATAAATGTTCATTAGTAAAAAATATTCTAATATGCAATATGTGAAGAGCACTCAAACACAGTTTGTATCTGTATTATATCAATGTATTCAAATTGAGAATGCGCTTACAGGAATAAATACAGTACCGACATATAATTCCTGCATTAAGTGCGTGGGCTGCCCGGGCATAACACACAACCCCACGACCGATTGCCAGCCGGTTTCCGGGGAAAGAATGCATGGATGACCTAACAACCGATCGTAGCTTTGATCCGCAGCTAAGTGGGTCATTGATGTGCTTGACCTATTTTCTTTACATATTATCCATAGGTATTTGACAAAGGACCTGTTCTGGTTTACTATACAAATTACCCAATTTTCAAGTTTCATGAATTTAACCGAAACTCATATGACCATGTAGCTGAGGTATTGCTTGTTCATAATTGGTAACATATTGCATATGACCACTCTGAAATGGCATGTGTCAGCATAGTTGCATTGAATCAGATTTCAGCTATAACTGTACCCAGTTGATCAAAAGCCTACTTTATGGCAATACCATGAAGATGTTGGAGGAGATCCAGTAATGACATTTCATAGAAAACTGTACTTATGGATTTCGATGAAAATCAGAAATTTTCAAAGTAGTGACATTGACCTATGACCTTCTCAAGTATTGCCACTGACTGCTCGCTGCCTCTCAGCACAGCAGAGCCTGTCCCAATAGCAGTGGTCTCAAGTATTGCCACTGACTGCTCGCTGCCTTATAACACAGCAGGGTCTGTCCCAATAGCAGAGTGGTCGCAAGTATTGCCACTGACTGCTCCCTCCAGATTACTACAACAGGGCCTTCCCCAATAGCTGAGAGATAACAAGAATGGCCTCTGACTGCTCGCTGTTTGACCCAAAGGCCAAGTGGTCTCAGGTCTTGGCACTGAGAGATTGCCAGCCCTCACTAAAACAGGACCTACCCCGAAAGCCAAATGATCTTAAGAGATGACACTGCCTGCTCTTTCTTCCTCTCATCACAAAATGCTTGAGTTTTGTGGCGTTCATCATATACTTTTAGAGAGCTACAAGTTTCAAGTTAAAAATGGAACGCAAGCACTAGTACAACATGAGAGGATATCGAGTACTATGAAGATATATCAACAGTCAGTATACCGGATGCAAGTATTTTAGACATGTAAGTTGCATACCTTCATGATGTTACTATCATGCTCAATGGGCTATTTGTCACGATTCTTAGAGCTGCAACATTGCTCAACTTTAAATAAAGCATGTAAAATGTTGTATTGGCTGTCTTTCATGAACTACACGTACGCGTTCGCTGTTTAGGCATTAAAGATACTAGTGATACGTGAATAGGTCGCATTGAAGCCTGCGGGTTCTCCTAAATATTATTTATTTGGAGACGCCGCATGGTGCATTCTCGTTTTTCCAAAAACCCACGTAAGATAATGGGTGTCTGGTGTATGGATATGGCCCAATTCCCCCAATTATTGGCGCCTATTGCGGCAAACATGCTGCTTGCATAGCTTATTGGGATGCTGTATTTGGGAGTGGGGAATCAGTGAACAAGGATTGTGGAGTTTCTAACTGCTCACATCGGAAAGAGCAATGCTTTATCTGTCAACTGTTCTGTTCGTAAGTCTTGCATATATATACACATATACACATATACACATATATATACACATATATATATATATATATATATATATATATATATATATATATATATATATATATATATATATATATATATATATATATATATATATATATATATATATATATATATTTGACAGCAGCCAGAATACTGAGCTCTTAATCTAATGCTGCCAGAGTGAAGCAACCAGATGGACTTTCTAAATTTGGCATTTGTTTGTGTGTAAACAGGGCCGCCGGAACAATAGCTGACCACTTATCCTTCTGGTTGCTATGTGCAACACTCACTCAGTATTCTGGCTTCAGTCAACATGGACTGTGACTTTTAAATACTGTAAATTTTAACATCATTTAAAGCTAGATTTTAAACACTTTTATCAAAATGAATATAGGCCAGAAAAACACAAAAAAGAATGGTTCAAGAGGGGCTACGTATGCTTCATGTTTGTACTAGTGGCGCTAGGGTTTCAGCAGGGCTACGTATCTTCTATTAGATTTACTAGTGCCGCTATCTAGCGGCCACCACTAAAACGAAAATTGACGTCAGCGCCACCAGTGGCTAAATAAAAAGACAAAAGTACAGCGTTTTTATATATAGCGAAGCGGCACCAGACGCTATGTACGCCATATATAAACACACGCGGAAATTTCCTGTTCTACAGTATACATATATATATATATATATATATATATATATATATATATATATATATATATATATATATATATATATATATATATATATATATATATATATGTATATACACCCCTGCACACCTAACTAAATAGGCACCTGTAAGCCGCTGCCGCCACCGCGTGTACTCACACACCCCTGCACACCTAACTAAATAGTCACCTGTAAGCCGCTGCCGCCACCGCGTCTACTCAAACGCCCCTACACACCTAACTAAATAGCCACCTGTAAGCCACAGCCGCCACCGCGTGTACTCACACACCCCTACACACCTAACTAAATAGTCACCTGTAAGCCACAGCCGCCACCGCGTCTACTCACACACCCCTACACACCTAACTAAATAGCCACCTGTAAGCCACAGCCACCACCGCGTCTACTCACACACCCCTACACACCTAACTAAAAAGCCACCTGTAAGCCGCTGCCGCCACCGCGTGTGCTCACACACCCCTACACACCTAACTAAATAGCCACCTGTAAGCCACAGCCGCCACTGCGTAAACTCACACACCCCTACACACCTAACTAAATAGCCACCTGTAAGCCACAGCCGCCACTGCGTCTACTCACACACCCCTACACACCTAACTAAAAAGCCACCTGTAAGCCGCTGCCGCCACCGCGTCTACTCACACAGCCCTACACACCTAACTAAGGAGTCACCTGTAAGCCGCTGCCGCCACCGCGTCTACTCACACAGCCCTTCACACCTAACTAAATAGCCACCTGTAAGCCACAGCCGCCACTGCGTCTACTCACACAGCCCTACACACCTAACTAAATAGTCACCTGTAAGCCACAGCCGCCACCGCGTCTTCTCACACACCCCTACACACCTAACTAAATAGCCACCTGTAAGCCACAGCCGCCACGGCGTCTACTCACACACCCCTACACACCTAACTAAAAAGCCACCTGTAAGCCGCTGCCGCCACCCCGTGTGCTCACACACCCCTACACACCTAACTAAATAGCCACCTGTAAGCCACAGCCGCCACTGCGTCTACTCACACACCCCTACACACCTAACTAAAAAGCCACCTGTAAGCTGCTGCCGCCACCCCCGTGTGCTCACACACCCCTACACACCTAACTAAATAGGCACCTGTAAGCCACAGCCGCCACTGCGTCTACTCACACACCCCTACACACCTAACTAAATAGCCACCTGTAAGCCACAGCCGCCACCGCGTCTACTCAAACGCCCCTACACACCTAACTAAATAGTCACCTGTAAGCCACAGCCGCCACCGCGTCTACTCACACAGCCCTACACACCTAACTAAAAAGCCACCTGTAAGCTGCTGCCGCCACCGCGTCTACTCACACAGCCCTACACACCTAACTAAATAGCCAGCTGTAAGCCACAGCCGCCACTGCGTCTACTCACACACCCCTACACACCTAACTAAATAGCCACCTGTAAGCCACAGCCGCCACCGCGTCTACTCACACAGCCCTACACACCTAACTAAAAAGCCACCTGTAAGCTGCTGCCGCCACCGCGTCTACTCACACAGCCCTACACACCTAACTAAATAGTCACCTGTAAGCCACAGCCGCCACCGCGTCTTCTCACACACCCCTACACACCTAACTAAATAGCCACCTGTAAGCCACAGCCGCCAGGGCGTCTACTCACACACCCCTACACACCTAACTAAATAGTCACCTGTAATCCACAGTCGCCACCGCGTGTACTCACACACTCCTGCACACCTAACTAAATAGTCACCTGTAAGCTGCTGCCGCCACCGCGTCTACTCACACAGCCCTACACACCTAACTAAATAGTCACCTGTAAGCCACAGCCGCCACCGCGTCTTCTCACACACCCCTACACACCTAACTAAATAGCCACCTGTAAGCCACAGCCGCCACAGCGTCTACTCACACACCCCTACACACCTAACTAAATAGTCACCTGTAATTCACAGCCGCCACCGCGTGTACTCACACACTCCTACACACCTAACTAAATAGTCACCTGTAAGCCACAGCCGCCACTCACACAGCCCTACACACCTAACTAAATAGTCACCTGTAAGCCACAGCCGCCACCGCGTCTTCTCACACACCCCTACACACCTAACTAAATAGCTTACAGGTGGCTATTTAGTTAGGTGTGAAGGGCTGTGTGAGTAGACGCGGTGGCGGCAGCGGCTTACAGGTGACTCCTTAGTTAGGTGTGTAGGGCTGTGTGAGTAGACGCGGTGGCGGCAGCGGCTTACAGGTGGCTTTTTAGTTAGGTGTGTAGGGGTGTGTGAGTAGACGCGGTGGCGGCTGTGGCTTACAGGCGTCTACTCACACAGCCCTACACACCTAACTAAAAAGCCACCTGTAAGCTGCTGCCGCCACCGCGTCTACTCACACAGCCCTACACACCTAACTAAATAGTCACCTGTAAGCCACAGCCGCCACCGCGTCTTCTCACACACCCCTACACACCTAACTAAATAGCCACCTGTAAGCCACAGCCGCCAGGGCGTCTACTCACACACCCCTACACACCTAACTAAATAGTCACCTGTAATCCACAGTCGCCACCGTGTGTACTCACACACTCCTGCACACCTAACTAAATAGTCACCTGTAAGCTGCTGCCGCCACCGCGTCTACTCACACAGCCCTACACACCTAACTAAATAGTCACCTGTAAGCCACAGCCGCCACCGCGTCTTCTCACACACCCCTACACACCTAACTAAATAGCCACCTGTAAGCCACAGCCGCCACAGCGTCTACTCACACACCCCTACACACCTAACTAAATAGTCACCTGTAATTCACAGCCGCCACCGCGTGTACTCACACACTCCTACACACCTAACTAAATAGTCACCTGTAAGCCACAGCCGCCACCGCGTGTTCTCACACACCCCTACACAACTAACTAAATAGTCACCTGTAAGCCGCTGCCGCCACCGCGTGTACTCACACAGCCCTACACACCTAACTAAACAGCCACCCACGTAAGATAATGGGTGTCTGGTGTATGGATATGGCCCAATTCCCCCAATTATTGGCGCCTATTGCGGCAAACATGCTGCTTGCATAGCTTATTGGGATGCTGTATTTGGGAGTGGGGAATCAGTGAACCAGGATTGTGGAGTTTCTAACTGCTCACATCGGAAAGAGCAATGCTTTATCTGTCAACTGTTCTGTTCGTAAGTCTTGCATATATATATATATATATATATATATATATATATATATATATATATATATATATATATATATATATATATATATATATATACTTGACAGAAGCCAGAATACTGAGCTCTTAATCTAATGCTGCCAGAGTGAAGCAACCAGATGGACTTTCTAAATTTGGCATTTGTTTGTGTGTAAACAGGGCCGCCAGAACAATAGCTGAGCTCTTATCCTTCTGGTTGCTATGTGCAACACTCACTCAGTATTCTGGCTTCAGTCAACATGGACTGTGACTTTTAAATACTGTAAATTTTAACATCATTTAAAGCTAGATTTTAAACACTTTTATCAAAATGAATATAGGCCAGAAAAACACAAAAAAGAATGGTTCAAGAGGGGCTACGTATGCTTCATGTTTGTACTAGTGGCGCTAGGGTTTCAGCAGGGCTACGTATCTTCTATTAGATTTACTAGTGCCGCTATCTAGCGGCCACCACTAAAACGAAAATTGACGTCAGCGCCACCAGTGGCTAAATAAAAAGACAAAAGTACAGCGTTTTTATATATAGCGAAGCGGCACCAGACGCTATGTACGCCATATATAAACACACGCGGAAATTTCCTGTTCTACAGTATACATATATATATATATATATATATATATATATATATATATATATATATATATATATATATATATATATATATATATATATATATATATATGTGTATATACACCCCTGCACACCTAACTAAATAGGCACCTGTAAGCCGCTGCCGCCACCGCATGTACTCACACACCCCTGCACACCTAACTAAATAGTCACCTGTAAGCCGCTGCCGCCACCGCATCTACTCAAACGCCCCTACACACCTAACTAAATAGCCACCTGTAAGCCACAGCCGCCACCGCGTGTACTCACACACCCCTACACACCTAACTAAATAGTCACCTGTAAGCCACAGCCGCCACCGCGTCTACTCACACACCCCTACACACCTAACTAAATAGCCGCCTGTAAGCCACAGCCACCACCGCGTCTACTCACACACCCCTACACACCTAACTAAAAAGCCACCTGTAAGCCGCTGCCGCCACCGCGTGTGCTCACACACCCCTACACACCTAACTAAATAGCCACCTGTAAGCCACAGCTGCCACTGCGTAAACTCACACACCCCTACACACCTAACTAAATAGCCACCTGTAAGCCACAGCCGCCACCGCGTCTACTCACACACCCCTACACACCTAACTAAAAAGCCACCTGTAAGCCGCTGCCGCCACCGCGTCTACTCACACAGCCCTACACACCTAACTAAGGAGTCACCTGTAAGCCGCTGCCGCCACCGCGTCTACTCACACAGCCCTTCACACCTAACTAAATAGCCACCTGTAAGCCACAGCCGCCACTGCGTCTACTCACACAGCCCTACACACCTAACTAAATAGTCACCTGTAAGCCACAGCCGCCACCGCGTCTTCTCACACACCCCTACACACCTAACTAAATAGCCACCTGTAAGCCACAGCCGCCACGGCGTCTACTCACACACCCCTACACACCTAACTAAAAAGCCACCTGTAAGCCGCTGCCGCCACCCCGTGTGCTCACACACCCCTACACACCTAACTAAATAGCCACCTGTAAGCCACAGCCGCCACTGCGTCTACTCACACACCCCTACACACCTAACTAAAAAGCCACCTGTAAGCTGCTGCCGCCACCGCGTCTACTCACACAGCCCTACACACCTAACTAAATAGCCAGCTGTAAGCCACAGCCGCCACTGCGTCTACTCACACACCCCTACACACCTAACTAAATAGCCACCTGTAAGCCACAGCCGCCACCGCGTCTACTCACACAGCCCTACACACCTAACTAAAAAGCCACCTGTAAGCTGCTGCCGCCACCGCGTCTACTCACACAGCCCTACACACCTAACTAAATAGTCACCTGTAAGCCACAGCCGCCACCGCGTCTTCTCACACACCCCTACACACCTAACTAAATAGCCACCTGTAAGCCACAGCCGCCACGGCGTCTACTCACACACCCCTACACACCTAACTAAATAGTCACCTGTAATCCACAGTCGCCACCGCGTGTACTCACACACTCCTGCACACCTAACTAAATAGTCACCTGTAAGCTGCTGCCGCCACCGCGTCTACTCACACAGCCCTACACACCTAACTAAATAGTCACCTGTAAGCCACAGCCGCCACCGCGTCTTCTCACACACCCCTACACACCTAACTTAATAGCCACCTGTAAGCCACAGCCGCCACAGCGTCTACTCACACACCCCTACACACCTAACTAAATAGTCACCTGTAATTCACAGCCGCCACCGCGTGTACTCACACACTCCTACACACCAGCTAAATAGTCACCTGTAAGCCTCAGCCACCACCGCGTGTTCTCACACACCCCTACACAACTAACTAAATAGTCACCTGTAAGCCGCTGCCGCCACCGCGTGTACTCACACAGCCCTACACACCTAACTAAATAGCCGCCCACGTAAGATAATGGGTGTCTGGTGTATGGATATGGCCCAATTCCCCCAATTATTGGCGCCTATTGCGGCAAACATGCTGCTTGCATAGCTTATTGGGATGCTGTATTTGGGAGTGGGGAATCAGTGAACCAGGATTGTGGAGTTTCTAACTGCTCACATCGGAAAGAGCAATGCTTTATCTGTCAACTGTTCTGTTCGTAAGTCTTGCATATATATATATATATATATATATATATATATATATATATATATATATATATATATATATATATATATATATATATATATATACTTGACAGAAGCCAGAATACTGAGCTCTTAATCTAATGCTGCCAGAGTGAAGCAACCAGATGGACTTTCTAAATTTGGCATTTGTTTGTGTGTAAACAGGGCCGCCGGAACAATAGCTGAGCACTTATCCTTCTGGATGCTATGTGCGACACTCACTCAGTATTCTGGCTTCAGTCAACCTGGACTGTGACTTTTAAATACTGTAACTTTTAACATCATTTAAAGCTAGATTTTAAACACTTTTATCAAAATGAATTTAGGCCAGAAAAACACAAAAAAAGAATGGTTCAAGAAGGGCTACGTATGCTTCATGTTTGTTCTAGTGGCGCTAGGGTTTAAGTAGGGCTACGTATCTTCTATTAGATTTACTACTGCCGCTATCTAGCGGCCACCACTAAAACGAAAATTGACGTCAGCACCACCAGTGGCTAAATAAAGAGACAAAAGTACAGCGTTTTTATATACAGCGAAGCGGCACCAGACGCTATGTGCGCTATATATAAACACACGCGGAAATTTTGTGTTCTACAGTATATATATATATATATATATATATATATATATATATATATATATATATATATATATATATATATATATATATATATATATATATATATATGTATATACACCCCTGCACACCTAACTAAATAGTCACCTGTTAGCCGCTGCCGCCACCGCGTGTCCTCACACACCCCTACACACCTAACTAAATAGCCACCTGTAAGCCACAGCCGCCACCGCGTCTACTCACAAACCTCTACACACCTAACTAAATAGCCACCTGTAAGCCACAGCCGCCACCGCGTCTACTCAAACGCCCCTACACACCTAACTAAATAGCCACCTGTAAGCCACAGCCGCCAACGCGTCTACTCACACACCCCTACACACCTAACTAAATAGCCACCTGCTAGCCACAGACGCCACCGCGTCTACTCAAACGCCCCTACACACCTAACTAAATAGTCACCTGTAAGCCACAGCCGCCACCGCGTCTACTCACACACCCCTACACACCTAACTAAATAGTCACCTGTAATCCGCTGCCGCCACCGCGTGTACTCACACACCTAACTAAATAGTCACCTGTAAGCCACAGCCGCCACCGCGTCTACTCACACACTCCTACACACCTAACTAAATAGCCACCTGTAAGCCACAGCCGCCACCGCGTGTACTCCCACACCCCTATAAACCTAACTAAATAGTCACCTGTAAGCCACAGCTGCCACCGTGTGTACTCACACACCCCTACACACCTAAATAAATAGTCACCTGTAAGCCACAGCCGCCGCCGCGTCTACTCACACACCCCTACACACCTGACTAAATAGCCACCTGTAAGCCGCTGCCGCCACCGCGTGTGCTCACACACCCCTACACACCTAACTAAATAGCCACCTGTAAGCCACAGCCGCCACCGCGTGTACTCACACAGCCCTACACACCTAACTAAATAGTCACCTGTAAGCCACAGCCGCCACCGCGTCTACTCACACACCCCTACACACCTAACTAAATAGCCACCTGTTAGCCACAGCCGCCGCCGCGTCTACTCACACACCCCTACACACCTAACTTAATAGCCACCTGTTAGCCACAGCCGCCACCGCGTGTCCTCACACACCCCTACACACCTAACTAAATAGCCACCTGTAAGCCACAGCTGCCACCGCGTGTACTCACACACCCCTACACACCTAACTAAATAGCCACCTGTAATCCACAGCCGCCACCTCGTCTACTCACACACCCCTACACACCTAACTAAATAGCCACCTGTAAGCCGCTGCCGCCACCGCGTGTACTCACACAGCCCTACACACCTAACTAAATAGCCACCTGTAAGCCACAGCCGCCACCGCGCCTACTCACACACCCCTACACACCTAACTAAATAGTCACCTGTAAGCCGCTGCCGCCATCGTGTCTCCTCACACACCCCTACACACCTAACTAAATAGCCACCTGTAAGCCACAGCTGCCACCGCGTGTACTCACACACCCCTACACACCTAACTAAATAGCCACCTGTAAGCCACAGCTGCCACCGTGTGTACTCACACACCCCTACACACCTAACTAAATAGCCACCTGTAAGCCACAGCTGCCACCACGTGTACTCACACACCCCTACACACCTAACTAAATAGCCACCTGTAAGCCACAGCTGCCACCGTGTGTACTCACACACCCCTACACACCTAACTAAATAGCCACCTGTAAGCCGCTGCCGCCATCGCGTGTACTCACAGACCCCTACACACCTAACTAAATAGTCACCTGTAATCCGCTGCCGCCACCGCGTCTTCTCACACACCCCTACGCACCTAACTAAATAGCCACCTGTAAGCCACAGCCGCCACCGCGTGTCCTCAAACACCCCTTCACACCTAACTAAATAGTCACCTATAAGCCACAGCCGCCACCGCGTGTACTCACACACCCCTACACACCTAACTAGATAGCCACCTGTAAGCCACAGCCGCCACTGCGTGTCCTCAAACACCCCTTCACACCTAACTAAATAGTCACCTGTAAGCCACAGCCGCCACTGCGTCTACTCACACACCCCTACACACCTAACTAAATAGCCACCTGTAAGCCACAGCCGCCACCGCGTGTACTCACACACCCCTACACCTTGGGAAACTAGAGAATGCTACACACCTTATTTTGCAGTGTCCCTTCTGCAGCAACGGAAGGGCAGATACATGTATGGTTTAACGAATTGGAAACTATAGGCGAGCCATAGGAAATCAAATTAAACCGAATGAGCTAGGATCTGTTCTATATATTGTTAGGAAAACACCCAGAAGGAGTCACATTTGCAGAAATGATCCAAGTATGTCAAATTGCAGGGAAACATATAAGCAGCGTTTGCAGAAGTGTAGTAATTGAAGGGGTGTGATTTAATTATGCCCAGTATGCATCGTCGTTGTAATTTTCTGAACTGGTGATTGTAAGATCCTGATATTACAAGATGATCATGTGTCCGTTATGCACCAGTCTATTGAATCCCTGGGAGCGGGGGCCGGGACTTGGCCGGGAAACACGGTGCTTCTGCTAAATACTGCTTAAAATAGCTGCCCGGTGTACCGGGATTACTGTGATTTATTGTTGCTGTCCCGAGGCGGTGCATGATAGGCGGGGATTTGAATAGTGACGTCATACTTTGCTGCCACGATTCCAGTAGGTCTATCAGCCGGGCGAACCCCGGCCTCTGCTAGGTCCACTGTGTTGACCAACTACGGACTATGGTGCGCAGTCTACCTAACGTGCGATCGTTTCTTTGATATGTTGTGACAATGGTCATACTATTACACCTATAGCGTAAGGTATGACCAATGCCACAACATTTCAAAGATACGATTGCGCTAACCGCTCCTTCTTCGGTGCGAAGAAGACGATTTTGCTGTGTCACACGTGGGAGCAGGACGGCGTGGTAAATAAGATAATAATAATAATAATTGAAAAAAGATATAGCGCCCTTTCTACCTGTAATGTGTTCATAAGCGCTTTAAAGAATAGTCAGTGGACACATGTTTATAGTGACAGTCCTTGTAGTCGATGAAATAGCAATGTTTCTTGGAAGTTTTGCACACTATCAGCAGCCTTGATGTCAGGTAGCTCATGAGATGGATCATATTTAATTATTTACATAAGATGATCCTATTCCCAATGACATGGTGAATGGGATTAATAAAAAAATGAAAAATAAGATAAAATAGAATTGAAATATTTCCCCCCCCCCCCCCCCCCCCAAAAAAAAAAGAAAAAAAACTTTTGAAAAATAAAATTGATCACTTAATTCAGGTTGATTGTTTTGGTATGGGTTACACATATATAGTAACAGTGTGAAGGGACCCTGGGCTGTGTGACAATTCTAGTGCACTGGGGGCTTATTATTTGAGTTACATAAAGAGAAAAATTACTTATTAAAGAAACATTTACAAAAAAAAAGAAAAAAACTTTTCTAAAATAAAAATTGATTATTTGATTGTATGAATAGAACCTGGGCTGTTTGAGTGCATTGGGGGCTTATTGTTTGAGTTACCTGAACTGGTGAAATGTTTTAGAAGAAAATAAAGAGAAAAATGACTTAGTACAGAAAGATTTACCACAAAAAAAAGAAAAAAAACTTTTCTTAAATAAAAGTTGATTATTTGGACCTAGTTAGTATTGGCTCCCTGAAATTCATTTGGGCTCCCTCGAAAAAATCCAGGGAGCCCAAAGGGCTCCCTGAAAATTCCCAGGGCTCCCTAGAAAAAATCCAGGGAGCCCTCCTGGAAAATATTGTAATTTCAAGCCCTGGGTAAGTTGTAAAACCTGGGTTGGGATCGAATGCTGGACTCTCAATCACTGAGCTGCTTGATGAAATTTCAGCTGGACTGATGAAATGTATTGCACTGAAATAAAATTGAAAATGATAATACTGATGAACCATCATATGAAATCTGAGCCCATAAGACCACTTGGCCACATGTACTTTGAGTTTAAATTTGATTTCAATGTTTAATTGATCTCTGATTGTATAGAGCTCTACATGATTCATCTAGGGGTAGTTTTCATCTGATCATAATTTGGGATGCAAATGAGGGGAAAACTTTCTGCGCCATATATGGACCTCATGGCACCATTTATTAAAGAGTCCTGTCCAAAATCCATGGCGACAGACAGATGTGAAATGCACTGTAACCTTTTGTTGAATATATTGAATTTAGGTCTGATTTTTTCACTCTGCCACCAACCATTTTCTTATGCCAACACCCACTGTTTTCCCAACAGGGGCCCCAAAAAATGTTTGCTCAGGGTAACCCTACCCTACTAATGGCTACTTAGTTTTTCTCCCCTGCCCTAATGGGGTTTCTTCCAATCATTAAGTCCAGGCCAGGAAAAAATAGGGAAAGACATCCCAATCATGGACATAAACACATGAATAGTTGTATACGACCTTGAATAATAGCTGAAGTAAGTGAGCTGTACATCCTTCAAAAGACAAGTCAAACAAATGTTCCTGTTAAGCAAATCTCAACCCTATGGTTTTCAGTGTGAAAAAACAAACAAAAAAAACACTGCCTACCCTGCCTATTTTTCGGCAAGCATTTTTTCTTCTTGGTCGAGCAAACTTCTTTTTTTTTGCTTGACTAAAAAGAAAAGAAAAGGATTTATTAGTTCTGGTGGGTATAACTTTGTTCAGGGTATGATTTTTTAAACCTCTCCAAACAGTGCCTCCACAGAACAGTGGGCATCATTTGATCACTTTTTTCGAAGGTCATCTTAGTTTTCAAAATTCACCACTATGGGTTGATGTGAATTATTTGTCTGCACAATATCTTAAGAACCACTTCATGAAACATTTTCCTACTTTGTGGTTGCTTCTTCGGAAGTTTCTTGGGGCTCAATTACATTTATTGGTGGTCATCTCAGTTTTCAAAGCTCACCACTTGGGGGCAATGTGAATTATTTGTCTGCACAATATCTCAAGAACTACTTGATGAAATATTTTCCTATTTAGTGGTTGCTTCTTCGAAAGTTTCTTGGGATGCTCACACTGGAAACACACCCCAGGCTTTGACCATGGCTTGAAGTTGCCCAAATGTGCCTCTCTGTGGTGACCTTGGGGAAGTAAAATATCAAATTCCCTAGGAAGGTTGACTTGAAGATGGGAAAGTTGAAACAGACTACTTAATCATTCACTTAAGGAGTTCAAAAAGACAGCCATCTGTTGAACTCATTCTATGACCTATGCCCAACACTTGTTTATACTTTTTCTACAATCACTTCATTGTAGATAAACATTTCCAGTGTACTGCAGTGCAATACACAGAGTGTTGATATACTTTTAAAACTGAATTGTAATTCAGAGACTTTCTTTTGACAATGGTATCACAATGGACGTCAGGTGTTTAATAAAAGTAATGTGAAAGGTCTCTTCTCCAAGTCTAAAATTTTTATTTTTATAACTGCTGAAGGTTTTGTTATTTGTGAGGTAACTGCTAAGATTTTTGTGGTTTATTTTCACAAAATAAAAAGTTGAAATCTTAGGAACTTGTGTATTGTTGTTGAGCATGCCCCAGGGGTGGGGCATACTGCCACAGAATTGGTCCCTGCCAGTGGGGACGAGTGCTATTTATTGATTTTTTCCTGAGCAGTATCCCCGCATGTCCCGCCCCCCCCCCCCCCCCCCCCCCTCCCGGGGATTCAATCGACTGGTGCATTATTCCATACGTTTTCGGTAATTGCCGTGTAGTTCTGCTTAGCAACATATAAACTAGATTGCGTTATAGGGCATCATTGTATGTTTATCTTGTGTGTATAACAACCTATTCCGTAGTAATCGTATTGATATTGGTTATATGTTTTTCTTTTCATATCATTAGTTTTGTTTTTCATATGATTGTGTGATTCTATACAGCTAGTGCAATCAATCAACATTCAAAACAATACTGGCCTGCCCGGATGGCCGTGTGGTCTAAAGCGTTGCTACTAAATGCTAGCTGTCTCTCACCACTGTCTGGGTTCGAATCCCAACCGGAGCATGTGAGAAAGTTGCCAGTGACTTGGAGTGAAGTGGTGGTATTTGCCAGGTACTCCGGTTTCCTCGACCAGTTACAACTGGCTGGTCCCGACTTAGCCGCAATATGGCATAAAAAGTGACGAAAAATCAAATTTCCAACAAAACAATATCAAGTGTCATTTGACGAGCATTTATGTATGTTAAGGTGATGGTCTAGTACACCAAGATTATCACCACTAGGTGTTGTTCTTGGCTGGCCCCTAAGAATTGATATCAAAACAAAAGATGACACATGAGCAGTGTTCACTCGCCACGAATCTCGAGCTGGCAACATTCTATTGTTTGTAACCACAAGAGCACAGAAATCAGGGCCCTTTGGGTTTTCTTTGTTACATTGCTCCCGAACGACATGGCTGTCTTTTTTAGCCATGCAGATTCCTTCTAGATAGTCCATTTTGACCAAGATTTTCATCTCATTTTTTAGCTGAAAGTGAAAGAATATACCGTCTCCGAAGCCAGTATTTTAGAATATGACAGATATAAACCCAGTCTAGGTGCAAGGTCATGTCACAGCTACCTTGAATTCTGACAGGACCTGAAAATCAGCATTTACTATGTAAACCACGTGCTGTTAGTAATTTTGAGGCATATGGGAACATTCAAAAATGTTTTTACCATACTCATCGTACAGATTCCCGGTTTAGGTAGGACCTTGCACTTTACCAAAGACATGAATGATCAAATGGTAGAGTTTGGTTTTCAAGTAAAGGGCGAGTCTTGACATTTTGCCAAAAAACGAAACACAGACAGATATGTGCGTAAAGGGTGACATATCAACTCAAAATAGCAGATTATTGATAAGTTTATCATTATTCTGTAACCATGAGATGTAAGCTATACAATAGCATAAGCGCCGTTGTCCACATTTAACTCAGTTGTCAGATATTCAAGTTTTATAAATGACCCGGGTATCGGTTAGGGTTCTACCTTAACTTCATCGATTTATGAACGGTGAAGTCTCGGGACTTACTATTAAAATAGTTGCCTATTAAGCATATCATTTTTCAAACTTCACTTGTAAAGATGCTCAAATCTCCAAGATTACACGTGTGCTGTTGTGTCTCCCGAACCCTAACAAATACTGCATGATAACTCCAATTATCACTGGATTAGGCTATGAATACCTACAGATAGGAATCAATTACTAGGTGTACACAGTAACTGGTTCAGGTGAGATACACCAGTTCAGTTATCAAGAGAGGACCAGACTGACCTACTAAAGGGTGGGGGATTTCTGAAAGTCAGGGTAAGAACTCAGGAAAATACTGTTCACATTACATGATATGGCCACAATGCCAACAGTCCTGAGAACTCCACTTGTGTAGTCTCCAGGACGATGGCATACTGTGATACTGCCGTGCTTCCTGTCTAGTCGACCCCCTCAGGAACGCTGCCTCTGGCAGGCCCGGACGTTCTGGTTGTTATTTGTAATGGCGGGGGTGTCAACACAAGGAGTGACAGCTTTACAGATTTCCACTCGTTGAAGAAGATTGCGTATAAAAGCATCTTTCTTGGAAATGGCTGCACAAAAGTGGGATATTTATTTAAGGAATTATATGATACAATAGTTAGAAACTTGATGTAGGAGTTCTTGGGCCCTTTAGTAGTCAGAAAGTGGCATTTATTGACTTCCTTTAGTTCAGTGTGCGCAGTTCCTGTCATGCAAATCAGTAGAGTTGACAGGTATGTACTCGCAAAGTAAGTCGCCTATCATCATTGTCACCAACCGCACAACGTGAGGTAACTTCACTCGTGTATGGCCTGACTGTGCCAGTTCGTCCCTAGAGCCGTGTGTCGGCACCCCTGGCTGGCGGGCGGGCGGGCAGGTAGCGTGGTATAGTTGATTGTTAGTGATTGAGTTCCACTCCGTCTATCAGGCCACTTCTCTCTGTGGTTAGTCTCATTCAGGCGCCGCGTGCACGAGGGCCTGCGAGCGAGCGGGCGACCATAGCACACACGTGATCTTTCCTTTTCCTGACAAGTAGACGGCGCACGTTAATGACATGTTATGCAACTTTCTCGATAGAGTGGTATATACACTATCCTAAACGTGAGAAGTATGAATGCAAGACTACGGTGCGTAAATAAAGTATGATTAGTTCAACACTATATGGCAAAATGGAGTTCTATCACTCCGGTAGTCGAGAGTGCGTGAGTGAAAGTCTCGCGCTGTCCACGCCCAACTCTCGAGGAGAGCCTCGCTTTCGTGTGAGCGCCGGCGCCGGCGACGCTCAAGTCTCGTATTGAGACGCGGTGCTGCATGCCGAACAAGGAGTTTTACTTCTATAGTGTTAGCGACGACAGCTGCACATGGATTTATTTCCTCCTCGCATCACATGGATTAAATCGACGATGAAGAGCCGTTTCAGGTGAAGACGGATCATGCAGAGGAGCGGCTGACGAGTTTGGAAAAAGGATACATAGTTTAAGGTAAATTAATTGATTTTTAACTTAATGTGCGTTTGCTTATTTTTTCTGAGACAAAAGAGCGCCGGGCGGCAATATGTGATATTATAAGTTGAGTGTGGCGAGATGCTGATTCCTGCAAGTTGCATACGAGACGACGGCTGCGCGCCAGTGAGCCGCGCCCTGTAATATGACACTAGAGACATACGTCAAAGATCCCCGCAACAGCAGCAACAGCAGCAGCACAGCGCAAAGCAGAAAAGTTATATATGTATGGTATGTTTTGTGGGAGTTACATCATTCAAATATCATACACCATCTCTTTGCAGGCAGTAGGACTAAACACATGAACACATATGATATCCAAACAATCATATCATAATTGCACTTCTCAAAAGATCATATGCATAACCCTCACTTTAACAACTAAGATTCCCTATGATTCTCCAAGAATAGATAGTGGTATCATTCTCACTCCCGTCACTGGTTTCTTACCCCAGGAAAATAAATGTTGGATCTGAAAAAGCATATATATATATATATATATATATATATATATATATATATATATATATATATATATATATATATATATATATATATATATATATATATATATATAAAAATATATATATATATATATATATATATATATATATAAAAATATATATATATATACATATATATATATATATGTATATATATATATATATATATATATATATATATATATATATATATATATATATATATATATATATATATATATATATATATATATATATATATATATATATATATGGGATGATTCATCTGGAGACGGGAATGACGTCATATCGGTTGAATCTAATGTTGAGTAGATGTATTTTTGTTGCTCGTAATATATTGATCGTAATATTTATTTGAAAATGCAATTTTTGAAATTCTTACCAATTGAATTGACATGTAAAGCGAAATGTTAGGGTATGAAAAAGGGTTATTCATACAATGGTTGTTTTATTTTTCATATACGAAATTGATATAACATAAAAAGGTTGATATTTCGTGGAATACAAAACGTGTTCAATGCATTGGCAAAAACGAATGAAAGAAACGGTCGGTGGTTTCTATAAAACTATTGTGTTGTCTCTTCCGCCCATCAGAGGTAATCTGATGTAAGTGGAGTGATTACAGAAGTAATGGAAGCGCACTAGCATTCACTGATAAGACCATTAGACGGCCGATATTAAAGACTAAGAGGCCATGTTTGCAGGCTAAATGAGTTGACCACGATCGATGGAAAGCAAGCTGTCGAAGGGTCAGCTGGTGATATCCAATATCATATATCTGGGGGCAATTTTTAGAATCGAAGCAACAAACCAAATAATAGCTTCGACACTGATTATAGATAAGATACATACAAATTAACATTAACCATCTATCATCCATAACTGTAAATAACATTGCAAAGCTCTCTCTCTCTCTTTGCAAGTAAGTATATATATAAATATATATATATATATATATATATATATATATATATATATATATATATATATATATATATATATATATATATATATTTACATATATATATATATATATATATTATATATATATATATATATATATATATATATATATATATATATATATATATATATATATATATATATATATATATATATATACTAGTATATATATATATATATATATATATATATATATATATATATATATATATATATATATATATATATATATTTATATACTCTGCTATATAGTCTGAAATGTACACATTTTGTTTAGGTTATGCAGCAAGTTAGTACACTGTGACCTCTGGCTGATAATTACCTTATATTCTCCATTATGTGGTCAGATTTTGGCGTGCGGGTTTGGTTTCTGTGCTGACTAGTTGTTTCCTACCGTGCATGATTTGCTTGCGATGATAGTCTATTGCAGTTGACTGGCAATTGAGGTTATCACAAGAGACGTGTAACTTATAATCATGCTAGCAGTTCTGAGAACGTTCTATTCACGTCGTCTTCGCGATTCCTAGCCTAGACAATGCACGCGAACGCCGCGATCGTTGCACGCAAGACTTACGAACAGAACAGTTGACAGATAAAGCATTGCTCTTTCCGATGTGAGCAGTTAGAAACTCCACAATCCTGGTTCACTGATTCCCCACTCCCAAATACAGCATCCCAATAAGCTATGCAAGCAGCATGTTTGCCGCAATAGACGCCAATAATTGGGGGAATTGGGCCATATCCATGCACCAGACACCCAATCTTACGTGGGTTTTTGGCAAAACGAGAATGCACCACGCGGCGTCTTCAAAATAATAATATTTAGGAGAACCCGCAGGCTTGAATGCTACCTACCCAAGTATTATCTTTAATGCATAAACAGCGAACGCGTACGTGTAGTTCATGAATGACAGCTAATACAACATTTTACATGCTTTATTTAAAGTTGAGCAATGTTGCAACCCTAAGAATCGTGACAAATAGCCCATTGAGCATGATACTGACTGTTGCTATATCTTCATATTACTCGATATCCTCTCATATTGTACTAGTGCTTGCGTTCCATTTTTAATTTGAAACTTGTAGTCCTCTAAGAGGGTATGATGAACACCACAAAACTCAAGCATGTTGTGGTGAGAGAAACAGAGAGCAGGCAGTGTCAACTCTTTAGATCATTCGGCTTTCGGGGTAGGCCCTGTTTTAGTGAGGGCTGGCAATCTCTCAGTGCCAAGACCTGAGACCACTTGGCTATTGGTACAAACAGCGAGCAGTCAGTGGCCATTCTTGTTATCTCTCAGCTATTGGGGAAGGCCCTGTTGTAGTAAGCCGCAGCGATCAGGCAATGGCGATACTTGCGACCACTCTGCTATTGGGGCAGGCCCTGTTCTGGTAGGTGGCAATTGTATTGTATTGTATTGTATTGTACATTTATTTGCTGTAATTTCATTTACAAAATTGCACATATACATAGTATTATTCAAAATAACATTACAAAAAACGGGTATACAAACAGAAGAAAGGTTTTCATAGTAGGAAAATGTGATCTCTATTATATACAAAGTACAGAAAGGATAATAAGTATGGGACTAGAAAAAATCCTGAGACCGTGGAAAAAGGGAACGAAAAAATAGCATTCATCGCAGAATGTCACCTACATCGTTAGTTAGTAACTACGATGCGTGCTCGTGCCTATCTAGTTAGGGCACTACCACTATTTGGGTGTCAAACTGAGAACTAGCTATGGCCCATTATCGGCCAGTCATTAATGGGCGGTATACACAGTTAAGGCTTACTTAGTCATCCTTTGGTGCTCTAGTTTTGAGTACTTCTCTGTACATCTTAGCGACATATTTACTGGCTGTCAGCCAGATGGGCAGCATCTCATTAAAATCCCAATCGTCAATAAACCTGCCCATAAGTACACCAAAATTACACACCCTAAAAGCGTCACAAATCTGGTTTAGTTCGTCATACATTTCATTTCTAATTTCATTCATAGCATGGCATTGTTCAATCATGTGTCTCGCATCCTCATAACTGACCATTGTACACTCTGCGCAGCATCTCATGCTATAGGATTTCTTTCTTAATCTGACATCGTCGTCTTTAAGCAGACTATTTTTTATTTTTCAATAACTCTTTTATTCAGTTCTTGCATAAAAAAGAAAACAGGTGTCACAAACATAATATTTTTTTGTAATTTTTGCAACAAAATCATACAGAGAAAAATAGATACAGGGATGAATTATAATACTGCAATAGATGTATTATAGGTTGATAATGCAAATAATGTAGCATGTTGATAGAAGTGACAAATTGTGTTTATTATGCTATTTTGTATTTAAAGAAATTCAACAATAAAGACCATTTTCTTTCAAAAAGAAGCCTTTTGTCCTTTATAATACTGTTGTAGTACTCATGATTGAAAACTTATTTTAAGTTTACTTGTACCTGTAAGAGAGTGGGTGATCTACAGTCCAATTTCGATTGATAGATTGTTTTTTTGGCAATCAGTATTATAATGTTTATTTGAGACGAATTTTCCAAATCGCCCAGAATTTTTTTTTCTGTCTGTTAAGTGGTAATCAATCATACCCAATGATCTAATCCATGTTTCTACTTTGGACCATAAACCTCGCACTCTCGAACAGTCAACAAGCATATGGAAATTGCTGTCATTATCATTATCACACATAGAACAAGTAGCATCATCTTTGATTCTGCACTTAACTAGAACATCATTGGTAAAAAATCTATAATGCAACGTTCTGAATTGAGTGTATTTTAGATAAATATCATCTATCATCCTGTGTGTACTGAGGAAGGATGTTCTCACTTCGTATGGACTTATAATAATGTCTCCCTTGGTAAACCATTTTTGACAAATATTTTGTAAAATATCAGATTGTTTTCCAATAAGGGATTTATATAATTGAGATACACCCTTTGTGTCTCTACAAAGAATGATATTTAGTAAGCAGTTTGTAGGTTTTGCGAAGCAGACTATCATGACAAAGAAGTTTTACCATTAATTCACATTGTTTCATGTATTTTTGCATTTTGTCACTAATTTGCCACCATATAGAATACGCTGGGAAGTCCATTGTTAAACTAATGATATAGAGTTTGCCGTTATTGGTGAACTCGTCCGTCCATCGTCCCTGTTCGATGGCCCAGGCTCGCTCCCAAATGATTTTTTTCCACATTGCTTTACTCACATTAACTCCATTAATGAGCAGTCAGTGGCAATACGTGAGACCACTTTGCTATTGGGGCAGGCCCTACTGTGCTGAGAGATGGCGAGCAGTCAGTGCAATACCTGAGACAACTCTGCTATCGGGATAGGACCTGCTGTGCTGGCAGCCGACGAGCAGTCTGTGGCAATACTTTTGACCACTCTGCTATCGGGGTAGGCCCTGCTGTGCGGGCAGCCGACGAGCAGTCAGTGGCAATACTTGAGACCACTCTGCTATTGGGGTAGACCCTGCTTTGCTGAGAACCGACGAGCAGTCAGTGGCAATACTTGAGACCACTCTGCTATCGGGGTAGGCTCTGCTGTGCTGGCAGCCAACGAGCAGTCAGTGGCAATAATTGAGTCCACTCTGCTATCGGGGTAGGCCCTGCTGTGCTGGCAGCCGACGAGCAGTCAGTGGCAATACTTGAGACCACTCTGCTATCGGGGTAGGCCCTGCTGCGCTGGCAGCCGACGAGCAGTCAGTGGCAATACTTGAGACCACTCTGCTATCGGGGTAGGCCCTGCTGCGCTGGCAGCCGACGAGCAGTCAGTGGCAATACTTGAGACCACTCTGCTATCGAGGTAGGCCCTGCTGTGCTGGCAGCCGACGAGCAGTCAATGGTAATACTTGAGACCACTCTGCTATCGGGGTAGGCCCTGCTGTGCTGGCAGCCGACGAGCAGTCAGTGGCAATACTTGAGACCACTCTGCTATCGGGGTAGGTCCTGCTGTGCTGGCAGCCGACGAGCAGTCAGTGGCAATACTTGAGACCACTCTGCTATCGGGGTAGGCCCTGCTGTGCTGGCAGCTGACGAGCAGTCAGTGGCAATACTTGAGACCACTCTGCTAACGGGGTAGGCCCTGCTGTGCTGGCAGCCGCCGAGCAGTCAGTGGCAATACTTGAGACCACTCTGCTATCGGGGTAGGCCCTGCTGTGCTGGCAGCCGACGAGCAGTCAGTGGCAATACTTGAGACCACTCTGCTATCGGGGTAGGCCCTGCTGTGCTGGCAGCCGACGAGCAGTCAGTGGCAATACTTGAGACCACTCTGCTATCGGGGTAGGCCCTGCTGTGCTGGCAGCCGACGAGCAGTCAGTGGCAATACTTGAGACCACTCTGCTAACGGGGTAGGCCCTGCTGTGCTGGCAGCCGCCGAGCAGTCAGTGGCAATACTTGAGACCACTCTGCTATCGGGGTAGGCCCTGCTGTGCTGGCAGCCGACGAGCAGTCAGTGGCAATACTTGAGACCACTCTGCTATCGGGGTAGGCCCTGCTGTGCTGGCAGCCGACGAGCAGTCAGTGGCAATACTTGAGACCACTCTGCTATCGGGGTAGGCCCTGCTGTGCTGGCAGCCGTCGAGCAGTCAGTGGCAATACTTGAGACCACTCTGCTATCGGGGTAGGCCCTGCTGTGCTGGCAGCCGTCGAGCAGTCAGTGGCAATACTTGAGACCACTCTGCTATCGGGGTAGGCCCTGCTGTGCTGGCAGCCGTCGAGCAGGCCCGTGTGGCTGAGCCCGGCGTAGAGTAGCCAGGGTGTGCGTGCAGAGCGAGGCTGTAGAATGCTGCTGATGGTACTAATGCACCAGCACAAAGCCTTAACAATGACTGCCCCATGTGGGTGTTGGCATCTGACACCAGAGCAATAATGACGGATCATCAAACTAGTCTTTCTACCTCATCACCGTCCACCACTATCAATTACTCCCTGCTCTCCAGCCTGAAAAGTCCTAATATCCTCGCCTCTCGACAGTGATGGCAATTTCTATTTTGCTAGATTTGACCCGCCACTTTGAGAGGCACTCAGACCCAACGATTTGTCCATATGCAAACAGTGTGTTTGTAGTAGTAGTAGTTTGGCCATTGTTCGCATTGTATATGCGGAATGCATTCTCATTCCCATGTGACTTGTTAAAGCTATTAGTGCTTTTTCCGATTCATAGGATGGAAGGTTTATGGTATTGACAATTGGTGTCCATTATATCTGAACTAAGCAGGAATAGCAGCGATGAAGTCGACAAGTGACCATGCGAAGTGCACTCTTTGTTAAATGTAAAATATTTCCAGTATATGCTGTCAATATTACCATCATTATTATTGTTATCATCATCATTATTATGATTATTATTATTTATTATTATCATCATTATCATTATTATCAATATTATCATCATCATTATTATTATTATTATTAGTAGTAGTAGTAGTAGTAGTAGTAGTAGTCAATAGAAGTAGTAGTAGTAGTAGTAGTAGTAGTAGTAGTAGTAGTAGTAGTAGTAGTAGTAGTAGTAGTAGTAGTATCATCTGCATCATCATCATCATTATTTGTATGAATTCCCCCTGAAAAAGTTGTTTGTGTTTGATGTTTGTATTGATAGTCAATAGCATACTGTGCAGGTGCATTTCTTCAAACTATGATTTTAGGTAAGAACATATGATTTTTGGTTTTCCTAGTTCACCGCGCCATGGGCGATATTGAGCTACTCATGTTTTCGGTTTACTGCGTTTTCAACTCACAAAGTTAACGTGAACTTTTGTTCTCATTTAAGAGAGTCCTGTATGGGGTCAGAACCAATGTTAAATATACTTACTACAGGCAGGTTAAAGTCGCCGCAGAACCACGTGCCTCATCATAGTATGACCAGCATAGGCACCTGCTTCCACTGTGAAGCTAGATCACCGTGAGATATGCCATTCTGTTGCCCTTACATGGAGCACGACACCAACACACACGTGCTAGCAGAAAGGAGGAGGGTCTCCGTATTCGATTGTACAATGCTTTTACAAGAAAGGTAGTTAGCTCTACTTGTAATTTGTCTTACATATGGTTCAGTAGGTTCATGCTACCACACCTCTCTCACAATGAGGCTAGCTAATTCACTCTGGTTTATTGTATACAAATTTATCATTTATTTGGAAACATCTGATACTAAGCTATATTTAGCAGGGCGAATTGTACGTTGGCTTTCTGTGCAGATCACTTTTCCTTCTTGTTGTTAAATATGAAAGGACTTCTGCATAGCATTGCTATTTTTCCTATAGTAGCATTAAAAGCGTGATTAGTATGTAATTCATTAAAGTGAACACCACATTACACGGGGAAATCTAGTACTGACGCCAAAATCACAGTCCAAGTTTCTCACACGTTGTAATTTGGTGCTATCACCTGCTCTGCTGTAATTCTCTATGCTGATTGGTCAATAGGTGTTAGACCTGGAGCCGTTCACCGTTTGAATTGATATTACCACTTGGCCATTAATCTGACACCTAGAGATCACCAGCCTCGTTCTGGCCTCCGAAGTTATTTAGAATTTTAGGAGATATAGTCGTTCTTTTTTCTTAGCATGAAATAGCATGTGTTGTCGGAGAGTGCGGTCTGGCCTGCTATCCACCCGGACCGCACTTTCGAACAGGGCGTAACTAATTATTACCCTCTATATTAAAAACACATTTTCAGGAGAAGTCACTGGTTCCTGCTGACTTTTCTCCAGTCATTTTAGTTATGCTTGAAATGAGATGAAGAACCAGCTCTTAACATTTCCCAACAAAAGTATTACATTACAACAGTTATCAACACTTTAATAGATAGATAAAAATAGTATACCACTAACTAACTTCAAATGTGTTTTTATATCGTGGCATACGCAAAGTAAATAATTTTCGAAAATGTGACCCAATCACGGTCGACGAATGACAAATGCGGGACTGTGCTCTATTAATAGCCATGAGCGGCGATAAACAAGATGCAAATACACCCCCAGAGGTGTAAAAGGTACATAATTCGGTAATGTGACAAAATTATGAATATTTCTTTCAATAGAAATATTTTAAACTATTTACAATTTCGATAAAGTTAAAGTTGAACAGTTTTATTCAATCAAATAACTTGCAAAAGTTAATTTGGTCAACTACTCTAAGCACATTACTGTACTCCAATCTACCTATATAAGTAGCATCATTGGCAATAGTAGGGCAAGCACAACCGATGGTTGTTGCGCTTTCCTGGTCTCCCTCCTGATTTGGCATCAGGTCGGGAGCGCGAGGGGAATGCTAATTGGGGGTGAGTGTGTGTCGGTGGTTCGCCCCGATATCCTCCACTGACCCTGACCGTGGCCTGTCGTGTGGACCACGGCGTTGCCAATGACTGCTAGCTATCTATCGACCCTGTCCGAATTTGAGTTTCCTGCTGGGGCATGAAAGATTGATGCCTTAGACTTAAAACCAAGCGGCGGATTGCTTTCCCTATCATCCACACCTACTTACATGCGCCCTAGCAGCAACTTGGCAGTAAAACTGACCAAAAATGAAAGTTCCAAATTTAAGTTTTAGCGTGTTCCTGCGCGGCAGCGTGAGCAGGGTCTACCAACTGCAAGATCGCATTAGCATGCGATACCTTCAATACCCTAACCTCGAGAATACTCGTAGCATTAAGAAATTAGGAACAAATATGTAAATTTAACTGAATGACCAAAGTTTGTGGAGAATAACTAGGACGACTGCAAATGACATGAGCTTCAGCCGGTTTAACATCTCATTTATCAATTTCACATCTGTTAAATATCTGTTAACCAAGCTTTTTGAACTTTTGGTACATAAGTTAGGTAGCCCTAAGTGTGTGGTCGCAGGGATATCTGTGTGCTCTAATATTTATTTCATTAAAAGAATTGCCAAACGAAAAAAAAGGATTTCTCTAATTCCTCCACCTGTTACAACTGCCGAAATACGCCCCAGCGGCAATTTGGCAGAAAAAACTGACAAAAAATGAAAATTCCAAATTCTGGTCTCAGCGTGTTCACGAGCGGCAGCACAGGCAGGATCTACCAACTGCAAGATCGCAGTTCGTGTAGAATGCGGTACCTTCACTACCCTACCCTCGAGAATACTCGTAGTTTCATTAAAATAATTGCCAAACGAAAAAAAAAAAGGATTTCTCTAATTCCTCCACCTGTTACAACTGCCGAAATACGCCCTAGCCGCAATTTGGCAGAAAAAACTGACAAAAAAAGAAAATTCCAAATTCTGGTCTCAACGTGTTCCTGAGCGGCAGCACAGGCAGGGTCTACCAACTGCAAGATCGTAGTTCGTGTAGAATGCGGTACCTTCACTACCCTTCCATCGAGAATACTCGTAGCGTTATGAAATTACGAACACATATGTAAATTTTACTGAATGACCAGAGTTTGTGGAGAATAACAGTGCGGGTACTTTCCAGTTAATTACAATTTTATAAATCAATATTTGTTGTTTTGTTTTTATTTTTGCATTTCTACCATTTGAAATTCGCCCAAAGTATGCCTTTATTAGGCAGATATTACATGCACCTGGATGGTAGGGCCTTTTTGTGACTACTGTGAAAGCTTTGACATGTCCAGGGCATCATGTTTGATTGTTAACCCACATTAACCACCTGCATTAACCAATGATTAAGATAATTGGTTTCGCCTCGTTTTTCTAGGGTTGTCCTGCCACTGAAGAATCAGTAATATTATTATACAAATATGACATCTCTGTGGGGTTGCCAACGTGATTGTCTACCCCGAGGGTGACAATGCTCACGAGGGGTAGACTACCATGTTAGCAACCCCGCAGGGATGTCACATTTGTTTTATTATACCGAACAACACCCCCCCCCTCCCCCTCACCCCCCGGCACCCAAAATCCATGCCAAGATGAAACTTACAAAACTCACTTGGGCAGTGTAATTTCGGAGCAGCAGGTTTACCGTGCTGACCATGTTGTGATATACTACATGTCTTTAATTTTCCTTCTTGAACAACATACCACCTCAACTGGGTTGAGATTTTACTTTTTCCCCTGAATTGAGACACTCGCGCAAGTTGTTCCCAACAATAAGATAATTCCATTCTGCTGAGGTCTTGAAATACTTTCGCCACGCGCGGGGATCTCGAAAGCATGACGTCCTCAACAATATAGGGAATCATGAAACGGCACATTGACAACGTGTGCTAATACGTCGTCTCCTTGACAGCGGGTGCTAATACGTCGAATGGTGACCGCTGTCAAGGAACCTATAGAGACACAGGTTGCTAACAGCTCTGACACATGGCTTTCATCCAATGGGATGAGAGTATTTTCACGTGAGATATAATAATATTAGTTATCAACTGTTTTGGAGTATGATACAACTTATATCTCGCAATCAGAGGGCTGTATCACCCGAGGCGCAGCCGAGAGTGATACAGCCCTCTGATTGCGAGATATAAGTTGTATCATACCCCAAAACAATTGATAACGTATTTATCTCATGATTGCCCCCTCGACATCTGCATAGGTCATAAAAATGAACATTCATACATACATACATACATACAATTGGTTCTAGCAGCAGAGCATTGTCTGCTACAGGAGCAGCCACCCTGTAATGTTTGGTAGAATTGGTGATTGCATCATGAACTTAGGGGGTATGGAGAATTGGGAATTGCATCATTGGCATAATCATCTGATGCAATGCTCAACTCTCCCTAACCTAAAAAGCAGCAGGTTAATAAAAGAATACTATGAGGTTAATATAGGATTCTGAGAGGTTAATACAGCTTCATAGCATGGGCCAAATGACCAATCAAAAGCCTAGAATTTTTCCAATTATGAGATAATACCGCATATCACTTTTGGACATTGATCAAATGAATTGTATTAATTCACGGGATAAAGTTTCCTCAGCTCTGTCTCTGTTGAAATAATATGCTAGTGCGATGACTTGTCTGTTAGCCATGTGTAGTGCTTCTTATATGTTTATGTATACTTTCACCTTGTATAACAAGTGGTCAATAAACTAAACTATACTACTATACTACTACTTATAACAAATTGCGATTTTGGTAATAATATATATATAATAATATAAAACGTGAACTTTGGTTTAAATAGCTTAAATCCTCTAATAATCAGAGGTGTTGCTACTGATATTAATTCATATGTAGGGTAAACGAACGATTTTATTTCCGGTGCTGAATGATGCTACTGAATATCCATGATATCTATTTACAATTCATCAAGATATGCCATGTATGAGGATTATGATTAATACCGTAGGCTTGGAACTCTCTATTGGTTTCAAGTTTTAAATTCATGGTGAAATTCGAAGCTTGAAACGAATCTGTTTAAAGTAATACATATACAATAGCCCTCTCGATAGCGAACGCACAGCGATACGATATCTACTGGGAATTAATCCCCCCTTTGAAAGATGATAGCTAGGTGAGAACAATAATTGATGGCAGAGGCTGGGAGTTAATCAGAACCTATCAAGAGTTGGCACTGAACTTCACATTAGCTAACTTGTGAAGTGTCAGTGGTGTGGCAGCCGAAGAGGACTGATGGCAGGATGCGGCGGCGGAGGGCATCGCTACTGTCGCTAGGAAGATGACAACAACTGCGCACGCAACTCACAAGTACAACAACCCCATATTAATCACTGCAGTTTCCTTCATCTTCCACTGTCAACTCCAGTATGGACTATGTGATTAACATAGCATTTGTCTCCTTATATATACACACTATATCAAGTATGTATGTATGTATGTAGGTGTATATGTATGTATACATATATATGCATATACATTTATATATATACTAGTATATATATATATATATATGTATGTATGTATGTATGTATGTATATATATATATATATATAGATATATATATATACATATATATATATATATATATATATATATATATATATATATATATATATATATATATATATATATATATATATATATATATATATATATATATACATATGTGTGTGTGAATATAAATATGCATATATCTGTGTGTGTGTGTGTGTGTCTTTAATATGTTTGGTTGCGTGTAGATAAAGTATTAAGGCAAGATAATAACGTCAGCAAGGCGTTGAACGACGCTGGTTACCATACCTGTAATCCCCTCCGTACACAGGATTAGTAATACTTAGAAGAATTATCATCTCCGCCATTTGTCAGCTTGGACTATCAATTTACTAATTGTGCGCATACGGCTAATTGAGAAGCATGCCGTTTATTGCAGAGCTGTTCTCAGTTACAGGCACGTTAGGAACGTAACATGATTAGAAATGACGCACAACCTCATTTAATGGCTATGGAGAAAATCCACTAAGTTTTGTGGTATGCTATTATTTGCTTATATACCTAGAATGAATGCCACTTAGCAATTGTGTTCGAATTAATTTTCCAATTAATTTACTTGCAAACCCAAACATACAAAATATTCTTATTAACCATAGGAGTTAGTTAAAGGTGGATTATTATGCTTGAAACGTCATATAATATACACACAGAGTCAGAACTCACGGCCAGCAATTGCACGTTTAATGGGACTAGTAGAAGATATTTGACTATTACATTAGGAACTATACTCCCTTCTGTTGGTTATAGTGATATTTTTCCTCTGTGCGTTTAGCCTAGACAGGTGCTGTTTCAGTTCATCGAAAGCTGTTTTCTAGACCAGCTTTAGCAACAAGTGTCAATCAGCTGGGCAGCTTAGCACGCTGTTCGTACGTAAGACGGTCTAATCTGGCCTGCGAGTGCCCGGATTGTGTCTTATCGAGGCACATCTACAATACGATAAGCACCAGCAGGCCATATGGCCTCAAATCTATACCACACACACACACACACACAGGCGTGTCCTGCTTGTCGGTATAGTAAACGCATTAAAATATAAAGTGCTGCTATTTTGCTTGGTTAATTGGATAATTTTCAATTCTGGTTTCCCTATTTTGTTCAGTTAGTGGTACAGTCACGTCACGATACTTTGTTTGTTATTACATGTATTATTTTCAATATCATTGCTTTTGCTTCATTTTGATATATTTTGTATTCGTACCTCTTGTGTATCCCTCTGGAACAGTCAATATAGTACAACCCACTTGTTTGGCATAGTTTTTACAACCATACCAGATTGACCTGTTTAGGAGTGTCTATGGCACTACATGTATTTCGCCTGTTTGTGGCGAATGTGTGCCTTTAAGCCACCATTCATTCCTTCTTGAATTAAACAACCCCTGAGACCAATAGGCTATCGGTAAAATTCTCCTCCCGTCAAGGTTTGAATTACTACGTCAGAAATGTCAATATGCTCTTTGTCAGGATGAAGACTCTCTTACACATATCGTGTAGATAGGAAAATGTATATATTTATAAGCAGCGACTAGTTTGCTCAATTTTGCTAACTGACAAAGATCAACTAGTGTACATGTATATAAACAATAAAAACAGAAAATGTGGCTCTAGTGATATGGTGGTATACTGACAACCTTTTGATGAGTCTTTCTTGAGTATGCAAAAAACCCGGGTAAGCCCTAATTATCTCAACGTACTACTCGACATGAGTGTTTGGCTACCCTGGAGGATCCTTACGCTATTCCCACATTCCTTAAGTGTGTATGTATATGTGTATATTCATTGAGCGAGTCTCTCCTAAAAATAATAATAATAATAATACTAATAATAATAATAATAATAATGATAAAAGTAATAGTTAAAAGATAATATAACGGAGAAATATCGCAGGAAACAGAAGTTTAGAGCAAAGAAGAGCAAATTAGTTACATGCAGAAGAATCAAAATACAAAAACCTCGCGCAGAAACCCGAACGAAATACAATATTTGCATTCTAGTTAACTTACTTTCATATTGGTACGCAACTCATGTTCACGTCATTGGTTCAAATCATCACACAAGCTACATAACATCTAGGAGCAATTTATCCAACTCTGCCCCTGCTCTTACATTAAGTGAAATATCGACTGCATGACGAAAGAAGTCGTGTCGAAAACTAGAACGCTCAGCTACGAGGAAGCAACTGGTAAAGATAGGAAGGAGATGAGTGCCACACAGCTGGAACAAATCTATGCTTAGTTAAAGTTAAAGTTTTAGGTGCCTCAATAACTCTAGACAATATTGCATTCTGTAAAATACAAATGAAATGACAAGTTTATCAATTGATCCGCTTAATGTAAGCCTACACGTATAAATATTCGACATAACTATGTGCTGAAACACGCATTCTCCCACACAAAGACCTAATCTAAGAGTGGATATCCCGTAAAGAGCTTCACTATACATTCAGGGCAATGTGTAAGTCATGCCTACACCTGCAGATGTCACGTTATTAAAACATCCATGAAACTGATCGCCAATGCAAGTGCCGTAAAGTCTTGCGTCTTCCTTTTAGTTGATACCAGGATTAGTGATGAACGTGTTTTGAACGATGGTATTAGATTCGGACATTTTGAAGCGTATTTTACGGTAAATAGTGACAGTATTCTGCTCTTCTGCATTAAACCCAACAATGGCGCGCGTACACTGATAGAGTCAACTATATGATCTGTCTTCAGTTTCTAAGAAAAACGAATGATGCACGTGACAACACTGGCGAATCACCAGCGTTGAACAAGGGCATAGGCGGCCTTTCGTTGACTAAGTCTAGTTAGCTAACTTTGCGGTACAACTTGTACAGTTCTCTCTTTGTGATCGTGGGAGAAACTACATGTTCCATCACTCGTGGACTGGAGGCAAATAATCTCACACGAGTGGGTGATTTCGTGTCGCTTGCCGAGCAAGACTATTCCTCTTGCCATCCACTCGTGATGCAACCTCTTTATTAATCGAAACCACCAATTATACGCATCTCTGAGATGTGAAAACACAATGATTTCTGTGTCTCATTTTATTACAAGAGAGAAGACTATCCCAACTGCGAGCACCTACAAATAGAATGTGACTACTTCTGCCTCCAGACTCGCCGCGTTGTTCACACCTTACCCGGGTTTTATTCTACCTGCTGCCATTTTGTTTGCGGATCCATTTAGTGCCTGGTAAGCTACAGATGAGAAGGTCATTTTTTCGATCCTAGTGAAATGGCAAAACTATCACATATCCTCAACAAAAAGAATGAAGCAGCGGATCTCACGGAGACTAGTGTATTATCCAGTGGCATGTGAAATGTTAATGAAATAACGCGTGTGTGGGTGGGAGGAAGCTTCTAATTGCTTCTGAGAACTGTCCTGCAGATTCCCTGCATTCGTCAAGCTTTATCAGGCCATACGTAGGGATCTATACTAGGGTCTGTTGATGCAGATATACGTACATATGTATGCGTGTTTATTTTCTGTGAATTGGTATTACTGAATTACACGAGTACACAGAGAGTAATATGACCAAGAAAACAGAAAAATGAGAACATATGTGGGTACCATTTAAAAAAAGGTTTATTTAAGTTTGAGTGTAAATGTTATAGTTTTATGAGAGTGCATATAATATTTTTAACATATATATATATATATATATATATATATATATATATATATATATATATATATATATATATATATATATATATATTTACATCTTTTTAATCGTATACATTTGTTGTAACACCATCAATATTTTTCAGGATGTTTTTGAAGGCTCTTTGCAAATCTGCGGTAGTTGTATTTTCATTCTCTAATTGCGATCATTTCTTTGTTATTTCATGTATCATATTACCTATGAATCTGATTTGAACAACCCTCTTCATTCACTCAAATTATCTTTAATAAAATTGGTTTATGTGTGCGTATGTCTTTTATTAGTATATTTTGTCCATTAAGTAATTTAGATATAGAGATTTAAAAAAATTCATATTCAATAAAATTGCATTTTAATTCCACGTCATCTCTCATTGTCTTGAAATGATTAAAAACAATATATTTACAAGATAATGCTATTTTCATTGCATGGAGCCTTCAGTTCTCATGTTTGATCATATAGTATTTCTGGAACAGTTTCAATTGCATGTCCTTCATTTGAGTGCCATTCTTTATTTTTCCTTCGAATATTAAAAAAAGGTTTAATTTCATATATGGACACAGTAGTAATGCGCCTGAGTGTTCCACTGCCTGGGGACGGATCCACCGTGGCAAGTTGTTTACGTATTGCCAGCTTCCCAAATGTCAGCTCGAAATTTTGCGTCACCGCTGGATCCTCATAAGCAGGTTGACGTGGTTGCTACATAATGCGCGGCGTGTTGGGGGCTGTTTATGGTGCTTCTGCAACTAAAAGATCCCTTTGGGATGATTTGTATTGAAACGGGAATTTCTTCCCGGCTGCGGCTTTCTTTCTCGTCGCGAACAATACCTAAGCTGTTGAAAGCAACGTAAAAACCAATTCCGTCGTCCCTTGGACTGCTGCCAGGCAGGAGTTGTGTGCAATGAGTATATGTTGTTCCCAGCGAGGGGCGTTGGTGTTACTTCTGATGAGCGCGTAACGATGCCACTCATCTCGCCATAACAACGTCTCCGCGCGCGGCGTGGCATTTCAGCCCCGCGCTACGTCCTCCCTGCTGCCACATCCACATTAGTCCTCCTCCTCCTACTCGTAAAAAGCCTTTCCAGGATAATTTTAATAATTTGACGCGTAAAAATGGCTCGGTACCATCTATAACTGGCCTACCCCGATAATCTTCTTACGAAGCAGTCATGCGCATGCGCCGACCTGAATAGAACGAGCCAACAAGATAAAACATGTATTACTGGTATTGAGAAATCGCTATAAGCCTTCAATCTAATAGAACCGAATTGGATTTTTTCATTTTTATGATTGAATTAACTCATTTCTCATTGAAAACCACATTGCAGTTTTCCTGGTGATGTAAACAGTGTGTAGATGTTGTTCTAACCTACGGCTTGAGTGAATACTTCGAGAGTTATTTGGCCAAGTTGTAAATTGGTTTATACTCATCAAGTCGTAAGTTTTATTTCTAATTTATATTAATAATCTGACGGAAGTAAGGAATGGGTTTTTACGTCGCCTTCAACGAGATAGAAAGCCGTAACCGAGTACACATTCCCTTATCTTACGAATACTTTTAAGGGGTCTTTTTCTTGCAGATGGACCATAGACAGGCATCAGAGCAACGACGCACATTTATATAGCGACAAGGCGAACCCGCTCATGGATGTCTACGGGGACTCGAACATGCAAACTCTCGCTTGGAACAAACTACTGATCTAGTCAAATATATCATATTCGACACCAATTTGCTTGCCAGAATTGTTTGTAAAATTAAACTGAGGTGTTAGAAATCGCAAAAATAACAAAGGCTTGTGTTTCTCTTCGACGATGAACTCAATTAGTACTACATTAAAAATAATATCTTTGTTTATTTTTCATGCATTGCGTGGGAAAATATATGAAGGTTTGCATTCTTTTTGGCACATTCATTCATTTGGCACACACAGGAATGAAACCAGCTTCACGTGTGCAGTTATCGATCTCTATACTCAATACAATGTCCTCTTTTTCGCGGCGGCGGGCGACGCCGGATAAGCCGCTTACTAAATCCCCCATTTAATTCACACGGGACGCGATGCCTCGAGCCATCAGCTTCTACAGCTAGCAGGGTGTCGACAATGGCACGAGTTCAGCCCGCGATGAGCAACTAGTCAGGCCTGTGGGCGTGTAAGCATCATTGAACACGGCTTGAGCATTAGGGAGGGTGGGCAACATGTCCGAAGTTATAAAGTTACTGCAGGGGATTGGTTGCAGGTACATGTTAAACATGTGTGATATGGCTATTTCGTTGTATTGTCGCGCGATTGTAGAAAACACTGGAACTGTTTGCTTTAGGGCAAAGAATTGTTACAAGACGACTCATCTTCTGAAATACCAAACTGGTAATAAAAGTGAATGGCGTAGGTATCTGTGTACGTATATATGTATTTGTATGTATGTATGTGTTTACGTATATGTATGTATGTATGTAGTTCTAAATGGATGCATGTTTGTACGTACGTATGCATCTACCTATATTTCTGTCTATCTATATATATATTATCTATCTATCGATTGATGCACTAGAGAGGTATTTCATGCGGGGTAGTTAAGACTGTGCATAACCTGTGCGTACATTTGATTCCTGCACAAGGTGAGTGGGCAGCGCGGGCATAATACGCGACTGCACACCGATCCCCACCCTGCAGTTCCCTGGGCATGGATGTATGGATGGCCTAACAATCTAGTGTAGCTTTAATTCGCAGGCCACGTCTGTTATTGGTGTGTTTGGCTTATCCTTTAAACGTTATCCACGGATGATTGTACAACCAGGCATTGGCACATGTCCGGTCAACTGGTGCAGGAAGTGTCTGTATTGTAGCGCAATGCATGAGGGTCCAAGGAGACCTTAATATTTCTTTATATAATGTAGGTAAATATATTAATTATGACATACTTGTGCTACTCCGCATAACCCTGAAATTGAATATATCGAAACACGTTCTAGATAGTGATTTCATACATGGACACACACTCTCTATCTCAGCAGCACAGTTTTCTCCATAGTTTCTTTACAGTTATACGTAATATCATGTTATTACTATACACTTATATATGCATACTCACACCTACATATGACATTACATGTGACATAAACTGTGAGAGAGAAGTTCTGCCTGGCTGGGTGGCGATATCGAGTACGTACACTCCAGTATACTCCTCATAATGCGCACATCAACCCACAGCTGTACCGCATCGTTATCATGGGGGCTGCAGCTAATCTCAGTCGTTCTCACAATACCATATGCCACCGCTAGATCATAGCCTCACAGTCTACACGCGTAACGCACTCTCTGATAGTAGCCAGGCCCTCACACGAGTCAAGTAGGTTATCACATTCTATAAGCCCTAACTAATCAGCCCTTTGCGTAGAGATCTAATTACGATTAACACAGATATTCATCAATTGTACTTATAAAATGCATAGCATACGTGGTTCATTGTACATACGCTTACACACACTCACACACACACACACACACATATATATATATATATATATATATATATATATATATTTATATATATATATATATATATATATATATATATATATATATATATATATATATATATATATATATATATATATATATATTTGCATACATGGAATACGTTGCAAGTACCCCTGCCGCTTACACCCACAGTGTTATGCTCAGCAGTATGTTTTCCAGCCTGCACCGCTTATGTGGTGTATAGAGGGGGTGTTAAATGCTCACAGTCGGCGTTACTCAGTTTGTTAATGAAGACGGGATTACGGGCAGTCGGCTCAAGGTGGAAAAAACGGTGTCCCAACAAATGTGACATGGTTTGGCACTAAGTGATCGACTGGTCTCGCCTGATCACGACAATGAGAAGTGTGAGCAAGTCTCGCGAGGGGAAGTCTCGAGCACGCACGCCCAGCACAAATCAATTATCCATCCTCACAAACTACTTAACACCACCTCCTTGCCTTGATGGCCGAAATGTCACTGCAGTGATATTTATGTTGCAGCCTCAAGCCTTCATGTGGTAATTTGAATTAAACGGCCATTAATAGTCCACGTTGCCGGTAGTAGGGATATAGGAAATATGTGCTTGCAATTAATATGGTGACTATTTGGCATTCGTTCCTAAAACTAGTAGGTGCTAAACAACAGTGTTTAACTAGCCTATCATCGCCTTCATTGCTTGAAGGATTTAGCAGGGAAGTAGTTATTCCTGTCAAGAAAACCACCTACCAATGGAGCCCATCCTCCCTCAACGCCAGTCGTGCCACTAGACGAATGGAACAGTATATTCCGCCTGTTTGTTAGAACTACCTGTTCTTAATCTCTCCTTGCATCTCAGCGCATCTTTTTCAACCATCTGGAAAAAAATGTGAATTCCATGCAAATAATAATGCCTTCCTAGCATCCCTTGGTAAGATCACTTGTCGTTTCCCTTTAAGAGTTTTAGTGTGATAGCCATGTAAAATATTATCTATGCTATTATACCTCACACTTGAAGATAATGTATGCTGATTGGTTTAGAGAGATGGCCCAAATCTATATACTATATTCCTCAAACGAGGGAGCTTAAAGTTTAGGCTCCCTCGTTTGAGGGGGCTTAAACGAAAGTATGTCAGCATGCAGATGGCAAACTTATTGTATGTATGTATGTATCTTTATTTAACTCAGCATTGCAGAAAATAACTAACAACAAGAATATAACACAAATAACTAACATGTGACTGTGGGAAGAGACTTTGTCTTGATGTCAAACTATACAAGAAGGAGGTTGACGCCCAACTATAAGTTCTCGACCCAGTATGTTAACTCTTGCAAACAGTGACAAAGCCTGCTCCTGACCTGGCTTTTTAAACACACTTTCCAGCCTTTCGCCTGTTATCCAGTGGCCATAAATCCAACTAGGTCTCACTGTAAACATCCCTGGATGATTGCTAATTTACTTAAGGTGTTTACGGTAAAGGAGATTTGCGGCTTTTCTGCCTAAACTCTGCTCACATGATTACCCTGCTGAGTGAGATATATTGTTACTAAGTAAATGAGAGCATCCTGAGCACACAGTCGCACACAATCAGTGCAAGCATATCATATCTTCCTCACACATACACGAACACATTGTATATGTGTATATATATACTAGTATATATATATATATTATATATATATATATATATATATATATATATATATATATATATATATATATCCAATTACCAAGAACGAACAAAGACAGATCGCACTCTTGACAGTTTAATGTGTCCTTATCTACATTTGTAAATAACATACCAAGTTGAGAAGTCCAACAACCTGAGAAGTCCATACATTATCACTACTGTAGGTGTCACTTTGATCACGCAGCCACCACGGTACAAACATGCAACAAATTAACTAATACAATTTTATGAATGAACTGCTACAATGCAGTATCTCAGAAATGTATTACATTAGCTGTAGTTGTAAAAATAGCAATATGCACTGCCTTTAAAGAACAAGCTATTGTAAGCGCACAACCACAGAAAAGGAACCAATTCAGAAAACTGAGACAACCCTTACAAAGAGGGAGGGTGGGTGGGTTTTAAAAACACACATTGTAGTGGTGCGATTATAGCAACGCGCACGTTATCAACAAGTCAGCTAATTGGTGATCAACCGCACGTGCTCTAAATAAACAAGACAGACATGTGATTGGCGCATGCTATCTGTGACGTCATATCAGAGGCCGCTGTTCTGTACAATGAATGGCAATTGATATCAATTGCCACCACATCACTCAAGTTTTAAAGCTTTTTGAATGTTGGGCCTGCCCCTGCGCAGTGTTACTTTTGTCTTCCTCAAGTGCTTATCAATATACAACGAGGGCAAACGTGATGAACGTAAAGACAGCTTAGTAGCAGTGTAATAAAGACACAGTGCTATAGTAGTAAGATCCTATGGAGTGTAGTTTGAGAGCAACTAGAGTGTGTGGAGAGTGCAGTACTAGCTCTACACAAGCGTAAGCCGCGCAGCGCAATAGCCGTTCAAGTGCATTGCATACCCCTCCACGAACATGCCAGAGCGTGTGATGCTCTCCCACACTGTTGGTTATCACACAGCGCTCTCAGTGCTTTTGAAACTACCATGACAGCACTGACTCCATTATATTTTTTTAGAAATGTTTAAAACTCACCCACGCTCATTCAACTTATTGCTATTTTATGGAGATGTTACCAACACAACTACACTCATCCTTGACCAGCTGACCATTCGATGTTCTGCAATTTGGCAATATCTGATCAGGTCACCATAAGAGGTGCAGTGTGGGTTCTAATGAGAGGGTGATAGGCTTAAGTGGATCAGGATGTTCTACCATTTCTAGTGTGCCTATTGGCTGCAAGTTGGATATATCAGTTGATCCCCTCCTGTGACCCATACCATTGTCCACGCAACATTTTCTTTTGGCAGGAAATCCTCGTTTTAATAGTTTCAGGGTAAGGGAAATTTGAATCAGGAATTTTGATAAGCGTCACTTTTTCTACCATATTGAGGCTAAGTCATAACGTACGCGTTCCTTTACTAACCTATATCTTACTCAGGTGAGTTACTAGGGTGACCAGCGACATGCGCAGTGAAAGCCAGCAAAGGAAAGAATTTCGGGCTTACTAGAGTAAAGTGTTATGGCGTCTGCCAAACGGCCTTCACCTTTGCCCATATATGGCACACCATGAAATCGTCACGAATGTCAATTTCTATTCATTTAAGACTAAATCTATCAAATGTCATAATAAACATTAGCGAAATATCAAGCCAGGGCATGTACTGTAAAATTAAAAGAGTATTCCTAAATGCTGGTAACAAAAGTGAACGATTTGCTTATTTTTAAAGGGGCTTATGAAAGCATCAAATACAAATTAATTTTCAGAATAAAGTAGTTCTTGATAAAGACGCAATATCAATACTCCCTTATGGTACAACCCGGATTTCCAATTACCTCTTAGAAGAGACTGGCTAGAGAAAGGCATCTCTACGGTCAATGATTTACTTACCAGAACTCCTGTGGAGGAGCTATAGTCGACCTATAATATTAAAATCAATTTCATTGACTATCTTACTATCAGCAAAAAGATCACTAATTATTCAAACTGGAGAGAGAAATCAGTGTACCACGAACCACTACCTCGCAAAATAGCTCCATTAACACTTTGCTCAATATAGACAAAAGGTATGTTCTAAACTTTATAAGAAATTATAATTAAAATGTACTGCATAACATCTCAGATACATGGTTTGAAAATTGTTTCCTGGAAGACATACATGTAGAGGGACATCTACATGGAAGAATTTGAAATGTGTAGGGGTCAAAAGGCTTGTACCGACCAGGATTTTGTGGAACGACCCCCCTAAAAAGAGATCTGTGCTTTTCATAGTTATTTCACGTTTGATCAAGGTCGTCATAGATTTGCCAGAATTTCAATGACAATGATGCGAAGATCGGATATTTCAAAGTTGTAAATTTTTGGTGGTGTTATTTATTTTTGACAGAATGTATGTCAATTTAATACTTTTGACAAAAGCAGAAATTTTGATTTCTAATTTCTGTACAAACGTATCACGTGTTGCTAAATAAAGTAGTTGCTCTTCTTCTGTCTGAAACGTTCTGAAACGTTGCATTTATTCGAGTACTCAAGAAGTTGAGTAACCATAGCTTTGCCGTACCTGTACTTGTAATGACAAGGACTTCCGCACTTCGTCTCCTTTCTTCAGCATTGCTGGCCAATGGAGGGTTATGTAAAACAACGTACTGAAACCCGAGCACAGTGACATTATTAGTATACGTATGAACGCTATTGTATAACGTTTGTTACATAACGAAAGGTATTACCTGATGTTTGTATAGTCATATAGGTAATACAGGTTATACCATAGAGAATTTCAAGAGCAAGTTGAAAGGAGAGTCTGCTGCTAATCGACGACAAAAAAATGGCGGCAACTGCACTTTACAACACTGCTGTAAAATTATTTTTGCGTTTAAATACACACACACAGATAAGGTGTTATATAAATATATATGAATATATATATATATATATATTATATATATATATATATATATATATATATATATATATATATATATATATATATATAATTATATAATGTTTTTGAGACATGATTTTGCGCACACTATAGTCCACCATTATTGTAGCTGTTAAGTAATATGTGTTTCGGTATTCATTCAAGGGCCCTAAAGTTTGCGTATAACACCGCTGGACATTCACAATAAATGTCTTTTTCTGGCTGAGCTGACATTGTGGTTAGAAGACATGCTCCCACGACACACTGAATGTGTTTACCCATTACATCTAGGGCACAGATGCGTTGACCGTGGTAACCCGCGCATGCTTTATGGTGTATGGCCGCATATGCCAAGGATGTCTTCATGTTTCATATTTCAAGAGTTGTTATTGGTAGAGTGCCCTGTGTGTCGAAATCAAAATCAAACATGCAAATAAAAAATAAGGCAGTAAAGTGCTATTTCAGTAAACTTGTATTAAGTTCTCTTCGATAGAACATTTCCGGAAAATAGTCGTGACCAGTCATAAGGGGCCACATCCTTCACATAGTGGTTTGCACACTTAACGCAAGAAAATTGCTCTCTCTGGCTTTTTGCTTCATACGAATAAGAGTGTCACGTTCCTAATGCGCGTGAGGGTTCTAGTTTGAAGTACGAAGCGATTTCCCAGTTGATGAATACCAGCACTGCAAGACAATTACTTTAATAAAAATGAAACGGCAGTTATAGTAGAAATCCCTACATATAAAGCTATAGTATCACATTAATGATGGGACGTAATCTCTGAAACATTAACACCTTGAGCACACAAAATATATTTATTCTCACGTCTCAGATTTCTCCTATGAATGTAAGTTGATAGGGTAGTGAAGTATGTTCACAGATGAAAGGTGTTCATTATCAGACGTTTAACGCTTATATTGTAGGGTTTTAACCAATCAGCATTGAGGTCGTTGCTGGTGCGCGGCTTTTTCTATTTACAAGATGGACGTAGCGAACTGAAGGCAAGCCTCTATTGATCCCGTTATAGCAGATCGATGTCGACTTCATCGCATTGACCACTTTGCATCGAAAGCATACTGCATGTTGATCGGGGCTACTGTCTCTTCCAGCACGCTTCAGGATCTCTCTCTCTCTCTCTCTCTCTCTCTCTCTCTCTCTCTCTCTCTCTCTCTCTCTCTCTCTCTCTCTCTCTGTTCCCATTAACGCGTGCTAGGTATATTATCTGTATCGATGGGACAGAAATTAATTAGCGAAGCTAGTTGATGAATTGATCTGTGGTCTGGTGTACTAATCCCCCAGTTCTGAGCGCAGCGACGACGAAGCACGTGCACAGAAATAATCGACTTTCTTCCTCTCGATTGTGTAGCTGCGGGGAGATTGAATCTTTGCGAAATAGGGTTAACGCATTCAAATGTGTAATATATAAATATATATATATATATATATATATATATATATATATATATATAAATATATATATATATATATATATATATATATATATATATATATATATATATATATATATATATATGTGTGTGTGTGTGTGTGCACGATGTTTGTGTGTTTGTGTGTGTGTGTGCAATCGATATACTCTTTTGCGTGACTATTTGTAGCACTCTGAATAGGGGATTTTATCACTTTCTGAATCCAATGAAATATGCCTCTCATTCCTATGATATATGTGCCGCTACGTCTACCTTACGCATGCGCTATATTTTGGACTTAACGCATTCGCATCGATGTGATTTCTCAAGATTAAGCAAGGCAATAGCACATAAACTAAGTGGCCAGTGCCACATAAAACAGCACCAATACATCAAGTGAAACTATATCTACAAGTGGAACGCAGTCATAAATTGATATCTTGGCGCATATGCCAGAGTTAATAGCAGATTAATCACATACGTGTCCAGTAAAATAGCATCAGGGAAAGGGCTCTTTTGCATGACTGCTCTTAGGAATCACTCAGGTGAAGTCATGTCTCATACCTATTAGACACTGAACGCTTTATGAACCGTCCGTTTGGGAAGTCTATACGTGATATATGTTATTTGTCTAATGACCCTAATTTGATGCCTTTGCACAACATATTGTGATAAATACGCCAGCGAGTTTGAGAAAAGGCGAAATAATGTGTAGTTCTCTGAGGGAGACACATTTGTCAGTATCAAATAGTAGTATCACTATTAGCGTGCAATTCTAGTAGGACTCTTGATAAGTCGATGTTTCTTGAGATCCCATCGTCTCTCTACATGCTGAACGTGTTTGCATGTGAATACAGACCGTATATGTGTATTGAGTATGAATGTAGGATGGGAGGATATTTAATTTCAAAAGGCGTGTATCGGTGTATGTCATATATTAGGTCAATGTGTGCCAGTAGGTTCTCACACGTATTACAAAACAAATGAATAAAAGTAATGCGTGACTATAAGAAAATATTCAAAGTGATTTTCGTAAATATTTTTGCGTTTTCAAAATTAATTATGAATTTCTCTCTCTCTCTCTCTCTCTCTCTCTCTCTCTCTCTCTCTCTCTCTCTCTCTCAACAGTGCCCTCCTATCAAGTTAGTTCCAAGATGATAAGGGAACGATTCAAGTCTGCGCACTGTATGGCTAGATAATTAACTAAACACACCTCCAGGGTTGCCTCTTACTAGCCTATTTATTTCCCCTATTACCATGCCCATACCCTCGTCTTACTATAATCCAGCAGGCGCACATCTAAGAGTGGCACAATTATAGCATTTCCCCTTGTCGTCGCCTCGCCTGTAATCTGGTTTGTTGCTGTAAAGGTTGTTATTACCTGGCACTGGAGAGCCGTCCTAGTACCCGGCACGCTGTTGCTGGACAAAGCAGAAAGGTAGTATCTACCGTGAGGGAGGAGGGGGGTGGGGGGTGAGAGCCCCCTCACAACGTAATGGAGATCAACTATGACCAAAACCAAAATACTCGTCGAGTGGATCATTGAAACGATGGCAAAAAGGGATTCTTCAAACTTTATCCTAGAAGCTCTAAATATGTCCACGATGCCTTATAGATCATTTTGCTCTCTTAAGGTACCTTGTGGGTTTTCCTTACCCTGATGTTATGTGACTAGTTAGGCAAAACATAGTGGATATAACCTTTATACCTACCTACATGCATACGTTTGTATATATATATATATATATATATATTATATATATATATATATTATATATATTATATATATATATAGTATATATATATATAATATATAATATATATATATAGAATCATATATATATATATATATATACATATATACATATATATATATACATATATATATATATATATATATATATATATATATATATATATATATATATACATATATATATATATATATACATAATATATATACATATATATATATATATATATATATATTCATATATATATATATATATATATATATATATATATATATATATATATATATATATATATAAATATATATATATATATATATGTATATATATATATATATATATATATATATTTTATATATATATTTTATATATATATATATATATATATATATATATATATATATATATATATATATATATATATATATATATATATATATATATATATATATATATATATATATGCATATATATATATATGCATATATATATATATATATATATATATATATATATATATATATATATATATATATATATATATATATATATGCATATATATATATATATATATATATATATGCATATATATATATATATATATATATATATATATATATATATATTATATATATATATATATATATGTATATGTATATATATATATGTATATGTATATATACATATATATATACATACATATACATGTATATATATATATATATATATATATATATATATATATATATATATATATATATATATATATATATATATATACACAGGTAAAAGTTGACGGGCCTGTACATGCCCATTCAAAACATGCCCGTTACATGCATAATGATGCACAGCAATGTAACGGGCCCGTTCAAACAGGCCCGTTATGGGCCTGTAAATTCAAAATATCAAAATCTAAAAACTAATGAATAATCTTTGTTTTTGATATCTACATTTCACAAGAAGAATGTTCCCAGCATCTTCTGGAGTTCAATGCTTCTCATACACCAATTTCTGATCTCTGACGTCATTTCTGATCTCTGATAATTTTCACGCATCTCAATCCAATGCTTTGTCAATATCAGTGCAAAAAGAATAATGCTTGCAACAAAAAGATTCTGCTCAATTGATTATTTGAGATATTGAATATATTCAAAACATTCCAAAATATTTTCAAAGTTTTTATTTGAGAAGAAAAAATATATATTTGAAAATATGTACCTTTTTATGATAAAAACATGGCTGCCAGATGTCTGAAGGCCCAACGGGCCTGTAACGGGCCTGTTACAGGCCCGTTATGGCATCCTTAAAAAATAAAAGTTCTGGCCTTACTATTGTCCATTATGGGCGCATCCTCTGTGGGCTCTGAGCATGGGACTATTACAGTCCTGATACGGACCCGAAACTTATCGGCACCCACAGAGGCCCTAAAGTTTCACAACGGGCATGTAACGGCCCCATTCAGACGGGCATGTAACGGCCCCCATTTAGACGGTAGAGTTAAATTGTCTTCAGAGTGTTAAATAATGGGTCCGTTAGCACAATTATACCACATGGTGCAAAACCAACACTTATGTATATGTGTATTAAATGATGTATCAACAGGCTCCCAAAAAGCCTGTCGCAACATGCCCCTTATATTAACGGGCCCGTTTATACCTGTGCATCATTATGCATGTAACGGGCATGTTTTGAACGGGCATGTACAGGCCCGTTAACTTTTACTTGTGTACATATACATATATATATATATATATATATATATATATATATATATATATATATATATATAATATATATATATATATATATATATATATATATATATATACATATATATATATATATATATATATATATATATATAATATATATATATATATATATATATATATATATATATATATATATATATATATATGTATATATATATATATATATATATATACATATATATATATATATATATATTATATATATATATATATATATATATTATAATATATATATATATATATATATATATTATATACGCATATAAGTGTGTGCATGACATGATAAAAAATATCGAAAGAAAATGCCTGTGAAATGTACACTGTAGAGAAGCACAATATATATATTTAAAGTTCTCGAAATATTCTTAGAGTCTGCAACTCAAAACTTTGAGGAATCAGATGGTATATTGCGATGTGCGGTGCCTCTTTTGAGGAGCTTTTTTTATTGTCGAAGAAGTCGTCTCCCGTCTCTATGAGGAGCTGGCGAGTAGCCGCTGTGTACAGAGCATGACCCGAGGCCCCCGCGCGCGGTACGTGTGCGAGAGAGGGTGGTGCTGTTTGATTATAGAAGTGTCATGCTCCCTCGCAGACAGCACCCAATAATGGCAAAATCAATGCTCACCAACACCACGCCAATGGCCTTGAGCAAGGTCATCCTTCAAAAATGTAAAACACGGACTCGGGAACTAGTTTGTGCTCATATCAATCAGGCTCATGACAGGAGAATAGCAAGGAAACAATTGTACCTTTTTCCATATCTTACAATAGGTGTTGACGGATAGCATATCGTGTCTTGGCTTAAGTCTGAGCGATGTCTCTGAGTATATATCGAATCATACTTTCAATTAAGGGTAAATTCGCTAATCCGAAAAACAACTTATCTCCTTTATTACATTATTGTTATTGGTTGCCAATTCCATTAATGATTTGTGTTAGTAATTGCAAAACATTACCATCGAGAGATGCACAGATTACTACTATCTACAGATCTTATTGGTTTTGCATTGCCACACTTCACACTTCAAGTATGGTAGTAATAAACCGAACACACGCGAAATGATAAGAGAAAATTAAGATAATATAATGATACCTTGTACTGAGTTTCTCTTATTCCAAACCTTTCCTGTTAATTAGAATTAGTGTTTGAGTATCTGTGTCGACCGATTCAGCTATGATTAAGTCTTTCTCCTACTGGTAATGATATTATAGTGAATGATTGATGGAATGAAGCACATATATGTATGCCAACATAAGATAAAACAGGACCCGGGTTATTCCTGCTGCAATTGTTGTTAATGTGTTGCAAGCACCATCCTAGAGTTACGGTGAACTGCCGGTCAGTGCTTCGACTAAAATAACTTGTGTGTCATTTATCCCAGTTCTCAACATGATCCCTCTAGGGTTGAGTTTCATATCAAATATATTATATGTTACTTGGAAATATGGAAATAATTACTTTTCGACAGATGTTAACCATTCTATAGTTTCTGTTGCCATGGGCGATCAGACGACATATGAAGTTTATAATCGGTTGCTTTGGCAACCACATAGAACGCAGTAAAGCTAAGGCTTATATATTGTTCAAAGTATCTTGAGAATGATGCAAAATTTAACATAAATGTAGTTTTTTTTACTTTGTTTGGGTTGATATACGAAGAGACTTTTTGAAGGCCAACATAACTTCAAAAATATCACAAAAATAAAATTGGTATTTTAGAGTATGCACCATCACAAATTTTAATCATAATTCATTCTCTGAACATTACAACTAGCAAATTGGGAATAATTAGTCACCTTCAAAGACCAAACGTATTGAGGAAATTCTTTGCTCATACCAGGGGGTGTATGTTAAACACCCAGTTATATGTATATTAGGCTTTGTTTGAGCTCAGACCAAAGCATTTCTTCACAGAGTCGATTGTTCGGTTTTGTGTAAGAGTTTTGTCGTATTTCTGTTCTAACACCATGGCGAGATAATAAAATAGGACCTAAACCAATAAAACAATATTTTTACGGAAGCCATCAATAGATCTTTCAGTTGGCATGTAACTTGACAAAAATTAACGTTCATATAGCGACCAAGCCAGCCACAGGATAGAGAAGTGAACCGAATCCACACCCCACTGCCTGTATGATAGCGGACAGGCTAATCCCCCACCGTCTCATCACATTCGATTGATGAGCATAACAGCATATAATGATTACTTACAAGTATTCACAATTTTTACGACGTAAAAAATTGGACTTTGTACAATTCAGGCTAAATTGTGACCGGCGACTTGTAAGTGGCGAAGGAAACCGCAGTACCTAGCAAAAGCCACCGCTTAACCCCAACTCACTGTCAACATCCTTACAAACCCCGAGTCGGGACTCAAATCCGGGCATGGCAAGGCCTTAGTCGACTAGCCCACTAGGACAGGCACCCTTCAATATGAACTGGTGTTTAGCAGGTTGGTTATAGTAGGAATATTAACTGGGAATACCAGGAGTACTCCAGCATCAAACCAAAGTCGCAGTTAAGTGCGTCACAGTGGAAGTAGAAACTTTGCATCTGAATATGTAGTTATGTGCATTATGAGCAGACGGATTGCAAAGCGCTAGTCCGCCCGGCCGTTGGGTATGATGCAGCGTAAACACATGTCTGACTCACGTTCTCGTCTTGACCAGCTGTCTGAGCAGGCGGCGGTGGGGGCTCAGCAAGCGGTGCTCGCCGGCAGGATAACTCGCAACCTGCCAATCCCATACCCATCTCATACACGCTCCTCGCACAAATCAAAAACGAACAAAGGATACGCTAATTAGATTTCCACCATAAATATTCAATTAGAGGGACTAGCTGGGAAAACAATGCACCCGATTTGTGGGTATTGTTACTAAACGGATTTGAAGTGTCTGTGGTATAGATAGAAGCAACGTCCGTTTGGATTAGGAACTAAGGCAATAATCAAAGCGTGATGCCTAGGTTTGGCTGGGTTTGTCTCATGTTCATCTTATTTGCTGCACAAACATCATGACTCGTAGACATCGTAATTCATGATTCAATTTTCCACAGGAATCTCGTGTTTTGAGCACGAAGTAAAGAATACAAATGTACAAATATTCAGAGGGTGAATATTGAAAAACAACATCTAGCATCGCATTTTACAACAGGTCCTATATACCAGAATAATAACAAAACCCACTATAATTGACAATGGTCTTACATCAAACTACTGACTTACAACTTTAGGGGAAACAATTGTATTATCTAATACTAGTATATATATATATATATATATATATATATATATATATATATATATATATATATATATATATATATATATATATATATATATATATATATATATGTATATATATATGTATATATATGTATATATATATATATATATATATATATATATATATATATATATATATATATATATATATATATATATATATATATATATATATATATAAACCATCTTTGTTGAGCAGTGTGTCATTAAAGCTGCGTACGAATATCAGCAGAGCAGGCAGTGTTTGTTTGTTATGGCAACCTGATGGAAAGCGAAACTTCCCAGCCAGCTTTATTATCTAAGAAAGTCATCAATCATCTCTTGATAGCGGTATGCATTAATCCACTATGACTTTTCAATCATTTCGCTGATACATTCATAAGTTGCGGAAGGCTTTGGAAAAATTTCAATAGTTTATGATAATCAACCTTTTGCAGCTATTGATAGTTCAAGCCGCACCCCGCCATCCTTTCATGACTCGGCAGTAGTAATTAAGGGGAAGGTTATAATTCTCTCTTACAGTTTGAATAATTACGATTAAAGGCATGGGGAACCCTTTTCCATCGATAAACTCTATTTCATGATTATATTGTCCTAGGTAGTACTAGTATGTCAAAAACTAGAGTGTTACACAAGTTTTGTCTGTAACGAGTACAGACAGTTTTTTACATTTTCAATGCGTTGTAAATAGGTGAGCACTTCCCAAGGAAGGTTCAGCTGGTGCCCCGAGTTAGCGATAGGAATTCCTCCAAACCGAGTTGCCCTTTAGTTGTTGTAGTATTGTACTATATTTTTATATTCTTACATTTGTAATTCCACTTTTCGTAAATATAATCAAAAAGCTCTCAATTAACGGATTCCGGTAATCTCCCGGCAGAACAAAAGACATTCCCATGAAAGGTTAATCCTTGATACATTTCTTAATCCATATTGTACCTTGTAGCAACAAGGTTTGTGTTACAGCACCGTCATATAGCACATGTGATATTGATTCAGTCTCACCACATTCATCACATGCATTACTATCGATAATCTTAAACATTTTCAATTTCTTCTTTGTTACTAGTGCTCTATGTAACAAGTGTAAATTGGAATATCTTAATCTAGCGTTAATTACATCTTGTTTATATGGAATATAATCCTGACCAGTGTATTTCCTCAGTTAGGTTTAACCCGCCCATTCATTTAGTTTGTTCTGTAATATCTGATCTACTTACGCCCTTGTTAAATATTACTCTCAAATATCTCGTTTCTTTTTTATCTTTAAGTAACCAGTCAATAGTTAATGGAATTTTCAAATTCTTGTGTTTGTACTTTGGGATCTGATTCGTATCGTAGACTGCTTGGACTGCATTATACCACGAATAGTAATCAGTAAATATTTAATTCTTTTTCATAATAAATTCTTTCCATTTTTTCATATTTTTTTGTCTTGGTATAGATCTTCAATGTATCGTATTATGTCTCTACATACTTGCGTTGAGTTTCAGTCTGACATTATGATTTGCCTTTATATGTGTATTCGAGAGATCTATTATTCTGTTTTCTTTAGTGCCTGGTCAATGGATATGTATTGACCATGCCTCCGAGGGGCAGGATAAATGTAACTTCTTAAGCTACTTTTCCACAAATTACTTCCTTGCCACAAAACACTAAACAAAGGTGGTGGGTGTGATTTGGACCATTGCAGGAATTAATGGCTTAAAACGCAGCGGTCATGGTACTTTCCACATACTCTGTGAGTTATCGAGTCATCACTGTTCCATTAGCACAGGTCTTTCCCCCTGCTGCGCTAAGGTGGACGAGGAAGCCATGCGTGTTGCCAGTATAATGGTACAGCGACCTTGGCCTTGCCGTCTAACCCGATGTGTGCCGATTGCTTCGCCGTTCCTCATCGCTAGATGTTGCTATGTTGGACTCTTACCTGAGGAATGTGATAACCGTGCTTGTTATATCCTAGTTTGGGTCCCCTCCAGGGCATCAGGGTTAAACCATCATTATATACTGGTTAGTGGTGATTTTGCGTTTACGGTAAAACCCGCCGTTACCTGCTGGTTACGCCGTATGGATCCAGAGTTTTTCGGAACTAGGGTTGGATGCCATGTGTCGGCAGTAGAATGGGTGTAGTAGGGGGGGGGGGGGGGGGGTTGACTGTAACGTGTTCGTGTTCGGCGTTCATTTACACTACAGGTCTGTAGTGTAAATGAACGCCCGGCCGCTACGCGTCGCCACCGTCGCGTATTATAATATTATAATTACTTGTGACGTCATCAAAACTGTAAAATCGCTAATTTCACTTATTTAAAAAAGGTTATTTAATTTCCTAAAAGTGTATTCTTAGTACAATTAGTCCATTGAATGTATCCATGCTGTTTGACCAAAACAGAGTGGACGCTATCATACATAACTGGAAGAACCAAGTTTTCAGTAATGAAACAATCCCAGGCGTTCCACAAAGGCATTCGACGTGTTTGAAGCCGCCTAACGGCGGGTTCTGGAACCTCGCGTCCAGAGTGGCTGGACGAGGTCGCGAATCTCTGCTGGATCTTCATGAGGTAGTTGGCCTGGTCGCTAAACAAATGTACTGCATTGTATATAAGTATGAAGAACTTCTATAACGCTTTAGCAACTGAAACCCCCCTCAGACTGATCAAAAATAGAAAAACATTTCTGGTTTTCATCTTGTCGCAATACGACCTAAGCTTCTAAAAGCGACATAATTACAAACAAACAAAACCCTATATGGGGTTTTATAATTGATTGCTATCAGAAATATTCTCAGATCGAATCTGCAATTGCAGATAACCATCAGATTAAACTAAAACGTTATTGAACAAACAATATCCCTACAATAATGCCTTTTCTATCCACTTGTTCTACTTCCCTTGAAAGTGTGACAAAGCTTTCTTTAAAAAGTTGGTTTTTCAAATTACAATATATGTAAGTAAATGAAATATATAAAGTTCCTTTTTAAATATTCAAGGATGACTCGGTACCCATTTGTGAAGGCTTCTCACTTTGTTGCCATTGAGTAAGGAATCAGTTGATAATGTGAAGTTAATTACCGAAACGATATAGTATAATGATATTAAAGGCTTTGGTACAATTGTCATATTGATTTGATCACACAGAACTATTTATTAAATACGGTTATAGGAATATGAGGATATGTATGGAATTCCACCTTATATCCGGCCTCAAAATGAATGTAGACAAAAATAAAGTGGTGAAATTGAAATGTCCTGACTTAAATATTATTTGGACAGATGAATTTACATCACCAGGAATAGATTACGACACACTGATTTGGTGCATATTACTGAATTATACCAAAAATCCAAAATACTAGAAATAGAAAAATCCTGCTAACTCTGGCACTTTCGAATTCTCACCCTCGTAGGTAGGATGAATATAATTAAAAGTATTTTTATATCCAAGATCATACATGTCCTACTGTCCTTGCCAAGCCCAAAGAATGATACACTCGAAACAATGGGAAACATATTTGACAACTTCCTATGGAAGCGGAAATCTCCCAAATTTAAGAAATCCATCATTGAGAATCTTGTGGGTGAAGGTACTCAGTACTCAATCTTAAAACACAAAGACAAAGTCTTAGAAATATCATGGTATAAAAGACTATACAACAGTAATGCAGGATGGGCAGCCGTTTCTTTAAAATACAAACTGAATTTGGTTTACATATTTTGAGATAGATATTGGCAAAGGATCCATGACAATATAAATAATAAATTTTTGAAATACACCTTTAGAGCTTTAATAGAAGTAAAAAGATGTACAATCCCGATCTCTGGGAATGTAAAGGAAGGTAAATTGGAAAGTTGGGTTGAAAAAGGTTTATTAGTGATATTATAGACACAAATGGCCATATATTGAGCTTAACCGATATCAAAGATAACTTCAATGTTTCTTGTGACTTCTTATCTTACATTGAACTGAAAAAAAAGTACAAGTACTTGGCACAGGCTCTCAATATCAATCCATAACAGTTTTCACAATACCCTTATGTCTTACATATACTTGAATTGAGTACAAAAGGAAACAAGAATATATAGTATAAAAGCTTAGAGAGAAATACAGGTCACTTCAATGTTTTAAGAGATAATTAGGCACAAGAACTAAATAAAAAAAATATCCACTTAAGCCTTTAATGAAAGCTTTTACATATGCTAAATTGTATTTGCCTTCAGTGTACCAACAGTACAATCAATATAAGTTAATCCACAGAAGAACAGTCAATAACAAACTACTTCAAAGAATGGGAATCATTTTTACTAATAAATGTGTATATTGTGATGATTTCATAGAAACCATTGAACATATTTACATTTAAGGTAAAAATACAAGACAAATTTGTAATGATACTTAAAATGGGCGAGAGAGATTTATGATAGTCATTTCAAATTTTCAGATAATTTTGGGTTGTATGGATAATAATCAAATCACACAATTGATTATTATCACGGTAAAATATGTAATCTTTAAAAAAAGAAAAATAGGGGTGAAAATGACTAAAAATATCTTTACTGTAAAATATGAACGTGTGGAAGCAGAGTGAAATGATGAAAAACAATTTACATTTATTTAATATAAACTGGTCAATACTTACATGTATTGACACATTAAAGACAGACGAAAAATAGTTGGTACAAGTTGTAAGATTCATATCAAAATATGAACTCCTCTAACTCTCTATTACATACCGTATCTTAACATACTATAAACATCTATTATACAACAGTGTATTTCATTGTTTTTATTGTTACTATTATTATCATTATTATTATTATCATCATTATTATTATCAATAATATTATAATAATTATTATTACTATTATTATTATTGTCGGAATAGAACATTGCTATATCACATGTCATGGAAGAAAATGCTGTTGCACATGTGTGCGATTTGAAATTTAAAAGAAATTGGCTTTGGTACAATTATCATATTGATCCGATCACACAGAAGTTTCTATGATTAAGATATGATAATGAAATGGTATTTCACTAAGAGATGAAACTATTAGATGGTGGATAAAACTAAAGGAATTTTGGAATTTTGAGTTTTCGTCACTTTTTCTGCATTATTAGATATGCTAAATCGTGACTGGCTAGTTTTAGATTGTGGCAAAACAGGGGTACCCCTAACCTAAAGTCACTGGAAACTTTCTAACATGCCCCAGCTGGAATCCGGGCAGTGGAGAGAAAGAAAAAAGAATAGGACAGAGGTTTATTTACAGACCAAATCACACAGCTACTCAGCGCCTGTCTCCGGTGCCTGGCAGATAGGTGGTGAAAGATCTAACCCATCCCATTTCTTCACCCGCTTCCTCTGACACTGACGATGATCAAGCAAGTCTGCTCTGTATGATATCATAACCTAGCAAACATTCTCAGGAAGGCTACTGGCGAGTGTGTATGATATGACAACATTAACAGATATTCTCAGGCTAGGAATGGGATTATGTGTGTGAAATGATAACATCACACAGGGATCAGGTGTGTGTATGGTTTGCTGTGGCCTGGCCTGGGCACACAGTGGCGACAATCAGAGCTATTATCTGCGTCCTCAGACCACCTCCTCTCATATCCACATTAACACGACCACAACCTAATTATTCATCGCACCTGTCCCGTCAGCGCGACACGTAATAAATCAGCCACGCCTTACCTGGCAGTCCGCATCCCGGCAGCCAGTCCAACACCTATAATCACCATCTCAACACCTTGCCGCTACGCTGTAACCTCCTCATGCCTGGAAATCATCTTGGCATGTGCCGTCTCCACCTATGATACTTTAATAATAGCTTTTAAAATCTAGCATATATTCGGATCTTATTTGATGAGGTTTGGCGATCTGGGATCCAATCTATCCCGATAAGTGCTCCAGTTGCAGAGATATGACCAAAGCTCATGGCGTTTCCGAGGCAATATAGGCATGCATGGGTTAATGCGTCTTGCCACTAAATGAAATCCGCCTAATAGAGCATGGTATGAAGGAATCTTAATGTCGGAGCTGATGCAGGTCTAGCTAATCTCTGTTGTGCATCCTGTAAATGTATTATACTTATGAATAGCTCAATAGAGTATGGAAAGAATTACAGGAGAGTTGAAGCTAGGGTACTCAAGTATCTTGATCTGTAAAGTAATGTGTACCTCATCGTGGCCTAGTGGTTACAATGCTTTCGACTTTCGATCGTCACAGGTTCGAGTCTCCGCTGGACGCATTGTTCATACCCACGGATTCTGAACGCATCCAGAGCAAGTTCCTATGGTAGAAATTTTTCGCCGGAGAGGCCGTAGAGTTCACACATTCACGATGTCCATACGTTCTAACATGATTATTGGATTTTCGTGAAATCGTGTTCGATCGTGTTCAAAATGAAAATTAGTTGAGCAAACACGTCTTTCGTAACACGGCATCCACACGATGTCCATACGTGTGTCATACGTTCGAACACGATGCTCATACGATGAGAAACAGTTAACGCGATTGCCATACGTCCTCATATGGCAGAGCACGATGTCCATACGACGTTCATACGTTTTTTGGTTTAAATTAGATTTAAAGATAGATTGAAATGAACTGGATTTGCGTGGCCATGTTCATGTAGCCATTTTACTCATACTGTATACGACTTTAATTTGGATTGCTAAAAATTTCGCTTTACAGCCCTGCTGGAGGGTATTTTTGCCAATGAAAATTCATGCATTTAAGCACTCAAACAAAGCATATGCAAATCAGGATATGTATATATGGCTTTAATTTGGATTGCTAAAGATTTTGCTTTACAGCCCGGCTGGAGGGTATTTGTACGCAATTGAACACGCCCTTCATACGACGCTCATACGCCTCTCATACGGTTCAATGCGTGCATAAATTAGCGATAAAAATCGTGTTAGCATTCTTATACGGTGGTACACGGTACAACGCGATGCAACAGGAAAACGTCCGCGATGCTCATACGGTCAAACACGACTGAACACGTCTTCAAAAGATCGTGAATGTGTGAAAGGGGCAAAAACAGGCGTATATATATATAGAATTACTATTGCATCTTTAGTTAGCAAAGGGATTAGGTTGGTAAATCTAAAAAGTTTTTTCAGTTGGTTTGGCGCTCTCATTTGGTTTCTTACGACATGACGAGACGAGAAAGATCAAATTCATTTTGGGGCCGTATCTAAATGTTGGGGGTTATTAATGAAAAATGACCAAGTAGTAAATAAGAAGGTCTCACTCGGGAGGTTAGGCACGATCCCCAATAGAGGTAGGTTTGAAACAGAAAGGCTCAAATTTGGACCTATTAATAAAGAAAAGGGAATTACCTTCTGGTTCCGGGTTTCTATCTCGTCGTTATATATCATAAGCTGTTGAAAGTGATATAAAAAACAACTTGCTCCTTCCATCCTGTCTTAATCCCTGTTCACCCCCAACAGTTAATGTTTTGCTATGTTCTTGCAATGTCTTCCCGACTTGCAATGCATCGATAGTCGTCATTTTATTGCGAATAGATCGCGATATGATTTGCTTGAGGACCTATTGACACCCCAGTGGCAACACTTAAATGTACATATCATAATGAGTTACCAACTCGATCATGACCGATGACGATCGCAGATGCTACACTGTATTTGACGAAACACTGACGACTGCATTGCCAGCATTTTCGCTGCTTCACGACGAGTCGCGATAGGGTCTTGGAGACTTGCTAGTGCATCATGACCAGTTCGCCAATGAAGGCACTGACGAACTGCTAACGACGCATTGGCAAACTGCAGCAACATCGCGGCAGTGGTTGGCAAAGTGAGAACAAATGCTTTGCGATGCTGTTGTCAAAGTCAACGTTAGCAACGCTTGGCTATTTCTTTTAACTTTCCAGGTGTTCAACGAGGGCTAGCGATGTTTTAGCGATGTACTGGCGAGCCCTTGCATGTACGGTGATACAATAACGATGTGCCCATATTCGTGGAACGTCAGCAAAATAACTAACGTGACGGCAGTTTTCTGATATTGCAAAGCATTATGACTGCGGGATGATGGCTTATGTTGTGGTCACATTAGTCACTTGAAATCCGATGGCACTCGAGTAAAAAGTTAGTATAAAATAACTAGGAAATGCCCATAATGTGACCTACCTTAGGGTATTATGCATGCGACTGCACTATGCAATGTCCGACCTTGAACATGACTAGCTGTTTAGCTGTATAAAGGACATGCCTGTAATAGGCAAAAAACTTAAAGAGGTTTTTGCATTCATGAGATATTACTAGCATTAAGTTGATTATACGTATGGGTATTCATATTGACTGAACAATACATAAACTAAAAATACGGATACGTATCATGATGATACGGCAAAACATTAAAGATACAAATGAAATATATAAATCAAGTCGAAAATTCAAACAGGCGATACCACCTCTAAACCACCAGGCTTGACTCTAAATTAATGATGATTTAAAGTGCCAACTATTTTTTCTTAAAGGGAATGTGATGATTCAATTATATATGTGGCTTTCATCGATTCGGCATTCCCGTTGAATTCAGACTTAGTGACCTCTCCGTGGAAGTGGAGTGACCTGCCTGTTTACATGAAGCCAGTGGCGCAGAGCGGCAGGTGCCGGAGGACAGACCTGTCGCCTTGAATAAACTCACTCGCATGATGCGTGCGTCAAGGAAAACGGCTACAAATCGATTCCTCATTTCTGTCAGTTTATACGTGTCACAAGCGCACTAGGGGTGCACTGCTGACGAGGGCGAAATTAGCCCAGCACCGGAAACGCACCTGACAGGCCCGGCTGAAGTGAAGTGTCGAAATGCACCGCGCCCGGCAGTCCGGCATGTTGTTACCGGGCGCCCCAGGAGCCGCGCCATTGCAATCTCAGCAGCGTCGATAATAGAGAAGCATTGCCCGCTGAATTTGAGTTGATGCTAACGGATCATATTAGTGGAGCATGAATGGCAAAATGGCGGAGAGTGGAATTGGGAATTAGGCGAGAATATCTTCTTTGTGGGAGAGACACAAGATTTATGTACTGCTAGGCTAAAGGAATGTTCGCTAAATTGAACCGAAATGATGATCGCTGATGATAAATTGATAATAACGCCTATAACAAAATGAGAAGGAAAAATATGGAAATTGCAAAATTACGTTCTTATAGAAACATAACTCATATAACGTTTATGGTCATGTTTGATATGTCGTATTTTTTATTTAATGTGATTTCATACTATAACACAGTATACTTATGGAATTTTTAAGACTTGTATACACATATGAACTTGATACATTATGGTGTTTGGGTGTTATACGATATAAAGTGGGTGCCAGTGCCAGTGATGTTGATTGTCCATTCGTTAACACTAGTTCCCAGAGAGATGAAAAATGCTTACCAGCTTGACAACATTACCAACTTTCCGGACCATGCGCAGTGCGCGTGCTCCAGATGTCGTCGCATGCTCGAGATCTGACGTCCAAAATACAAAACTAAAAACGATGAGGAAATATATTGGAAATTCATTTCTGAGGATTAGATAAATAGAAATGGGGCGGTCTCACCTCGATATTGTATTTATAGATTCTATGAATGTTGTCCAATAAGAAACAAGTAAACAAAAAAAAATTCACTTCCTTTTTCACTTTAAAAGGTGTCCTTTCTGAGAATAAAATTTCCTCTTTGAGTCATTTAAAATAGAGGTAAAGGCCTCGAAACACAATTTTCATACCAATTTTGATAAAAGTGATTTAACCTGATAATGTCAGACTAGACATCTTCCACTGTGCAATTCTTTAAGGTGCTTCAGTAGGGGC
>OZ012695.1:9160876-9175876 GCA_963942565.1 Maea johnstoni
AGTGGAGAACAAGGCTGCTTCAATCAAAGAACAGTAAGTCCATACAGAGAAGAATAGGAGTGGAATAAAGACTCCATTGGTGACATAAACCCATAGATATTACTACAATATGATGGTACAAAATCCAGAAGATATAGGTGGGACTCACCACACATAATACATGTCATTCATGCATTTTTTATCTCTTATCTATGTTTTAACCTATCAATTATCAAAAGCAATCTTCAAAAGATGCAATTTTTTAGATAATTTGTTGATATTTAGATGTTGAAATATCTGGAGCATTTACTTTTAATTGCTGTGGAACTTTGGACTAATCTGTCAATATGTATGCTATATATGTCACATATGGTACGTTTGACGCCTGTGGTTTATCTAATTTGACTGTCATCTTGGCAGCCATTTTGAATTTATGATAACCTTTATATGTCTTTAACCAGCACCAATGAGGTTCTTGGCCTTTATAACACATGTGTATATGCAAAAGGTATTGATCCATGTCAAAAAACAATTGAGTTACAGTCATTTTCCTGCTATCGCGGCCATTTTGGCAGCCATATTGAAAAACCCTATGACCTAGTTATCAAATGTAACTTCTGTCAGCACCAATGAACTCCTTGCCCGCTAAAACCTGGGACTAGATGAAAGAATTTCTTTCCTAGGCCAAAAATCAAATGAGATATAGTCCTTTTCTTGATTTGGTGGCCATGTTGGCAGCCATCTTTGATTTCTCAAATTCCTCAAGGGTGACAGAGTGTCACCCGATGGATTATTGATCTAGACCACTTTCAGAGTCAGAATCCATTGAAAACAACTATGCACCACATTTTGCACACCCTAGTGACGATTCCTCCAGACTATGTGCAAGGGGAAATGATAAGAACTTGTTGAAATAGATTACGTTTCTCGGCAAAATGGATATAAAGAATAGATCTATAGACTGATACGCTTAGAAGACATTTTCCTTTTCTCCCCGGCCCCAGTGGGGATTGTGAGAAAGGGTGTAGACGCGCCCCAGTCTGCTGCTGGGGCTATCAGGGTTGATTTCCCCAGGGTCTGGGGATTGACGAGCATTAGTGAGGTAATACGCCTGGCGGTAGAGGGCGTGGCGAGCTATTAAGTTAATCTCAGAGCAGGAGAGACAGTGCCTCACTCTCCGCCGCCGCCGCCGCCGCCGCCGCCCACGTGTGTGTACATTACGTCCCTCACCATGCTATAGACAGTCCCCGCCGCATCCCTGCAGGATCCACCTGGTCGCGCCGCGTCCCCCTCTCACGTGAGATATACCGCTTATCGTATCGCCTTCAGAAATCAGAGGCGAAACGTGAACCCGAGTCAGAATCTATCAAGTCGCATGCGCAAATCACGCGGCGGCGGCGTCGACGGCGCTGAGAAACAGGATCATAACAAATGCTCCATACATCTCCCAACTGTTCGCTATCCTAGCTTAACGAGGAAAGCGATACCCCACAGTTCGCCGAATAGCCAACCACACCATACCTTAACTAGAAACAGGAAATTATGATATGCAAGATGTGTCGTGAAATTCATATAGAAGTTGGGTGATGAATAAACCGTAAATTACGGTTCTGTTTATATAATACCACCATTAAATAACAATATTTTTTTTCCTTTTTCGCAATAAAAATGAATTAGAGACTTATTGCTCGTATTGAAGACATAACACAGGCTAAAGACTTCTTTGCACGCACAGATGTTTTCTCTTGCATACACCTTCGTGCATTACAAAACTAAAATCACACTTTGGAGGCCTCCCCTGCGCTAAAAGACCCTTCCGCTTCCTGCTACCTGTCTCTGAGCGCCGCTCCTGCTTGGATACTATAAGGATATACCTCTGATAGTGCATTGTTTTACCGTTGTCTTCAGATTCTACCACGTGAAACTGCTAGCCACAATTTAGCCTGGATCTGGCAGTTACAAATGACATAAGTCGAAATTCCAATCTACATTTTCGGACGTTTTATGTACATGATGGTTACTCAAAATACGACAGGTCGAGTGGATGATCCAGATACCCGGTCGACCACAGGTCAAATTAGCCTCAGTGGTGGAGCTTAGTATTGAGATAAAGGTTATAGGTGTATGAATCCACTCATGTACACGACTGCAATATGATTTAAGTATGTTACTGTGGATATGCGCCACCCACTAAAGTTAATCTGCAAAGTGCTTTATTGCATTTTGTAATCCGATTTCACTGTTCAGCTCACTGACATGTTAAAAGCTAGCCGAGTTTTATCTCCTTTATTCCGTTTAGATAGGCCGCTTATTTTTACAATAAACAGGCAGAGCTTGATGCCAAACTTTATAATGAAAGTAGCCAAGGGTCCAGTTTCATTGAGCTGTCCGCGATGGGTGACACTTCAGAGTCTACGGTCCTTTTTGCCATTCTAGGCTGAATCAGGACTTGCTGCTAGTTTTAATGGTTGTGTAAATGGAACGCCCCAGATAAACCACCGACTAACCCTACGTCAAATGGCGACCTTCTTAGGTGACAAAATGTGACTCGAATCGGAGGGCCACCAAACCAATGGTTCACATTTCAGTCGACAATCACGGGGCTGCATATGAATGTTTCCATTATATATATATATATATATATATATATATATATATATATATATATATATATATATATATATATATATATATATATATAATATATATATATATATACGTATTTGATATATATATATATATATATATATATATATATATATATATATATATATATATATATATATATATATGTATATGTATATATATATATATATATGTATGTATGTATGTATGTATATAAATATATAGGATTCATTAACTAGAAAAAGAGGAAGATGTGAACTGCTTCACATTTTTTCTTTTAAATTTCTGCAAGACGCATGTTTTTCTGTTTGTTTTTAACAACACTCAGACGAAAGAAAAAAAAACACATACTGGCAAATATAACACACAACAAATGCGTTGTTTTGAACAAAATTGGAGGATTGTGGATTTAGAGACAAAAATCTTAAATGCTATACTCTACAAAATCCCTTTCGGATTGATGTTGTGCAAGCAATAACGTTGATTTGGTAAAGAAGTTATCCAACCGATCGTACAGAGAGGTTGGCCACTCCTCTATGGTTAAATAAAGAGTTATCTTTTCAAAAAAGTGGGGAACATTGTTAAGTGGTTACCGTTCCTTATATGACACTGTGGATGCTAAGCGCCATTTATTGAGTGTGCATGATTTAGAAAGATCAGGATTTCTATGTAATTTCATTGACTATATAATGCTCTAAAAGTCAAAAACCGCAGAAACTTAAGAAAGGTTTTATATCAATAAGAAGGAGGAGCCAAATATTCCACTTTTACTATCCTTAGTTGGCAATGAGGCTGTTCACGCATCTATAAAAGATTAATATCAAGAAATGTGAATTACGAATTACGGCAGATATGACGGGACAGCTTTGTTGCACGGTTATGGTTAGACTGTAAAATGTCCTGATTGACCTTAGCCAACTTTGAGACGGTGTGCAGCTGAATTGTTTGCCAAGCCTCGTAACATAACATCTGTGGTGGCGTCAGGTTACCGGCCTGTGTTTACCTCACGGCTTACACTCGGGACTCAACAAAGGAAGCTGGATTACTAAACCGCGGAAAACATAAACCCATAGGCTGATATGGTGTGGACGTTTTGATTTTGATTTAACTTCTTAATAGAAATTAGTTGTTGTTTCATCTTGGGGTTATCATGCCTTTGCCTTTTATAAACGAATGTATTGTAGTATATTGTATCGCGTTGTTGACCACCAGGCAAAGTGACGAGACCACATACACTTATGATGCATCGAGATTGAATGAAATAAGAACTAAATCAACTAAAGAAAAAGCAAAGAAACAAAACAAAACTGACTAACGATTAAACATAAAGTATCACTACATGCATACAGAGACTGAAAAGGGAAATAAACATAAACAAAAAATACATAAGTAACTAAATTAACTTCGATTAGTTAAGCCAAAAGGCGAAAGTCGTATCCAGTACGTTTTCGTTGTTTATAATACTACTCGTTACAGCCTTCATATACATACTATGCATATGATATCCTGCAGTGTGCCATACGAGGATTATGATTTCATATGGCACACTATCAATTTATTTTCCTAGAAATTATAATAAAAGAACTAAGCTGAATTTGCCTGGAAGATCTGTTCTAATCCTGGGTAAATTTCATATATCTTCCTAAACACAGCATCGCGTTCGTTACCATGGCTTGGACATTGTAGTAAGATGTGGTTTTGTACTCTACTGCATATACATCACATCTATCATATGCTCCGAAGCTCGGATCCATATTTTTAAGCCAACAATCGTGAGATTTTATTGATATTAAAAATATTTGGGGTTCGGTCGTACAGCCGTGTGCGTGTAATAATGCAAATATCAATTCATTATCACCATTAGTATTATCATTACTATTATTATTATTTTTTCATTATTATTATTATTATTATCATTATTATTATTACTAGTATTATTATTAGTAGTAGTAGTAGTAGAAGTAGTAGTAGTAAAGGGAAAAATATAGTCGGGAGGTTATATGTATATATGTCATATAAATAGGAGTATAAGTAGGAGTAGTAGTAGTAGTAGCAGCAGCAGCAGCAGTAGTAGTACTAGTAGTAGCAGTAGTAGTATTAGTATTAATAATTTCTATTAATATTATCATTATTACCAATTGTATCTTTATTATGATTATTTGTATTATTGTTGTTGTTTTTTGTTGCTTTTATTATTATTATAATACCTTACAGCACACGATTTGGGTGGAAATTTTACCTAAGAAAGTAGGTCATAATGGACAGACATGTTGACCTAATTTCGTAAGTAAAATTTCCAGCAAAATCGCGTGCTGTAAGGTATTCTCTTGCAGGAACTCCAAATTTGACTTTCAGTTGCCCTAGCCTAGTAAATTTAGCAGACATGTATGGTATTTATAAATCAAATGAACCTTTATTGATCAAGAAAATCTCATTTGAGGTAAAACACTGTAAAATTGAAACTGTGTTTATTTTGAGGTCAGCTCAAGCAGGTCAGTTAAAGAAAACTTATATTTGAAACACCAAGACCTCATGTATTAGATAACTATTGTTAGAAAGGGGACAGGAGTGCTAAACTAGGAGTTGTCTTATTTTGAGAATGTCACCAGCATCACAGCCTAAGCATCTGGTTTGCAACTATTTCTTCGCGACCACATTACTGGCAAGGAACTGCTATCAGACCATCATTGGAAATGGTAGTTTTGTTCTACGATACGATTTTTACATTTGTACGGCGGGCGATCTGTTAACGTATCCCATTCATTTCTCAATGTTTTACTCTAAAATGCTTTTATTTGACCATTTTGCATACATGAATTGTTGTCAGAAAGGTCGTCTGGTAAGACATGCATTAAGCATTACAACTGTGCCCTTCCAGCAGGATGTAAGATGCGAGGGAGGAAAGAATTGAAAGAAAATCTATGGTGATTTCAGACGGATCTACCAATACATAATTATAAACTGAGACAATCGAATTCCAGTGAGGAGGAAAGATCTCAACAGAGGAAAGGGAAAATCGTGTTTTTCTATTGCTGCTTCGTTCAATCATTTCTCCCGCATTTGCCCATTCTGGTCCTTTCATACCGACTCTAAAATTGCATCAATTCGTTAAAGTCGATATTGATAGTATTCCCCTTTCTCCGCAGTGTTTTAGGAATGGGTTTGACAAATTTTGAGGAAGACCTTTCATAATAGATAACTAAGTTTCAATATGATATTCAAAAAGACCACGATCAAGGGAAAAATTATAAAGAGAAATTATAAGTTCCTTTGTTATTTTGGTTTGCTATTCACCCGAGTGATGGTCCAGCCAGTTGCAAATTTCCTTATCAGAAAGGAAAGGGTGTAGCCTATGACATATACAAGGATCTCAAAATGACCATTGCCTTGCCTGCAGACAACCCACACGCTCCCATAGGGACTAGACCATACTTGTACTCAATTACTCTCACTACACAATATGTTGCTCACAGCCGGTCTCACATGATGGCCCACTAAGCAGATTTGATTGCAATAACAATTCCTTAGGAACCATATACTAGTATGCCATATTGCTCACTGGGATCGGGCCATAGTAGCAAAGCTACACGCCCAGTCCATGATACTGTAGTAGACTCATATGGCAGCCGCTTAAAAAGATCTCAGTTACACGTCTATTCGATCAGATCTTAAGTTGATTTCTGGCAGCAGTTAGGCGCTAAAGCAGTTGGGCAGGGATGAGGGTTTCATACAGTAATGGTTTTCGGGCTAATTTCATTTTGCCGAGTTCCCGCATGATTCGCTTAAGACTACGTCATTGCGCCATGCAGCCAGTTGCCGGCCTACTCGTGCACACGAAGATCAGATTTTGGCGGGAGATTTTGCTGATGCTACATTTTCGACAAGTTCGTGTCTGTTTGAAGCACCGTCAATAGGTACTGAATATGTATTAAGTAGGATCGGGTGAGGAGCTTTACCGAATAATATTTACTTATTTCCTCTTTAACCCCATATAGCATTCGACACATACAAACACAGGAACTAAGGAGTCGCCAATGACTGATCACTGTCTCTCTCCACTGGCCTGGTTCGAATTCCGACCCGGCACGTGAGGATGTTACCAGTGACCTGGGTTATGCGATGGTTTTTTGCCTGCTAATTTGGTTTGCGGTACCACGCACAATTGGCTGGACTCTTAACTTAAACTATACATGATTGAATAATAACTCATGCATGATCAACTAGTCTGACACTGATATAATATCTCAGACACAAAAAAATTAAACACAGAAACAAAAATTAACACTGGCAGGGATAAACGTTTCACAGGTAAGTTGTATCAACAAAAAAGAAAATATAAGAAACAAAAAAAATGTGTTTTTCATGAATGAATACTTAAGTATAGGTTTGGCCTCCTTCCCTGAAAACAATGTTCATACTGACGTTAGTGAAATGTTTCTTGTATATAATAAGGTATCCATGAGCTTTGAGGGATAGCTCAATATATATAAATGTGTCAGAGCCAGAATCGACTGCCCACTCTGCTAGTAAGGAGTCCTTTCACTGCACCACTGGAGGGGTGGCATTCCGTCAACCAATAATTTGTTACACAAGGTTCAAGCAACGAAAATATTTTTATATAGAATACAGCTTGGAATGGTATAGTATTTCTCTCAACATGGTCCTCAATCAAGCGTGATCCTACATACAAACGCACCGAATATCAGTAAAAAGGCATTTACCTAGTTGCTACAGCATGCGGCATTTCTATACAATTCTACATCTATATGCTAGTCCTTTGTGTTTGAATAAGCAGCCACCATCTGTGTGCATTTCCACAGAGCACATTGCACAGGAAATTAAATAATTCAGCTGTTTTTCTCCGCTGCTATTATAGAGATATTGTGAGTAATCAAGCATAAAGCAGCGCTTTACCCACCGCGCTCATCTTGGTACAGGCAATATGTGCAAACTTAGCACTGCTATGTCCGGGACTAGCCGTCCTATCATAACAATGCTAGAGTAATTCAGTCTAAAAGAACAAAGAATACACATCCGCTGCTGTAAAACTACCGCCATATCTACAGATGATACCTTTTAAGAACTCGATATTCTAAATTAAAATACATTGAGGTAAATTTTACAATCGAGGTAGCCTGATGGGTAATATTTAGAAATACATGATAACAAATGGTTTGTCATTATTGATTACTAGTCACGGTATCAACAACTCGATTAATTTATGGTTGAAAAGACACCTTTATACTTTGTTAATGTAATTCAATGATGTGTTAATAATTCGATGATTTACTGGTATCTAAAGTCTAATGACTAACACAATAATTGTGCATGTTTAGCGTGAGACCGGTTCAGTGTTTTCCTATGTTGTCCCTCAATCTGACACATAAAACCTAGGTTTTTCGCAACTGATTATATCCAATTATAAACTCTTCTTACTCATAATTATGATTTTCAGAATATTTAGAGGCAGTGAAATATACAAAATTAAAATCAATATTAAAACATATCTATTATTCCAACCATTCATCCTCAACCTTTCAAGCACAGCGACACCTTGGCGTATAACGTCTGTTAAGTATACGGTAATGAAGTGCTGTCAGTACTGCTTATTGCATCGTTACAATACAGTGAGTTTAACTGTTTAATATTGTAGTTGCCCATTTCTATGTATATTTCCGTATATTTCCAACATAGCGAACCTCCAATGCTGTAGTGTATGTAGAGGGCTCCATGAGGGTTAATGCCAGTGTGCGTCTGCCTCCTTGGCATGTGAATGTGGGCATGTGTGTATATATATATATATATATATATATATATATATATATATATATATATATATATATATATATATATATATATATATATATATATATATATATATATATATACTGTTTCAAGTTCATTGTCTTACGCACTAGCCCTCAGATAATTGCGAATGCACAGATAAAAACAGTACCTTTTCCATATAAAACCTTTAAGAACAACATGTAGGTCGATACACTGGACCTTCGTATTATGGGGGATAGGCATTTAGGAACTGGTATATATTTTCTTAGTACCGCCATCTATGGAATTAAGGACTGCAAGTATTGGCGTATTGCTGTAAAACCTCCCTCGACTTTGCGTCAATGGGCGGGCGCGGAGATACTTCCGGTTACTACAAATTCACGTGGATCGATCGAGCTACCGCGGTTTTCTTTCGTTGAAAATTGCAAATTTTCTCCTCCTCGCTTATTCTTGTATCTTTCCATTATTTCTCCCAGCCTGGGGAGAAAAAGCAATTACAACTCTTCATAGGTTCCGTCAAAATATGATAATTAGACTAAATGACCGATCTGTGAACACGTCATCACTCACAGGGCATCCCGGCCTTTGGCAAACGAACTTTGGCGAGAAAGCGCCTAAAATACGGCTAGGTAAAATATAGGCCAGCAAAGCTCCATTTACCTGCATATTCCTGCGCTACTAAGTTCGTCTGCGGAGCTGTGACGTCATGAATATGCAGCGACTGGGGCGGGTGATATTTAATTAATCGATATTTAGGGAAGATAAGCTCCGTCTTCTGAATCCTCCACCGTGAGACCAAGTTAGAAAATCAAACGACCAATTCATGTCTTACTGGTAAACACGGAATAACAAGTTATGATCTCGCCAAAAGCAGCTTTTTGACGATGTCGGGAGTGGATTATAGCTACTAGCCGCCGTCGCCGCTGAGGATGTGGTCGTCGTCGTCGTGGTCGCGGGGAGGAGCATGGTTGTTGTACCTGGATTATACCAAGTGCTCGTCGTGGTAGCGAGTGCGGCGTCGTCAACAGCAGGAAGCCAACTTAGGTAGAGGAGCCCGGCCGGCCTGCACCCACCGGATCATGTCGTCGTCGTCGTCGTCGTCCTCGTCATTATAAGGATGTATAGTATTAAGGATAAGCGTTGCTGAGGCCTTGGACGTCTCGTCTAGCAGTTTCTTTCGTGGTCGTGGTCGTAGTCGCGGCCTGGTTGACGTCAGCATGGCGATGGGCAGCCCGTGGATGGAGCCGGACTACGAAGGTAAAAAAATATCAACCTGTATTCCACTCTTTAACCCGCTCAGTACCAACGGAAAAGCCTTTTCTGGGATAACTACCTGACCAAATCACAAAGACAAATACATATATATATATATATATATATATATATATATATATTGCATTTTGAAATGGAAATATTTCGAAAAGCTCATCAAATGGTCTCTTCTAAGGAACCTATACTAATTCATTATGACTTTGCAATTCTTCGTTCTTTGTGTTTATTTTCGTATATTTTCATAATTCGTATGCTACGATTAATATGGTTCCATACAAGGGGTTTAGGTACTAGTATAAGAATATAGAGCAACATAAAGATATAATGCGTATACTACCAGTGGTATTCCCAAAAGATCCATACATACGTTGCCTCTCCTTTACCTGCATCTTATCTATACCGTGACTCATGGCTGTATGATAGGAGTGCCTCGGAAGGGTTTTTTCAGATATTTTTGTTGCATAGGTCTTCCTAAACGGATTGCATAAAACGTGTATTCTATGAACACTACATGTACATTAAAAGGGACACAAAAGTAGCAGGCTTCTTAGTCCAAAGATAGGTCAAATCTGCCCCTAGAGGTAAAATATTAGTAAATACTGCTGTGTATATATATATAAATATATAAATATAAATATATATATATATATATATATATATATATATATATATATATATATATATATATATATATATATATATATATATATATATATATATATATATATATATATATATATATATATATATATATATATATACTGTATATGCATGTGTGTATGAGAGACAGAGATAGAGAGTTTGGAGTCAGAATTTCAGCACCTGTGAAATTCTCAGTCTCAGCTGTAAATGCCAAATTTCAAGCAGATTTGTTAACATTTGAAACCTTTAAAACACAAGCTTGCTTGAGACAACAATGCTTTGATGATATTCAATATGGAGAAAATTGCCATACAGTTACTGCCATCTGAAGCGGATGGTTTCTCACTCTGTCCAGTGATGGCCTAGACATACACAATTGATCTCACCAAAAGTGGCAGGCTTTAACACATGGAAAAATCTCAAAAATGAACCTATAGTTTCAAATTGACCTAATAAGCCACATTAATACATTATATTATTCGACTATTAAAACATATGATAGTATGATATACAAGTATATGAAGTAGATATCTCATTTCCCCGGTACTCTACAGTGTTTAGGTTCAATACCTTGCTGGGAGGAAAAGCAGGAGTTGAACTGCTTTTTGATATAAAAATGCAAAACGCATTTATATTGCCACGTTTTTCAGCTTTGCATACGGTATTTACTAAACCTATTCATGTCCAATTAGCTGTTATGAGGCACCTGGTGCACAAAGGCGTATTTTTGAGTGTATCTAAAGCAGTAAGTATAAGGTGGATAAGGTCTGTTCCTCTTAAAGTAAGGTGGCATCAGGACCGGCGTCTCTAGCCATCAAAGGGTTACTGTAGTTCATCCTCCAATGGCTGCGTCTTGTTCATGATTAGAACAGATATGTTACAATGTACCATAGCGTTTCTTTTATTAGTACAAGCATCAGTAATTAATATACATTTTCGATTTATTAGTTGCACTTAGTTTAAGATTAACCCGTAATCAGTGTAGCTCTCCATCTAAGATATCATCATTATACATCGCCACGTTCTCTTAAACACTGATATTACGATACCCTCACGATGCCATTAGCTCTCACATATCTCCATAGACGGCGTGAAGTACTTGCCGCTTACAGCTACATGAGCTACTAGTATATAAGTTCCACACCTCTTTCGATTCAGTAATTCTTGATGTACGGGTATTCTGCATTTATTCAAGAATATCCACCTTAATCCTTTTTGATGTTTAAAATGATATGAGATATTTTATAAAGGAAGTCAAGTAGGCATGCTGTTTGAACCATAGACAGATTGGCCATGGTGTCAGGATCGCAGTGTTGCCGCAATGTGCCCCCGACACTGCACCGCCATTAGGCAAGGGTAGCTGTAGTGGCGGATAAATAGGTTATTTGCCTCCAGTACCTGTCTTACCCTTGACATTGCATTTTGCGAGGAGTCTCGTCCACTCTGTCTGCCCACGCCTAGCACTGTACTCTCTACATAGCAGAGCGGCGGCGCAGCAGGCAGATAGGCACCGCTACTACAGGTACAGCTACTGCTACCGTAACTGCTGCCGCTGCAACTAAAGCTATGTCACCACTACTACTACTATTACTACTACTAGCCAATGATAGGCGTCGACTTTCAGAGTTCGGTCAAGTAAGGAGTAGAACCCTGCGAAAACCTTAAACTGATACATCAACACCATTGCTGACAATTCTACCTGTGAGCCCAACAAGCAGAACTGAGTCCGGCTCCACTCCTGCGACTCTTACCTCTTCTGGCGCTGCCTATTCACAGCAGGATAATCGGAACTAAATCATGCTGTGGAAAATATAACTAGTATATATTCTTTATTGACTGTAAGGATTTTACAAAAGTCGTATATATATATCGTTTTCTTCATACAACAAAATACTCCATACAATAAACAAAAACAGCTCATAATAGCTCCAAATAGAAATACATCCAAAACTCTCTCCACTAGCCTGGCACACCCTTATTGTTTAGCCAGCCAGTTATCTCAAACGAAAGTTTGTGAATACCGGACACTGTAGTGCTGATAAATGTTGATAGCTAAATCATATTGGAGATACTATAACTATTTCTGGTAAATAATAATGATAATAATGTTAATGATAATCATTAATGATAACAAGTCTGATATATATATATATATATATATATATATATATATATATATATATATATATATATATATATATATATATATATATATATATATATATATATATATATGTAATAGTTATGAGAAGTATGTAGTAGGATCAATGTATTAGTATCCATAACACGAATAATAATAATAATAATAACAATAATAATAACTAAATATACAGTAATATCATATACCAATGATATTGATGCATATGTCATGTATTGAACCTGGTTTTATGAGGTACATGCATATTGAACTATCTAGAACTGGTTCCACGTTTATCTTGATAACATCAACTGTTTTGTATGTTGAAGTTGTACAACATGTAAGCTCGTGTGCTCCTAGTATTGACATTGACAGCGTATGTCATTGGAAGAGGAAGAATATCGACCCGACCTAACAGGGGCTAATATCCTGATCCAGTTGCAAGTCCTTCACCACTCCCAGCGTGCCCTTGGTCAAATCTGCCTCAAAGCATGTGAGAATGTGGCAGTAAGTTTGGAATTAGTGTTTTCCCCGGGTACTCCGGTAACCTCCATGATTTATACAAGGCCTTGGTTTTGCAGTAAATGTGACGATAAAGGAACAGTTGAATCTGTGCTAAGTTCTCTGATTGTTTTATTAGTCTCATCTCATTGATTCTCTTCATTAGAATCAGTCTGTCCTGCTCGGCGTCCTGTGTGTGTTGCTGCCGCGCGTGCGCAGATGGTATGTCTTCACTGATCAAGGCAATAGGGAAATAATGGCCGCAGGCACACGCCAGGTATTTGTACCTATTATAAATCCACACCCACTTAATAGCGACATTTCTGGCGCGAAACGTCACTAGAAGCAGACGACCTTTACCGGGGGCTGACCTCTAGCGTCAAGGTCAGTGGTGTCTGGCGGGCGGCTGAGCTCCGCGAAGCAGGGCCTCCTCCGCCGTGCTGTGAGCGGTGTAGTGCGTAGGTGGCTCTTCCTCCCCGCCGCCAAGTTAAGGAGCTGCAAGCTATGTATCTGTCGATTCTTAGTGGCGAACTTATGAGAAAGTCGTATTGTGTAACCACGGATCGTTTGTGTAATACTTTTTATGTAGGCAGGAAGACACATTGTCAAATACCACCAAGTGGCAGGGGCGGATTCTGCATGGCGTCCCATCGCGGATAATGAACGCCAATATTCCATCCACAATCAGCCTAATTGTCAGCCAACGCCGCCGCCGCCGCCGCCGCCGGCACATGTAACACATTTATTAGCAAGATCCTCGCAAGTGGCGTCCTCATGCTACCATACTCTTACAAATTATCTAAAATCAAAACATCAATTCACCAAATAATTGGAGCGAGTTGTTGATTGAATTATGAGTTAGATCTAACATACTAGTACTCCTCAAGATGCCTTCCTCGAATCTGATATCGCACAATCAATTAGGTCCATCTTGGTCATGGACGAATGCGTTAAGGTGATGGGTACCATTGCAAGCCAGTTAAAAGCCCCATCCCAAAACACACCTCCAAGCAGCATAATCCTATAACTAGGTGTATATCCAGGTTCATGAGTGTTATCAGGTAGAGAATATCATCGCCAACTGTCATTATTCTATCCATATTCTGTTTTATTTCAGAATTTACAACTTTTTTTTCAATTGACATATTCTCATAACCTACGCAGGTGATAGTTACTGCAGGTTCAGGGTTACTTTAGGGATATCATTGACTATGCCCAATAAAAAGTATTTTTTTGATTTTCTACTCATGACGATTTTTACAGGCCATAACATTGAAAATTCTAGTGAGAAATTTTGACGCCAAGTGCATTAAGTTCGAGCAGATTGAAAGCTTCTCAACTATTTATAGCATGCACGACTCTCTGCATTGTTTGACTGTGACGCGCGACCATTGAGGTGTGTCTTTGTACAACTGTCTTTTGTTCCTAGCCCACATGGGATCACCACCACTGGTTTATAGGCTCCACACACAAGATATCTCACTAAAATTTTCAAATATTATGGCCCGTAAAAGTCTTTAGCAGTAAAGAATAAAAAAATACTTCTTATTGGGCATAGTCAATGACATCTCTAAGGTATCTGTGAACCTACAGTAACCATCACCTGCGTAATTAATGAGAATATGTCATTTGAAAGAAAAGTTGTAAATTTTAAAATAAAACAGATTATGGCTTGAATAATGACAGGTGGCGATGATATTCTCTACCTGATAACACTCAGGAACCTGGACGCGAGGTTCCGGAATCCGCCGATAGGCGGCTTCAAACACGTCGAATGCCTCTGTGGAACGCCTTGGATTGTTTCATTACTGAAAACTTAGTTCTTCCAGTTATGTATGATAGCGTCCACTCTGTTTTGGTCAAACAGCATGGATACATTCAATGGACTAATTGTACTAAGAATACACTTTTAGGAAATTAAATAAACTTTTTTAAATCAGTGAAATTAGCGATTTTACAGTTTTGATGACGTCACAAGTAATTATAATATTATAATACGCGACGGTGGCGACGCGTAGCGGGCGTTCATTTACACTACAGACCTGTAGTGTAAATGA
>OZ012695.1:9180876-9198376 GCA_963942565.1 Maea johnstoni
TTAATTTCCTGGATTAGGTGAGATTAATTGAATCTATTACAATGAAATGGGTTGCTTGCAAAGATAGCTGGGACCTTACAGATCAAATGCCATGGTGTCAACTCTTCTGTATTCTTCTTCTGAGTCATAACAAAACAACTCAATTAATTGAAAACAGAGTTCAAGAAGAAGAATACAATATTTCCACTGGTTTCAAGGCTTGGGAAAGGGACATTGTATTGTATTGTATTGACATCCCTGAATCTCTAGAAGTTTGGGAATCAGTCTTTAAGCTTCCATTTTAATAGGTTGGGATACGATAGTTGGTTGATGTTCCAATACAAAATCCTGCATCGAATCCTACCTACATGGAAATAATTACATCAACATGAAATAACACCTGATATATGCAACTATTGCAAATTAGAACAAGAAAGTATTTTACACATATTTGTGAGTGTGGTATAGCTGTCTGTATTTGGAAGGAAATGGCAAAATGGTACAACACCTTCGGGCGTAGCTTAAACTAGCTTACAGACAATACGATTTTGTTTGGCGACATCTCACTTGATCCTATTATAAATAGGATTCTTTTAACAACTAAAATTGCAAATTTTAAAAAGATATATACCAGACAAAAAAGTGTCGCCAGATGCTATTCTTAGGAGGTAAAAATCCATATATAGCCAGTAATCAGTCAGACTAAAGGCATACACAGGCTTCTGGTTTCCAATATTTGATGGAATGCAAAAGTGAGGTACTCACCATATAATACACAATACAATATTTCATCCACTAGTGACTCTCTCTCTCTCTCTCTCTCTCTCTCTCTCTCTCTCTCTCTCTCTCTCTCTCTCTCTCTCTCTCTCTCTCTCTCTCTATATATATATATATATATATATATATATATATATATATATATATATATATATATATATATATATATATATATATATATATATATATATATATGTATATACATGTATATGTATGTGTCTATTGCCCTAAAATTTATGTTTATGTTAATAAATACTAGGTGGCACAGTCTTTAGGCTGGCTGCACCAAAGTTTTTTTAATCTGTCCTGTATAACTATTGGTTAAGATTGCATGCATGCGAGAGGAGCTAAGGTTAGGCGAAGACCGATCAGCCATGGAGGCGGCTCACTGTGGCCATCAGGAAAGAATTTAATTGTCATAAGGAACTATTGATGCCAGTTCTACTCTGCTTAGCTAGATCAGGTTTAAAGCACGAAGCGTTAAGAATTCCCACTCGGAAGGATTATTACTGGAACAAAGAAGACGGCCACATCATCCGAGGTGTGCCACTTTACCGTGTTTTCATATGCTCACCTACACCTACAGTACGCATACCAGCATGCAAACCCAAGCGCACCTATAGTGCCACCAGAACATAGCATGTCCTAGGAACACCTGCCGGCAGGTGCTGTGTTTATTTTAGGGATAAGGAGACCGTTACTAGTCTACCCCCGGCCTCCACTTTACCGCTGCACTCTGAGGGACCCAGTGGAGACTGCAATTAGAAAACACGTGTCACCGTGAGTGCATCGTTAAATACACCCATACATCATCAGCACATGTCACGTGATCGCCATGGAGAGGGGGCTACCATTTCCCGAGTAAAGGGTCATATTCCAAATTTGGGCTGAAACTAGAATATGCAGTACTGCTTGTCAACTGAGTTACAGCAGTGACACTAGCAACACCACGAGCATGGCTCCTCATGGATGCACTCGACCATGTGACCAGGTGTAACCCGCTTGTTAGCAGATGTCCACTATGTGTGTTTTTGAGAACCCGCCGTGAATGATATCTTGGATCCGATATTCCCATAGCCGAGGCCGCCAACTTCCGCCTTACTTACTTTCCAATTCATGTTAGGCCAGCATCTATTCTGTTGTTAGAAGAAAACGGTTGTGTCAATTTTACGTATGAATGGCGATTTGATATTGGCGAGGCTAGTAAAAGTACAGCGTACCGGCATGGAAAAGGGGCCACCGACTATAAAAGTGCACGCGATTACATGTGTGTGTGAGTTGCTTTTACGCAATGAGTTGGTCACGGACTCTTTGAAAGGGTCTGTTTATGACGAAAGACACGTATCTCAAAATGTGAACTACTCCCACTAAGTAACAGCTGCTATTGTGAACACTTTATGGAAACCTTTTCAAATGTGAACACTTTCTAGTATGAAGAGTCTTATCCCTATGGGTATCATTGTTAAAGATCGTAAAGGAACTGCCAATGGCAGATGTGTGGGTGAGGCTGTTGATCAGCGACTCTTGGCAATTTCTTAGTTATAAGTTATAACTGAGTTTTCTTGAACAAATGCATCCTGCTCTATGGTAGCTCATCCCTGTCATAATTTGGTGGAATACCCACCGCCTCTTCCCCTCCCCCATCCCCTGCCCCCCTTCCTCCTTCGTCGCTGTGATCATCATCCTTAATTAGCCATGCGGTGAATCACTAACCTGCTTACTGGCACATAAATCCTACACTACCCTTTCATCCAGCTGATCCATTACACTTGCTTCACCAATCCTAGATTAGATTTTCAGGAAAACATCAAACATTTCATGTTGATAGGAAACTGCTCTAGACCTTTTGACAGTGCTAGTAAATAAATGAAGTATGAACCAGCTGGCGGATTTGGAATTGTATATGCTGTTTGTTATAGATGGTGAAATACGTTTATCATGATAGACATGGAAAACATCTCAACTAGAATAAAGCATGCTATACTAAATCACTTTCCCTATTGGCTGCCATTGAAATTATTTGTTTGTGTTCCCGATAAGTATTCAATCTATGGTTCCATAGTATAAGGTTGAGATATAAAGTAAGATAGTAAAACCTTAGTAAAACTCAGCTTTTTCACTTACAGAACATATACAGCACTTTGAGAGGTTGGTTGCATTCATGGGTACGAAGTTGCATTTCTCGTGTACTATTATTGGCTTGTGTTTCTGTTCATGCATATTTTGAAATATGCAGTTTAAGCAAAGATAGGTATACAAATTACTAGAATTGATACCACATTTGCATTTCCACCTTAGTTGTCTGAGCCAATGATACATAATACGCCGTGGTATTAGTGATCGCGAGGAGGAGAAAGACTGGCTAAATGACTGTGTCGTCACTGTTTGGGAAGCGGTGATGCTAACAACGTTTGATTAGTTAGCTCTGAATGTTTGTCTTCTACTTACCACATGGTGTATTCAGGGAAATATGGAAATAATATATCATTGTCTACGTCATTTCCAGCCCAAGGTCTGGAAAATCACTACCGCTGGTAATGCAATTATTATTTTAAGAATGTCAGAATACTTCACATGCTAAAAGTGCGCTTCCAAAAAGTGTTGCGCTTCATAGGTGAAGCAGTAAAAACTAGACCAAACTTTTTTAATGGGTCAGTTGCATTACTCAGTTATCTCTTGTTTTAATAATAATGGAAAATGTGCTTGATGTTTTCTGTTGGGCATATTTTTTATTGAAAGCCATGACTGATAAAATTGTACTCCTTTATATTGGACGCCCAAATACATGGTATTCGCACTAGTAGGTGACAATACTCTTGTCCGTGTATTGGGATTAGCCTGACCGCCTTTTGCCTCAGTGAACCTGGTTTGCTTCACGCCGCCTCCTCGTTTCCAATGGAAATCACCATGTTTGCTAAATCAGGTATTATTGAAGTAGGTTCTATAACCTACACCAATATTTTCCCTCATAATCTTATATTACAACTGTGAGTCCCTCATGTCAAATATTCTATTTGATAATTCTAGTTAAATGTTGAATTAACCCAACACAGAATGTGTGTTTGAAAGCTTAGTTCAAGCAATGTACGTTCGTATTTATGGAAGGTTATTCAAAGCTTTTTGGGGACTCCAGTAGACGTTTCTGGTGCAAATCCCTATAGTGTAATGTATATTCTAGAAACTGAGTTAGCGACGTACATCCCTTTACCCTCCGACGGGGGCGCTTATGGTGATAGTACCCAATATAAAGGTCATAATTGTTCTAGGATGACCGCAACTTAGTCGTTATCTCCTAGGTTATGATATTGATCGTAACTCCTGTTATTATCGTTTATTGATGGATACATAATGGCAAACGATGAGTCACTAGCTCGGTGGATCTACTGAGGTATCGCATAAAGTTTCCGAGTAACATTTACAAAAGCTTTCAATAAGGGTTAATGGCTATCATCTTATCCCGATATATAATGTTAAATGGCAAGGATAGAGTATAAAGCACGTGATTTAGTATCGTTTTCTCCCATGATTCTCCTATTCCATTAGATTGGTCGCCATGAAGTGGGTCCTCAGACACTCAACACGAGGATGACACCGCCATTGCATATCATCGGAGTGGGAAATCATTAGACCGGCTAGATGTAAATGAACCCGTTGTACCGAACCAAGACTTGCACAAGATGAAGTTTTGTTGGCACTTCATCAAATTAACTACAATCAATAGGACTGTTAATCCGCCCTAATCGCTCCATGTGTATTTCAAGTGGAGATCCGTATGTCTCAATTACCCCCCAAAGTAAGAAATCACGACGCCAGCATGTTCCGCGAAGCAGTATTGTTGACCTGCTAATTAGCAGCGCTGTGATAAATGGCGCTAGTGGTGCGAAGCCGTGTTGAACAGTTGCGCTTTAGAAGGAGAACCATTATAAAATAGGCACGCACTTGATTAAGTAAGCCTTTCCTACTATCAATCACGAGCAGTGGACTACAAAGTGCATCAAATATTTGCTTTGTTTTGTTTTGCACAATATATCTTTCCAACACTTGCAAGAAACATTATCAATCTTGACGCTATAAAATTCTATCTAGCAAAGACTTGCCAGCGAACAAGCGAAACAGATCATAGTCCGATCGCTCTTTCTCGCCCATGCACTGGGCTAGAAGTTCACCTACAGTAGGTCGCTCGGCTGTGAGGCATCCCCTATTAAAAGGGAATTGCCAGCTTCCTTATTGAAGGTTGTGGACAGTGTTGTGGTCTAGGAGACGGCTGGTCTGGGCTGAGAGGCCAGGTGGAAGTGGTGGTGGCTGTAATTAGACTGGTCTCAATCTCTATCTGTGTGTACATTCCCCGGCAATGGCCTGAGACTCGGCCGTAAACAAGAGCTCTCGACGCGAGCCCTAGCCTCTGGTGACGTCAGCTTTCCTGCTTACAGGCACTAATTGCTGTCCGCAGTTCATGCTAGCAGAGCGCTGCTGCCAGACCCGCTCAGGCCCACAAAGCAGCAGAAACCACCGCGGACAACTTCCTCCCATAACCCCCTCCGGCACGCAAAACACTTTCCTCAAAAGAAAATACACTGCCTGGGTTCGAATCCCGGCCTGGGCATGTGAGAAAGTTGCCAGTGACTTGGAGTTAGGCGGTGGTTTTCGCCGGGTACTCCGGTTTCCTCCACTAGTTACAACTGGCTAGTCACGAATTAGCCACAATTGGCATAAATGTGTCGAAAAACGAAATTCAAATTCCTCAAAAAAGTAAGAAAAAATAGGTTAATTTCACCAAATTAGCATATTTTGCAGGTTATGCTAGCCCTAGGGTAGGTTGCCACTTTCACTTGTATTCCTGAAGTACTCTCAATAAATACTACCACTACTGTTAATTAGAAATGGAATTTTATGTATCGTCACTTTTTCTTGCATATTTAGGCTAAATTGGGAGTGTCTTTGTAATTGATTGAAGAAACCACAGTATCCCAAAAATTCCAAAACTTTCTAACCTGCTTCAAAAACGCAATATATATCTGCAGCAGTGGGTAATTGACAGTGAAAAAAGTCGGTGCGCAATGCCGTAGACCACTGAGTCAGCGGGGCATGCCCGCGGAGAGCTGAGTCGCTCGAGCACATTGCGTGTTAGAAGCCCTCCTGCCAGGGCTATTTGCCTGTCCCGCTAAGGGTGTGTTGACAAAGGCGGACAAGAAGGAACGGACTTCTATTAGGAAGTGCCAAGTGCTGATCGGGCCACTTAACTGACACTCACTCCAGGCAGGGGCCAACATGGTCAGCATCGATCCCCCTCCCTGCATTACCCCGCCAACTGCATGATCTGCACATATTGACTAGAGGATGCTGGGTGGACTTCACACGGTTTCTCCTACACTGAAAGCCGTTATTTTGTAATATGGTATTTTATTTGATGTAAGTGAGAAATTTCATTATAACGACAAATACATTACTTTCATTCATTACTAAGTGTCCTGCACCTAATAAGTCGAATACCTTCATACCGTCAAACCACAATCATTTATGAATTCGTTATAACGTCCACGCACTGGACACTTATATAGGTTGATATTCTGTTAGGGTTAGAAAATAACTTCAAAAGTCGTTGAAAATGTCACTCACTAGATTAGTTCGGGATGACCTTCACTTGTTGAGGAAAACATCGTGAAGAGACAAAGAGAAGGAGACTCGAGTAGCAGAGAAGATGAATACTCAGCCGCGTCTGAGAACTTTCCCCAAGTCCCAGTAGCGATGAGCTTTAAAAGATAAAATACATAATTGTGCAATGACGTTATTTCATTCTAAATAACCCGTCAGCATCTTGAAAGTACGCATGTACAGTTACATTCCAGATGCATATTTATATTGGAAAACAGTAATATCATATATTTAACCTGGTGTATATTTCCCGCACTTCCTTATATATTGACCATACTTCATTTCTGCTTTAGGGGAATGATGCTCCGTACGCATTTGTTGAGACAATTCCCATATGATATTTTCTATTTGAATTTTCCGTCGATTAGTGATGAACTAAGTAGCACGAAGCAGTCATTGAACAGACGCAACCTACCATTATTTAAGTCTATAGCATCCAGCTTTCAGCTGGGAAAGTTGAATGGGCATTCTTGCAACCTCATACATTTTCCAATATCGACCGCAATGCATTTTCTAAAAGCAGTTGTTCGTAGTAAAATGCAATGGAATAATGATTCAAATAGCGCCGATTTCATTTCTTCTGTTACCAATGCTTTTTTAGATTCTATGTAAAATAGATGTGTTTTATTTTCTTGTGAGTTCACTCAGTATCGTCATACATTCATACAATGAGAATCTTGTACAGATAATGTGTCATGATGTATACAAAGCAGGTCCCTACTAAGTATACTAGCATATATGTGATCGAGCAAATTACCATGAAAGCAATATTTAAAATAAAAATATGCGAATATGTCAGATTGAATAAGCTTTCATAAATCAGTTGCAATCCTTTCCTATTTCTTAAAAAATAAATCCATTTCATTTGCTAGGAGAGATCAATACTCTTCCGATTTCATTTTCATTTTTAACTTGTAAAAGATATGGTGGTCCATCAGCCTTACGCCTAGCATAAATAACATCTTTTGCTGCTACAAACATCGTATTTACAAGAATGTCATCAATATTTTATCCCAAAATATTTAACAATATCTGATATATTTACATCTAATGCGTCTCCCAACCACAATTCTACACTAGAAAGGCATGGATAACAGACTCTTCACTTACACACTAGAAGCAATTTGGGTCATGTACTAATTCCATTATATGTAAAATTGTACTAGTCATAACCCTATTGTGAATAATCTTGAAGTCAATTAATCTCGAGAAAGTATAGTGACTTGTTCACCTGCAAGTTATAAATGGATTTTGAACTGTTACAAATGCAATATGTACTCTCAATTTCATGGAGTAATTATTGTGGTTACTACCCATTGTAGGATTTGCACATTCTGTCACATAGGTTCCTGCAACCTTTAGTGAAACATTCTGTCAAAGTAAGTTTCAATGGTAAGTGAGATGCCATCATTTCAGGGTGTTTTTTTTTGAGTTTATCAAATAGTTTTGGATTCTAACTCTTGCTGTTTCAAACATTAAAACAATCACACTTAACATGAATCTGCGTTTATTTAGCTGCTTATACAGGTAAAAATTGACGGGTCCAAACGGGCCCGTTATATTGACGGGCCCGCAACAGGCCCGTTACAGGCTCAGAACCTGTTATAACAGGCCCGTAATGGGCTCGTTATAACGGGCCCATTACGGCTCCGTTACGGGCCCGTTATAACGGGCTCGTATGAATAATAAAAATAATGGGACCGTTGCGGGTTTTCAAGCCGTAAAATGTCGATATATTGAGGGATCGAAAAACAGGCCTGTAACGGGCCGGTCAACTTTTACCTGTGTATAGCTGTGCTTATTTATATTTGTTTTTCATTTTCTGTTCACACAAGTTTAGATTTTTTAAAGTATGCATTATCTATCAATTCATTTAGATAGTATTAGGCAGCCAAGGGCGAACATGGTTAACGTACGACATGTTTCATTTAATCGCACATGTTAAACAATGATACGCAATATACTGTTAGTGATAAGACAATGCAGTGTTATTTTCTTTATCAATTATAATACTATTGCAAATAAAATTCAACAATAAACATTACATGGACTTGATTTCACTTTAACCCTTTGAAATTATCCTTTTCATTTTTGCCTCATGAACAGGTTTATTGGTTTCAGTTACTAGTATATGGTTAAAAAATCAGTATGCTTGAATGAGATTCAGTATTTAGCTAATCCGAAACTTCAAAGTTTTGTTTTGCCGTAGCTCAATAACATAATTCTGGGGCCTACTGATGTTCTTCACTTTTTCCATAAAGCTGGGCCACAAGAGCAAGAGTAGTGATAAACAAGTGCAGAGCCAACAATAGCAGCTCTAAGACTGATCCCTCTTTACTGCCCCCTCTCCTCCCCTCCTCCCCAGCACGGAGGGATGCTCACTGCTAGATGGTTATTTATTACTCCTTTACTGAAGTTAATTCATCTTGAGTGCTTAATATTGCTCCTGAGGAGAAGGCCTTACCGCATCCCATTACCATGGCAATGAAGGCCAAAGTCCTTTCGTCGCGGCAAAAACAAACTAACGACTTACCTAAGGTCAAAAATAAATCAGCTCGTTTCCAGCTAACATTTGGCAATATCGATCATGCTCGTTTGTATTAATCTTGTTCTTACTGAAGCTTGTAAAATGCATGAAATGGGATTTTCCTATCAATATCATATCATATTTTTAGAGAAAGAGTCAGCCATTGACATTTTCTTGTTGACGTGGATTCGATTCCTTTTCTAATGATGACATGCTGCATTTGAGCATTCAAGTTGATGCTTTCTCTCATCTTAAAACTTTTTGTAATTACTCCCAAGTAATATATACTTGATCATTGTGTCCTTGAGGGAGGGTGCATATTCATAAAACAGTTTGATTTGGTGTGACTTTTAAAGCAAAAGATTTCTAAGAAATTTCTATATTCTCTTATCATATAGAACTTCTTTGGTGGCATGACGGTTGATACCGTAACACAAATCACAAAGTCCTAGATAAAATACAATGCATGCGTTAGCAGAGATCCTTTGTAGCTTCACTGGGGATTGTGCTAGTTTGCACGATGGCAATGCAAATTTCTTCATCATTGCATGGTCGAAGATCATATGTGTTTAATTATGACAATCAAGCCTTTCATAAATCTTCAAATTGAAAATGTATAGGTAATTTTAGCATTAAATTTAAGTGATTGACGGTATGATATTCAAACCGTTACACGGCACAACTTTTCACGATGTTTGATGGTTACTGTACCATAAACAATTACCCTTGTGTCATAGGTGGGCAAATATAATGTTCTGTACTGGTTTCTATCCTGGTCTATGCGAGGTGAAACTTTTTTCGTAATATGCTGTTTTTTTTATTTGCTCCTCAAACAAACATGAAACATTAAACATGTTCACATCAAGAAATTCAACGAATATTACACAATATGTATATATCATAGGCAATGGTACTAGTTGAGTTGTTTAACTCATACGAGGTGAAACTTGATAGGGAAAAGGACTTCATAAGTTGCACTTTGTCTGGTAGGGTTAGGTACAGGTGCACTATATGATACAAAATACCGATATCGAATCGGATAAAATGGTGCATCAACAAAGTTAAAAATTGTATCGTATAAGATTTGAAATATATCTATAACTTACTTAATTGCCCCCTGGACTGCTGCGTGCGAAGCAAATTTGCTATTCACTAGTGAACTTTTCGAATCTGAAATATATTCAACAAAAGGTAAGGCCTTGGAAGGCATGCAGTATCGTTAAGAATATCGTTAGGGTATCGAATCGTATTGTGAACATTTTAAAGGTGCCAATATCTACGTGTCTGTGTAGCCATCAAAAGCTTTTTGTTTCATTTTAAGTAAATGTCAAGAACCTCCTTACATTAAATACCCTTGTCAATTGGGCACCTTTCTCAGCCAATTGGTGTTCGCCTTACCCCGGCCCACTGTGTTCTCGTTGCAGAGCACTCCTGCTCGCCACCTTTCTCAGCCAATTGGTGTTCGCCTTACCCCGGCCACTGTGTTCACGTTGCAGAGCACTCCTGCTCGCCACCTTTCTCAGCCAATTGGTGTTCGCCTTACCCCGCCCACTGTGTTCACGTTGCAGAGCACTCCTGTTCGCCACCTTTCTCAGCCAATTGGTGTTCGCCTTACCCCGGCCACTGTGTTCACGTTGCAGAGCACACCTGTTCGCCACCTTTCTCAGCCAATTGGTGTTCGCCTTACCCCGGCCACTGTGTTCACGTTGCAGAGCACTCCTGCTCGCCACCTTTCTCAGCCAATTGGTGTTCGCCTTACCCCGCCCACTGTGTTCACGTTGCAGAGCACTCCTGTTCGCCACCTTTCTCAGCCAATTGGTGTTCGCCTTACCCCGGCCCACTGTGTTCACGTTGCAGAGCACTCCTGTTCGCCACCTTTCTCAGCCAATTGGTGTTCGCCTTACCCCGGCCCACTGTGTTCTCGTTGCAGAGCACTCCTGCTCGCCACCTTTCTCAGCCAATTGGTGTTTGCCTTACCCCGGCCCACTGTGTTCACGTTGCAGAGCACTCCTGCTCGCCACCTTTCTCAGCCAATTGGTGTTTGCCTTACCCCGGCCCACTGTGTTCTCGTTGCAGAGCACTCCTGCTCGCCACCTTTCTCAGCCAATTGGTGTTCGCCTTACCCCGGCCACTGTGTTCACGTTGCAGAGCACTCCTGTTCGCCACCTTTCTCAGCCAATTGGTGTTCGCCTTACCCCGGCCAACTGTGTTCACGTTGCAGAGCACTCCTGTTTGCCACCTTTCTCAGCCAATTGGTGTTCGCCTTACCCCGGCCACTGTGTTCACATTGCAGAGCACTCCTGCTCGCCGCCTTTCTCAGCCAATTGGTGTTCGCCTTACCCCGGTCCACCGTGTTCACGTTGCAGAGCACTCCTGTTCGCCACCTTTCTCAGCCAATTGGTGTTCGCCTTACCCCGGCCACTGTGTTCACATTGCAGAGCACTCCTGCTCGCCGCCTTTCTCAGCCAATTGGTGTTCCCCTTACCCCGGTCCACCGTGTTCACGTTGCAGAGCACTCCTGTCCGCCACCTTTCTCAGCCAATTGGTGTTCGCCTTACCCCGGCCCACTGTGTTCTCGTTGCAGAGCACTCCTGCTCGCCACCTTTCTCAGCCAATTGGTGTTCGCCTTACCCCGGCCACTGTGTTCACGTTGCAGAGCACTCCTGTTCGCCACCTTTCTCAGCCAATTGGTGTTCGCCTTACCCCGGCCACTGTGTTCACGTTGCAGAGCACTCCTGTTCGCCACCTTTCTCAGCCAATTGGTGTTCGCCTTACCCCGGCCCACTGTGTTCACGTTGCAGAGCACTCCTGTTCGCCACCTTTCTCAGCCAATTGGTGTTCGCCTTACCCCGCCCACTGTGTCCACGTTGCAGAGCACTCCTGTTCGCCACCTTTCTCAGCCAATTGGTGTTCGCCTTACCCCGGCCCACTGTGTTCACGTTGCAGAGCACTCCTGTTCGCCACCTTTCTCAGCCAATTGGTGTTCGCCTTACCCCGGCCCACCGTGTTCACGTTGCAGAGCACTCCTGTTCGCCACCTTTCTCAGCCAATTGGTGTTTGCCTTACCCCGGCCCACTGTGTTCACGTTGCAGAGCACTCCTGCTCGCCACCTTTCTCAGCCAATTGGTGTTCGCCTTACCCCGGCCACTGTGTTCACGTTGCAGAGCACTCCTGCTCGCCACCTTTCTCAGCCAATTGGTGTTCGCCTTACCCCGCCCACTGTGTTCACGTTGCAGAGCACTCCTGTTCGCCACCTTTCTCAGCCAATTGGTGTTCGCCTTACCCCGGCCACTGTGTTCACGTTGCAGAGCACTCCTGCTCGCCACCTTTCTCAGCCAATTGGTGTTCGCCTTACCCCGCCCACTGTGTTCACGTTGCAGAGCACTCCTGTTCGCCACCTTTCTCAGCCAATTGGTGTTCGCCTTACCCCGGCCACTGTGTTCACGTTGCAGAGCACACCTGTTCGCCACCTTTCTCAGCCAATTGGTGTTCGCCTTACCCCGGCCACTGTGTTCACGTTGCAGAGCACTCCTGCTCGCCACCTTTCTCAGCCAATTGGTGTTCGCCTTACCCCGCCCACTGTGTTCACGTTGCAGAGCACTCCTGTTCGCCACCTTTCTCAGCCAATTGGTGTTCGCCTTACCCCGGCCCACTGTGTTCACGTTGCAGAGCACTCCTGTTCGCCACCTTTCTCAGCCAATTGGTGTTCGCCTTACCCCGGCCCACTGTGTTCTCGTTGCAGAGCACTCCTGCTCGCCACCTTTCTCAGCCAATTGGTGTTTGCCTTACCCCGGCCCACTGTGTTCACGTTGCAGAGCACTCCTGCTCGCCACCTTTCTCAGCCAATTGGTGTTCGCCTTACCCCGGCCCACTGTGTTCTCGTTGCAGAGCACTCCTGCTCGCCACCTTTCTCAGCCAATTGGTGTTCGCCTTACCCCGGCCACTGTGTTCACGTTGCAGAGCACTCCTGTTCGCCACCTTTCTCAGCCAATTGGTGTTCGCCTTACCCCGGCCCACCGTGTTCACGTTGCAGAGCACTCCTGTTCGCCACCTTTCTCAGCCAATTGGTGTTCGCCTTACCCCGGCCACTGTGTTCACGTTGCAGAGCACTCCTGTTCGCCACCTTTCTCAGCCAATTGGTGTTCGCCTTACCCCGGCCACTGTGTTCACATTGCAGAGCACTCCTGCTCGCCGCCTTTCTCAGCCAATTGGTGTTTGCCTTACCCCGGTCCACCGTGTTCACGTTGCAGAGCACTCCTGTTCGCCACCTTTCTCAGCCAATTGGTGTTCGCCTTACCCCGGCCACTGTGTTCACATTGCAGAGCACTCCTGCTCGCCGCCTTTCTCAGCCAATTGGTGTTCGCCTTACCCCGGTCCACCGTGTTCACGTTGCAGAGCACTCCTGTCCGCCACCTTTCTCAGCCAATTGGTGTTCGCCTTACCCCGGCCCACTGTGTTCTCGTTGCAGAGCACTCCTGCTCGCCACCTTTCTCAGCCAATTGGTGTTCGCCTTACCCCGGCCACTGTGTTCACGTTGCAGAGCACTCCTGTTCGCCACCTTTCTCAGCCAATTGGTGTTCGCCTTACCCCGGCCACTGTGTTCACGTTGCAGAGCACTCCTGTTCGCCACCTTTCTCAGCCAATTGGTGTTCGCCTTACCCCGGCCCACTGTGTTCACGTTGCAGAGCACTCCTGTTCGCCACCTTTCTCAGCCAATTGGTGTTCGCCTTACCCCGCCCACTGTGTCCACGTTGCAGAGCACTCCTGTTCGCCACCTTTCTCAGCCAATTGGTGTTCGCCTTACCCTGGCCCACTGTGTTCACGTTGCAGAGCACTCCTGTTCGCCACCTTTCTCAGCCAATTGGTGTTCGCCTTACCCCGGCCCACCGTGTTCATGTTGCAGAGCACTCCTGTTCGCCACCTTTCTCAGCCAATTGGTGTTCGCCTTACCCCAGCCCACTGTGTTCACGTTGCAGAGCACTCCTGCTCGCCACCTTTCTCAGCCAATTGGTGTTCGCCTTACCCCGGCCACTGTGTTCACGTTGCAGAGCACTCCTGCTCGCCACCTTTCTCAGCCAATTGGTGTTCGCCTTACCCCGGCCCACTGTGTTCACGTTGCAGAGCACTCCTGCTCGCCACCTTTCTCAGCCAATTGGTGTTCGCCTTACCCCGGCCACTGTGTTCACGTTGCAGAGCACTCCTGCTCGCCACCTTTCTCAGCCAATTGGTGTTCGCCTTACCCCGCCCACTGTGTTCACGTTGCAGAGCACTCCTGTTCGCCACCTTTCTCAGCCAATTGGTGTTCGCCTTACCCCGGCCACTGTGTTCACGTTGCAGAGCACTCCTGCTCGCCACCTTTCTCAGCCAATTGGTGTTCGCCTTACCCCGCCCACTGTGTTCACGTTGCAGAGCACTCCTGTTCGCCACCTTTCTCAGCCAATTGGTGTTCGCCTTACCCCGGCCACTGTGTTCACGTTGCAGAGCACACCTGTTCGCCACCTTTCTCAGCCAATTGGTGTTCGCCTTACCCCGGCCACTGTGTTCACGTTGCAGAGCACTCCTGCTCGCCACCTTTCTCAGCCAATTGGTGTTCGCCTTACCCCGCCCACTGTGTTCACGTTGCAGAGCACTCCTGTTCGCCACCTTTCTCAGCCAATTGGTGTTCGCCTTACCCCGGCCCACTGTGTTCACGTTGCAGAGCACTCCTGTTCGCCACCTTTCTCAGCCAATTGGTGTTCGCCTTACCCCGGCCCACTGTGTTCTCGTTGCAGAGCACTCCTGCTCGCCACCTTTCTCAGCCAATTGGTGTTTGCCTTACCCCGGCCCACTGTGTTCACGTTGCAGAGCACTCCTGCTCGCCACCTTTCTCAGCCAATTGGTGTTCGCCTTACCCCGGCCCACTGTGTTCTCGTTGCAGAGCACTCCTGCTCGCCACCTTTCTCAGCCAATTGGTGTTCGCCTTACCCCGGCCACTGTGTTCACGTTGCAGAGCACTCCTGTTCGCCACCTTTCTCAGCCAATTGGTGTTCGCCTTACCCCGGCCCACCATGTTCACGTTGCAGAGCACTCCTGTTCGCCACCTTTCTCAGCCAATTGGTGTTCGCCTTACCCCGGCCACTGTGTTCACGTTGCAGAGCACTCCTGTTCGCCACCTTTCTCAGCCAATTGGTGTTCGCCTTACCCCGGCCACTGTGTTCACATTGCAGAGCACTCCTGCTCGCCGCCTTTCTCAGCCAATTGGTGTTTGCCTTACCCCGGTCCACCGTGTTCACGTTGCAGAGCACTCCTGTTCGCCACCTTTCTCAGCCAATTGGTGTTCGCCTTACCCCGGCCACTGTGTTCACATTGCAGAGCACTCCTGCTCGCCGCCTTTCTCAGCCAATTGGTGTTCGCCTTACCCCGGTCCACCGTGTTCACGTTGCAGAGCACTCCTGTCCGCCACCTTTCTCAGCCAATTGGTGTTCGCCTTACCCCGGCCCACTGTGTTCTCGTTGCAGAGCACTCCTGCTCGCCACCTTTCTCAGCCAATTGGTGTTCGCCTTACCCCGGCCACTGTGTTCACGTTGCAGAGCACTCCTGTTCGCCACCTTTCTCAGCCAATTGGTGTTCGCCTTACCCCGGCCACTGTGTTCACGTTGCAGAGCACTCCTGTTCGCCACCTTTCTCAGCCAATTGGTGTTCGCCTTACCCCGGCCCACTGTGTTCACGTTGCAGAGCACTCCTGTTCGCCACCTTTCTCAGCCAATTGGTGTTCGCCTTACCCCGCCCACTGTGTCCACGTTGCAGAGCACTCCTGTTCGCCACCTTTCTCAGCCAATTGGTGTTCGCCTTACCCTGGCCCACTGTGTTCACGTTGCAGAGCACTCCTGTTCGCCACCTTTCTCAGCCAATTGGTGTTCGCCTTACCCCGGCCCACCGTGTTCACGTTGCAGAGCACTCCTGTTTGCCACCTTTCTCAGCCAATTGGTGTTCGCCTTACCCCAGCCCACTGTGTTCACGTTGCAGAGCACTCCTGCTCGCCACCTTTCTCAGCCAATTGGTGTTCGCCTTACCCCGGCCACTGTGTTCACGTTGCAGAGCACTCCTGTTCGCCACCTTTCTCAGCCAATTGGTGTTCGCCTTACCCTGGCCCACTGTGTTCACGTTGCAGAGCACTCCTGTTCGCCACCTTTCTCAGCCAATTGGTGTTCGCCTTACCCCGGCCCACCGTGTTCACGTTGCAGAGCACTCCTGTTCGCCACCTTTCTCAGCCAATTGGTGTTCGCCTTACCCCAGCCCACTGTGTTCACGTTGCAGAGCACTCCTGCTCGCCACCTTTCTCAGCCAATTGGTGTTCGCCTTACCCCGGCCACTGTGTTCACGTTGCAGAGCACTCCTGCTCGCCACCTTTCTCAGCCAATTGGTGTTCGCCTTACCCCGGCCCACAGTGTTCATGTTGCAGAGCACTCCTGCTCGCCACCTTTCTCAGCCAATTGGTGTTCGCCTTACCCCGGCCCACTGTGTTGTCGTTGCAGAGCACTCCTGCTCGCCACCTTTCTCAGCCAATTGGTGTTCGCCTTACCCCGGCCCACTGTGTTCACGTTGCAGAGCACTCCTGCTTGCCACCTTTCTCAGCCAATTGGTGTTCGCCTTACCCCGGCCCACTGTGTTCATGTTGCAGAGCACTCCTGCTCGCCACCTTTCTCAGCCAATTAGTGTTCGCCTTACCCCGGCCCACTGTGTTCACGTTGCAGAGCACTCCTGCTTGCCACCTTTCTCAGCCAATTGGTGTTCGCCTTACCCCGGCCCACTTTGTTCACGTTGCAGAGCACTCCTGCTTGCCACCTTTCTCAGCCAATTGGTGTTCGCCTTACCCCGGTCCACCGTGTTCACGTTGCAGAGCACTCCTGCTCGCCACCTTTCTCAGCCAATTGGTGTTCGCCTTACCCCGGCCACTGTGTTCACGTGCAGAGCACCCCTGCTTGCCGCCGCTGGCCACACATGCTACCTTACTCTCCCTTCTGAAAGGGGATGCAGATTTTCCATCGATTGAATTCAGTGTAACTATCAAAGGTGGGCCAGTGATCAGTCCTGCTGAACAGCTGATACTGCTGCTGTAGGAGACACGGTGATGATCAGGAGTTAGTTGCAATAGAACGGAGTGGCGAGGGCAGGGGACTTTCAGTTCGGAGGCACTTCTAGAAAACGAGCGCATACTCTCGCTGTAAAACAAGCGGGATGGGCATGTTTTTTCCAGATATTCTGCCTGTCCACGAAAACTGTAACGAAGAATGTAATCATGGGTATAGCAAATGATGGTAAATTGTTAATCAGGGTAACTATTATTGGTGGCATGCCCAGAGGTGGTATTAATGATCATGTGCCACGTCTTCTAGCCTGTCCCGGGAGCCTTTTTTTAAACAGACTGCCAGCAAAAACATTTCTTAACGGCATTCTTTCTGTAGAATGTCAGCATGTTGTTGAAAGATGGGGTCATTTAAAAGTCAGCAATTTGGCTATTAGCAATTCGAATAGACCGAGCTTCGGGGTAGAGAAGCATGCAGGAAGTGCGAAATACATCGCTCA
>OZ012695.1:9203376-9213376 GCA_963942565.1 Maea johnstoni
CGCCAGTGATCTGCGGACACGCCCAGCTTTGCTGCTGGCTGTGTAGGAGTGGGGACTGTAGGTCCCAGAGTGCGTGGGGATTAGGCCTACATTGTACTTCATCTCGACAAGACAGGACGTATCCAGCTGACATCCACTTCCTCCTTCAAGGACAGTCAGGAAAGGGAGCTGGAATCGCTCACTAAATTGCCCAGTAACGTATTCTATAAGAAAAATCGATTCGAATATTTTTCAACACAAGAATAATTCTCTATAAAATGCATCATCCACTTTTTTATTTCAAATCAAAAAAATGACGCACAATTGCACGTACAATTAGAAATACATATTTTCATCAGAAGCTTAAACTGGAAATTAAAAAACAGTTAAACAAGTACACTTTGCATATATATCTTTAATGATATATTGTTAAAATGAAAATTGGGATACTAGTATATAATAAAATGGATCTAGTTTCCACCACTCAGAGGCCTGCACTATGTGTGAATACCCCGTAAAGAACTTTGATCTTTTTACATTTGGTTCACTGTTAAGGATTATTTGAAGGTCATGCTTAAGCCTTCAGGAGTCATAATAAAAATTCATGAAACTGAGCGGCAATGCATGTACAGCAGAATTAGGCCTTTCCCTAAAGGTATATACCAGAAATAAACGATGGACCTAGTTTTAAAGATGCTAACGAAGACATTAAATTCGTACTTTTTCAAGCAGATTTGCGATAAATACGGACAATCCTCCGCTACTCCAACAGTACGCCCAGCAATGGCCAGATTGTGTCACTTACACAATCTGGCGCCGGTTTCTAAAAGGAAAACAAACGGCGCACGTCACAGAACACGCGGATTACCTTTGTAGGGGGAAAATGCTGCATAATTTCAGCTAGTTAACTTCATGGTAAAACTTATATTTTTTCTGTTTTATCGTGGCAGAAACGTTTTTCCAGCACTCGTGGATTGGAATACAGATACTCTTGCACTCGTGAGTTATTCTGTCTTGGGATTCCCCAGACCTCTTCCCAAGACACGAACTCGCTCAGTCGTGCGAGCGGTACGTCTTCCCATCCGCTCCTCGTGACGGAGGCTCTAGATGTTCCTTGCAGGAGTACCTTGCTAATTTCTCACGTGTTTGCCGCTGATCTGCTGCTGCATGCAGTTTGACGGGAGTTTGCGAGATTCAATCAAGCAGCGCTAGCGATTATGAACACGCAATTGTTGCACAAGGCTATAGGAAGCGTGTCATACATACATACATACATACATAAGTACGTACGTACGTACATATTTACATGCATATATGCCTACATACATACATACATACGTACGTACGTATTTACGCATATACATACATACATACATACATACATACATACATACATACATACATACATACATACATACATAGTTGAAGCATACATCTGACTACAACTTAGGATATTTTCGTAGTTTATGTTTTTAATGAGAAAGTTACTTTCAAAAGTTTCATCATGTTTTACCCGGCAATGAGCAGTTTAATATATATAGAAGGAATGTCTCGAGCCGTGTATACATATAAAGGTTTCTTATCTAATATTTGTCAAATAATGCAACCGAAAATCTTGTTATGCGTGAGTCATACATTGTAACTTACATTTATTTGTAGTAAACCAAACTGTTGTAATGCTTATTTGAATTAATCAAATTCAAACTAGGTTCATGTAATGGTTGCAGAAGACTTGTCATCGGGAGAGGGACTACGAATATACAATGCACTGCTGCCGTACATCGATTCTGTTTTAGTTCTTTTCTGCTGGTCGGTTATGTAACCGGAAAGAAAGAGCATTCATCTCCAAGCTTCCCATCTGCCTACTACTGCTGCTTCTACTTCTTTGCATGATTATTGACATTTAGGCAGGACAGACAGTGTTATATTACCACGTCAATATCTCATAGTGCCAACCAGTAAAACAAATAAAAAAGATCTCACTGTGTGGCATCCGCCTATCAGTAAATTCTCACATAGTTAATCCGAACTTGTCTGAATTCAAGGAATATTCTTTATCGTCGCGTTTTCTGGCATGCTGAGATAATTCACGACTAGCCTCTTGGTAACGATGGAGGAAGCCGGAGTACCCGGAAGAATGAGACTAACTCTGAAACTAGAAACGTTTTCATGTGCATTCATCGTATGACATTGGATTAATCAAGTCGAGTTTATATATATTATTATAAATTATATTATATATATATATATATATATATATATATATATATATATATATATATATATATATATATATATATATATATATATATATATATATATATATATATATATATATATATGTATATATATATATATATATATATATGTATATATGTATATATATATATATATATATATATATGTATATATATATATATATATATATATATATATATATATATATGTATATATATATATATATATATATATATATATATATATATATATATATATATATATATATATATATATATATATATATAAATATGTGAAGATATACGCACATATGCGTGCAGAACTATGGTATGGTATGATTCTAGGGCTAGATTACTCGTCATGTACTTCATATAATCACCGTGAAATGACATCATGCGTATGGGTCTTAGGCATTTAGATAAGCAGTTCAATTAGACATGCGTATGCTTGTAGTTCAGACTATCATTATATTTGTATGCATGTGGCTGCACATAACATATATCACATTTCGATGGACCTGAACATACGTTCGTAGTCTCACAGTAGAATTAGTCAAAGGTGTATGTATGTTTGTGCCATGGACTAACAGCAGCTTATCTGGCTCTGTGCGGCGTAACGGTGTGGCTCCACTTAGGCAGTCCGCGTGTTGGTTTATGATGCGCCATGTTTGGTATTACTCTGTTTCCCCAAGGAGAACATTTCAGCAATCAATAGCGTCCAGGTGCTGGATGTGTGGTTTTTGTTTAAGCCTATTTAATCTGCCTTATCTGGGGGGCAATCGTCGAACACGAGCCAACAGGATCTCTGGTTTCTTTCCACGCGAATTAAGAGAGGATAGAGAAAAGCAAAGACATGTAATCGCTCGATAATTATCACTAACCAACTGCAGCACACGTGATAGTAACGGCTTCTCTTTAGCCAAGAAGAGGCTCTACTAATGTTCAAGGTTTGCAATCAGGGATATGAACTTACTTAGTTATTTGAAATTACAACTGGCCAAGAAATTTATGCGTAAGGACATTCAGATAATTACAAAGTATTTTAGATTAAAAAGCATGACACCAAAGCATTTTAAAAGGTTTTGGAAGACATAGAAATATAGGTGCATGTGTCACAGATGGACACATACTTTGAATACTATGCAATGAGAAAGAAAGGAATGGGTTTTAACGTCTATTTCAATAGCCTAGGTCCCACTGCGACAAGATAGAAACCCGGAACCGGGAAGAAATTCCCTTCTCTTCACGAGTATTTCCAAGGGGTCTTTCAGTTACAGAAGGACCATAGACAGCCCTCCACGACGGCACACATTTATACAGCGACCGGGTCTTACACATCGTGTGGTAAAGTGTGGAGATCACCTTTAACGTGTATAAGTATGTGACGATGATTGTTAAAAAGAAAAAGGACATAGTAAAGATTATCGCCAATCTCTGCCAAATATACAAAGAAATCTATAGGGTTTTCATACTTTCATACTTTAACGTATGGACATCATCTAAAAGAAGTTATGTCCTATGCTTCTAACTTTTTACAGCTTTGCTGACTGTAGAATTAACCTTGCTAATTTTCTTATTGTCAATTACATGTATGTGTGTGAGCGTGAATGTGGGAATCATTTAAACTATTAGCGAAAGGCGTTAGGCGAGTGCAGAGTAACGTGTATGATAAAGTAATGTTATCCTATCCATACGCCATTCTTGTCGATTTAGCACTAAGGAGACGGATGCTTACAGTATCCCCATATAGACATCTCTAATCAATTTTGTCCCCGAATGGGCTATCAGGGACCTTAAAGTCAAGATGTGAAATGAGGCAAATTCATCACTTTGATGAAACTCACTTATCCGTTGTAGAGTAGGTCACTACAAGATACCTTAAACATTAACCCGTAAGCGTTCGTAATACTGATATGAAACTAATTCATGCTACACATATATATATATATATATATATATATATATATATATATATATATATATATATATATATATATATATATATATATATATATATATATATATATATATATATATATATATATATATATATATATATATATTTATCTCATGATTGGCAAAATTCTAGGCTTTTGATTGGTCAATTGGCATATGATATGAAGTTGTATTAACCTCTCAGAATCCTATATTAACCTCCCAGTATTTGTATGTATGTATGTATGTTCATTTTTATCACTTATGCAGAGGTCGAGGAGGCAATCATGAGATAAATTCGTTATCAACTGTTTTGGAGTATGATACAACTAATATCTCGCAATCAGAGGGCTGTATCACCCGAGGCGCAGCCGAGGGTGATACAGCCCTCTGATTGCGAGATATAAGTTGTATCATACTCCAAAACAGTTGATAACTAATAATATATATATATATATATATATATATATATATATATATATATATATATATATATATATATATATATATATATATATATATATATATATATACATATAAATATATATATATATATATATATATATATATGTATATATATATATATATATATATATGTATATATATATATATATATGTATATATATATATATATATGTATATATATATATATATATATATATATATATATATATATATATATATATATATATATATATATATATATATATATATATATATATAGGCGTATGATGATAAACATTCTTGCTCGATTTTGTTAATTTTTCCAACTACTAAAGCGCACAACAGACATCATATGGCAGTCCTCTACTGTCAGGATGACATCCGCTATAATAGCAACGTTACAGTTGCCGGCAAGGTGCCACCTGGGGAATTAGTTTCTGGTTCAATACCAAAAAGGAATCCAGGGTTGGTTTTCTGGTGCCATTCACTAATGAGGGCTATTAACCTCAAATCCACTTATAGTCCTATTGCCGTGAACCGCGTGCACTCGAACGCTCAATCAAATACAGAGTACTTAATATCGATCGTTATTTGAGCCTAATAATTTCACGTAATGTACAGCTGATTTGAGAACCTAGAGAAACAGCCCTTTTAAAGCAGTGTTCATAGAAGATAGAGTGTATACGCATGAATCATACAGAGCAGAAGGAAGGGGTTTTCTGAATATTAAAATCGAGTAAGGCATATTGAGATTCTTATTAATTATTGGCGAAACAATTACGCACAAATGTAGGTATCTTATATTTCGTTTTTGATTTAGAAAACGCCATATAATGCTCAAGCAGGCAGGTTCCATCGTATTTCCTTAAATGCTTTTATCACCGTCATTGTAGCTAGCAAGTTGAATTAGAGACGCTCCTTATAATGATAGACACGTACTCTGTTCGGTGCGGTATTCCAATATATCGATCCTCAACAGCCGCATTGATTTTTGGTGATACTTCAGCCGTCCTAGCAACATCAAGAAATGAATGCATAATTTCGGTTTCCTAAACCCGCTAATCTGCATTTAGTAACGTTTGTAGCATGACACCTTAACCGTTCCGATTGGTTGCTGAACCTCTAGGTTGGACCATTGCACGTCCACTGCCCGCTCTCTCTCCACATTGCTCATGACGTCGGCTACAAATCTGCTTTCTGGCTTCTGAGGAAGTTCAGTGACTTGGTGGCTTTTCTAGGATAGTCCTCTTTTCCTTCAGAATAGGGGCACGTAGCTGGTCTAGATTAAGCCATTTCGAGGCCTTGACAAAGCAAAATATGTATACGAGTGTGCCCCCCCTCTCTCTCTCTCTCTCTCTCTCTCTCTCTCTCTCTCTCTCTCTCTCTCTCTCTCTCTATATATATATATATATATATATATATATATATATGTATGTATGTATGTATGTATGTATGTATGTATGTATGTATGTATGTATGTATATATATATATATATATATATATATATATATATATATATATATATATATATATATATATATATATATATATATATATATATATATGTATATACATGTATATGTATGTGTCTATTGCCCTAAAATTCATGTTTATACACACCTTACTATAGGACATACTGAAGCCGAAATTCCATGCGCTGTATGTCTCCAAGAGGAAAATGGTACATGCAGCACAGTTTAACTTGACAACTGGGATGACACCAACAATATGTCTCCTTAGCGACAGCACAAATGGAACGCCATCTTGGATCAAGACGGGAAGGATTACATTTGATGGATCAATCTTACCGCGTTCTCATTATATCAACATCGTTTTTATGAATGGTTGATACAGCATTAAAATAAAAAAAAAGATACTCGGCGTCTCATGAGGGTCTGGCTCGAGTATCATCATGAGGTAAATCAAGTTGGTTTCAGATAGCGTTAGAAAGATATATAATACTATAATACTTTAAGTTATCTTGCCACAAGCCCTTTATGGAAGAATGAATATATTACGTCATATCCCTTATAGCATTGTTATTTTTGCACAGCCAAAGTGAAACCTTTAGACTGAGGACAGCTTTATGTTTGATGAAAAAGCGTCCTAATTAAGAATTGTATATATCACTAAATATAAGTGTATTTGAAATGTTGTATCTCCAGCATGCGAACGTGAGCCTATTTGGCTGGGGACTGCGTGTTTAAGCGAGCGTAAGGGTAGAATCGATTATGTGTGATCACTTTGAAATGTCCAAGTAATAAACTTCTCCTACCCACTTCTCGTGTCTAAAATACCATCCACGCCTTGCAGCCACTCTCTCGCCTATCAAGATTATCCCACATTCAGTCCATCATCATCCCTCCTCAATGCGCAGTACACCGCCCTCCCACACACAAACCCCTCTGTTTGGTACCTTCACTCTACTCCATTCACCTCCCATTAAGCTTCCCGAAGTCTGCCTTCCAACTCGTGACTATGATACCCCTCTTCTACACATCATATGCCCTCTCTAACAGCCAGTCAAACCCCTCTCCCAGACATCACCCCTTTCGTCACGGCATCTCTCATCCTACTGGACATCTACCCCTTTCATCCGTCATGTTCATTCTTTTACCCACCGGCTGTTCGTGGCCCCTTTCACCGTCCATGACACCGCCTATCACGAAGGCATTTGTCCATATCTACCTGGCCTGACCTTTTTTGGTAGTATTTACCCAAGTACTGTCTGGTCTGACATCCATCGGGTTGTTACACAAAGCCCTGACTAGGTGATCCCTCAGATTTTTAGGTCTCCTGAAGCCCTTAGTGATCCTCCAATTTATGATTGGTCTGGTGATGCTAGAATGGTCAAGGAGGTCCCGGCTCTTCCTGATTATGCTGTCTAAAAAACTTCCAGATGGATGAAAAGTGCTGATTAAGATAATTTCAACAGGAATATCTTCTAAATTCCCCCTATCTTTCAAAGTGGGGGGGGGGGGGGGGTAGAGTTATGCCTGTCTGTCCTTATGGTAAGCTCTATCAACAGCTGTCTGCAGGATAATCTGCATCTAGAGAATAACCTGCTAGTTTTTGCTATGAAAAACAAAGTCATCAGTTTGCTGCAGATGCGTCTAACCCTTAAAAACTGGCTGTACGGAAAAGCCTTTTTACAGTTTTTTGGATGACATGACTTTAAACTTAAGTAATTGTGTGCATCGGTAGGCTTCGTTAAAAGTGAGGTGAATAGTTCATTATTTATGGAAACTGTAACGTCCAAGAAGTGTATTTCTGACTTTGAAATGTCCGTTTCAAATTTAATTGATTAAACCACCTGGTTAAAATGTTGTTCGAATTTCTTAAATTTGTCCAGACCATGAGTCCAAATTTGGAATATATTGTCAAGAAACCCAACCCATAACAAGGGTTGTCTCTCGAACCAGCCCATATATGTGTTGGCAAATGAGGGAGCCACCTTCGTTCTCATCGCTGTGCCCCCTACTGGGAGGAAATGTCTTTCAGCAAAAGAGAAATTATTCATGGTAAGTACTTTTTCTAGTGAGATTGACGGTTTAAGTCTATGTTGGCCACTGCTCAGCAGGGCTGATTTGGCTGCCTCTATACCCTGTTGGTTTGGGATATTGGTGTACAAGCTGGAAATATCCATTGTAATCAAGAGGCTATCCGGTGGGAGTCGCCCGATTCTGTCTAATTTTTTCAAAAAATGTGTAATGTCCTGAACATAGGATGGTAAGATTTTAACTGTAGGTTGATGAAAGAAGTTGACAAATTGGTAAATTCTTTCCTTGGGGCAACCATTGCCTGAAACTATAGGCCGCCCTGGCAGATATTTAGATTGTTTATGGAGTTTTGGGAGCATATAGAAAAGAGAAGTTCTTTCTTTGCACATGATAAATATTCATCTCATTGTTGTCTAACATAGTTCTGAGAAAGGTGTTAATATCTTTAGAGCGTTGAGAGGTAAATTCTTTGTGGGTCTCAATGTAAAATATTGGATCAGACAGCTGTCTGAGACCTTCATTAATATAGTCGAGTACATCTTGTACAACAACTGCCCTACCCTTGTCGGCAGGTTTGATAACAATAGCCTTATTGTTTGAAAGTGATTTGATGGCTAACTGCTCTTCTTTAGGTAGATTATGAAATTTATTGGGTGGCATTTTGTGTGTCAAAAGGTCCATTTCATTTTGTCTTGTGAATAGTTCCAGTGATGTCACTGGAGGGGGTTTCCATTTTCCATTTAAATTTCTGATGACTAAACCCATGGTCATCATTGTTATCGTCCTAAACCTCTTCTTCTTGCAGCTGACTAAAGAAGAGTTTCCTACGTAGCCTCATGTGGAATTTATTGAGGTTGTCTCTTAAATCCCTGAAATTTGGTTCCCCAGGTGTGGGGCAAAACTTCAAATCCCACTTAAGTACTCTGATTTCACTAGCATTGAGTTGGTGGGATGATAAATTAACAATTTAGGTATCCCCTTTGGATAGCTTGCTGTTATTAGTAAAGTTCAAACATGAATATGCACTGTCATCTTCAACTTGAAGAAAGTGGTATGAATTATGTACAGATGCTACAGATTGCATTATAAATAAGCCAAAAATAGGCCTTGGTTGCCATTCAGAAAGTGTTCCACCTATGGAAGTGTTTAATGAAGAAGGATATTTAATTTGACAGCTTCTTCTAAACATTTTCTCTACCTTATATAGTGCAGTGGCCTAGACATGTAGACGTCGCATGGCTCAGTGGAATCTCTCTACGTGCAGTCTCTTCAATTTGGCTTCACATTACCCTCGTCCACTTAATCGACGTTTGCTCCCATACCGTAGAGGAGATAATATGATTTCAATTCACTCTGTGTCGTAGATCGGACACTTTAATGTCCCGAGCTGATCCCAAGCCCACCCCAATCCCTGCCGATACCATTACCTTTATGCCAGCTCAGATCAGATATCATTGCCCTCCTTATCTGCTTCGATGGTGTGGCGTGGAAGATTGGGGAAGGGGTGAGCCCATTGGGGGCTAATAGGGAGTAGGAGAGGGGATGAGGGTAGGTGTGACCTTGACCTTGACATATGCTGAGACGTGACGTCATAGCAGGGGGCGGCTGGTGGCACAGTAAGTCAGATGACGTGGCTTTAACACAATAGCAGGCCAGCACCATTATCAAATACAGGACAAACAATGTTCTCAGTAGCTAACCATGTTATGGTAATATTGTTGTATACACACACATATATATGTGCTTTAAATGTCATGCTCTACTCAAAGCAGACCATGGATACTGATACCCTGCATGCTTGAGGTATCAAGATGTCCTATGATGTACATGGTAAAAGTAGATATATTGTGCCTACAATATTGGGACATATTTTCGGACGACAATACATAGTAACATTGCATACA
>OZ012695.1:9215876-9251876 GCA_963942565.1 Maea johnstoni
GATATATATATATATATATATATATATATATATATATATATATATATATATATATATATATATATATATATATATATATATATATATATATATATATATATATATATATACACACTTGGGGTAGATTGTAGTCAAACAAACGTATTGTAGCGAGTAACTTGAAAACAACCCCACAAGCTCTCGTAAGTACAACTGACAGCATTATTGGGTACCGCGTGAAAATGTCCACTCTCGTTCCATATGTGGTCAGCGTACAGCTTTTTGAGGTTTTAGGAAATCGTGTTTAGCAATCACATATGTTTTGTTACATGCAGTGTATTAAGGGAAAAACGCTTTTATAACAATGATGTTCTGTTAATGAATTTGACATCGTATCTTGACTGGGTGGTACATGTAGTTATGCCCATATCGATGAGATTACCTTATATGGTTAGACACAATTCCTGTGAATATGGAAACGATGAGAGCTTTCAATAAGGATGGTGAGATACCTGGAGCAACTTATCAACTTGCTCCTCGTGTTGTGTGTGACTTTTGGCGTCCTCCAGTGACCGTGTGACTAACCCGCATCCTGATTTCCCCAAATATCCACCACAGTCCAGATCTAATCAATATCGGTGTACTCGCCATAAAATTGCCAGACAAAATCACAATTTGGCGTGTTGGTAAAAGTCACAGGGGTCTATCGCAGGGAGGGGCGCCTGCGGGCTTACTGAGGGGAACGCGTACCCCGCTAAAATCAATAAAAAGACATTAGTTGTGCGCAAAATATAATCCACCGGAGCCTGAGGTGACCAAAGGGGGAGATTTTCCCGCGCAATTTTCCCGTCTTCGTCTGCCGGCGCTGATTGTACCATTATCGATATGGAGGGAGATCAATCTCAAGAAATTGCCAATATTCAAATTAATCGTGTGATCTGTAGCTGTTAGTGAAATTGAGTGGAGTGTGGAGAGTTAACCAGTTCATGCTTGAAGCTCCCCTTGAAAATGATTTCCTGGTCCTACTATGGTTTCCTAAATCAGATATTTGCAAGTTAATTGATGGGAAGTCACAACTCTGGTTACTGGATTAGTATGAAAAAACTCTTTTTTGCTTCAGAGCATTTCACAATATGCTTTAATGGTTGCGAAATAATCTTGCCCTTTCAGTGCGCTTTGCAGGGAATCCGTTATGCCATCTGTACCACGTGCTTCCTTTGACAAGTGCCGTCCTGAAGCTTAAGACAGGAGTCTTTAGAAGATGTGCAATGGAGTAGTGGGATATGATATGCCAAGGCAAAAACTTTTGCTGACTTTAGCATGAAGTAGGGTGATCACAAATTTGGAATGCGGCTCATGAGATCATATTTACTGTTTGAAAATAGTGAATGTAATTTCATTAAGCATGAAAGTCTGGGCCTGGTCGTTGCTACACACTAAGACATATTAATGTGGCCAAACCACGGGGCCTACACATGAAGGCTGGTCATTATTTAATAACTTTAATAATCATTACTGAATTCAATTTGAATAAAGTATGAGCACATGATTATATTCTTATATATGGTATCTACGGTTTAAAATCCGCTATAATGGGGTCACGAAGTAGGTGTACATAACTGAAGATTAGGTGTAACTGTAAAGTAGCAATATAAACTGATGACCACCTATCTAAGATTGTCAACTCCCAATACAGGCGGCGACGGAGATATAAGAGGATCTCTAGAATGTTAAGAAAGAGAATACAACTAGAGAGGACCCAAATAATATTCGGAGATCTAGACCACGGGCAAAGTATTAGCCGTTAAGCTCTGGCCTTATAAATAAAGACTGAAAGGTTGTAACCTCATGACTTATTTCACATAAGATTGTATGAAATATTTCTCTCTCCTTTGAAATAGTTTCATAAAAGTATAAAGGTAATGAAGGTGTGCAATAATCCAGAGACTCAAAGGCCAAGAATTCTAGAGAGTACCTAGCAAAACGTAAAATCAAAGTACTTGGAAATATACAAGTGATCTAAAATAGGCATAAGCGATGGTGTATGATATGCATATTGGTAAATGAGTGTTAACATACTTATGACAAACTAGTAGGCATAATGACATGTTTAGATATAAAATAAGTAACTTTCATTTCATTTTTTAAAAAAAAGAGGAATGGAAATGATGACTTACTTTTTTCTTTCCTAGCTGTGGTTGAGAAAAGTCAATCACGAGCCATACTAAACATAAATGTTGACGTTTCTACCATGTATAATGATTTCTCTCTATGCATGCTTCCTAAAGCTTTTTTGTTGTGTTTTTCAGGTTGGTACACTTTGATATATTTTGGACAGTACTACGTATATAATTGAAGCATACGGATGGTAAGTGCCGTTAAACTTATTTCGTATGAAGCTTTTCCATTTTGACAGGAGTTGACAGTGATTGAAGTTAAGTGCTCATTAAATGTCCTGACGTGTTACAACTAAACGTTGTGAGATGAAGGGGCCAAATAGTGGAGAATTCCTTAGCATCGCGAGAAACACAGACCTATGTATCACACTGATGCACACATACATACACACATACGTACAGATATCTATGTGTGTTTCACTTAATCACGATCAGTTTATTGAGTGTCCATACTAACATATTTCTGAAGGTCATGTTAAAAAACCTTCATAAGCCAAACAACTGCCTTGTTTAGTTACCTAACCCCCTGGTGGTCATGGCAAAATCTACAGTTCTCCACTTGATGACACATATCTAGTTCACTGAGTGTGTGCACACAACCCATGTTTACGCAAGTGTAATTCAGTGGCATATTATGTTACCCCACCCCCTGGTGGTCATGATGGAAACTACAGTTCTTCACTTGATGGCACATATCTAGTTCACTGAGTGTGCACACAGCCCATGTTTGCGCAGGCGTAATTCAGTAGCATATTATTTTACCTTGCCCCCTGGTGGTAATGATGGAAACTACAGTTCTCCACTTGATGACATACATACCTGGTTGATTGAGCGTCCACACAGCCCATGTTTCCGCTGGCATGATTGCCTGGCAGGCTTTGCCGTAAGGCAGGAGTGCCTGAATGACAGGGGTCTCTTTATGAATTGTGTCTGAGATAATAGATTAAGTGCGTGACTGTGATGCTAGTGATTGGATAGCGGCAAGCATGAACAATAGCATTCTGAGTTGATTACCGGGGTCTAAATACAAAACCAAGCCCACAAGGCGTGCTGCCTCATTGTGCTCCTAGATCCACTCGCCCAGCTTATTATCTACACGCTGTACACACAGGTCGCTGCTGAAATCATGTCTACCTGCCAATCTTCCAATACACACAATGAGTACACGACTCGTTCATATCAGCAGAATGGATAGGAAGATTGAAACGAACTATGTTGTAGTTAAGTTGTAGAAATTCACGAAGAAAAAATACAAGTGAAATTTAAATTAGTATTAGTTGTTGTAGACCATATAGTAGCAGATTTGGTTTGGTAGTAGTTGATAACAAAAGTGATACCATTAAGAGGAAGAGGAGGAACCGCAACAACAACAACAACATCAATGACGGCTATAAAAATAATAATAATGGTAATAATAACAATAATAATAATAATAATTTCTATATCGTGGTATAGACAAAATAAATAATTTTCGAAAATGTGGACCAATCAAGTCAGGGGAGCCATCATTCCTCTGACGCTGTGTGGTCTAAGGTGCCGCCACTGACTGCATGCTGTCTCTCACCACTACCTGGGTTCCAAAACCGGCCTGGGCATGTGAGAAAGATGCTAGTGACTTGGGGTTAGGCGGTGGTTTTCGCCGTGTTCTCCGGTTTCCTCCACTACTTACAACTGGCTAGTCACGAATTAGCCACAATTGGCATAAATGTGACGAAAAACGAAATTCCAAATTTATTCAAAAAAGGAAGTGAGAGAAGGACACAAAGATGAAAAAGAATAAAAAGAGTAAATACAAACCCTCAAACTAAACAGAGATGAACAATCTGAATCAGTAATGGAAAGCCTCAAGATCAAACTAGACTCTACAAGAGAACATGAACTTAAAGGTATGCAGATAAGATTCCAGTAAGATTCAGAGCTACACGATCCTTAGAGAAACAGAATACATTCTCAAAGAAGATATTAGAATGAATCAAATAGGCACCACTTTAACAGACACTTAAAGTCTTCTGAAAGAACAAGCACAGTTATATATAGATTTATTCTATTCAAAAGGAAACTCTCAATTAGATAATAGCAGATATGAACATTATATAATTAATTTACCCAAGCTCTATGAAACTAAAAAAAAAACTTATTGAAGAACCAATAACATATGAGGAAGTCATACACGCAGTGCATAAAAGCAAAAATGATGAAGCTCCTGGTCCAGATTGTTTTACTATCGAATCTTTCAAGATATTCATTGATAAAACAAGTCATTGAGTACATAGAGCTTTAAAAGTGTTCATAGGTAATAACTCCAATTCAATAATATGCAGATTAATCACATCTATCCCAGGAGCAGGTAAAAGTGGAAACAACCTTAAAGATTGGAGACCTCACACCCTACTAAACTGTATGTATAAATTCTTTTCACAAATAATAGCAGAGCGCGTTAAGAAAACCCTAAATGACTTAGTGCATCCTGATCAAAATGGTTTTATAGCAGTAAGATAAATTGGAGAGACCTTGTCTTATCATTGATGTTCTCCAATATTTTGGATTGTCAAATTCAAATAAAAATGGTCTAATGATGATAAGAGACTACTTGGACGCCATTTGATAGAACTTTATTAACAGGTTTGAGAAAAAAAATTGTGATTAACTTATAAACATGGTCCAACTATGACAAGAAAATTCATCATCCTGAATAAAACAAAATGGATATCTCTCACAAGAAATAATGTTGGAAAGAGGATGTAGGCAGGGTGACCCAATCATGACATGCCAAGACTAAAATGTCTTGTCATTTCAACAATTAACCACCTTCTCTTGGCCCTACCATGCCCAAATCAAGCACTGGTAAAAGAAAATCTGGAATCCTTTGCTGCAGATTTTATATAGAATATAAAAACCCCAAGGTTTGATCTACAGTTTGCAACAGATGATAGAAAAGGGGCTAACAAAGTGTATAAGATCTTAAATAATAACACGGTAAACATTTGTTCTGATATAGTAGTGAAGTGGAAATTTAATGAATGAATTACAGTTTGGAACACATGATTTCCAAGCCTCTATCCTCTATCTTATTTCCAAGCCTCTATCATTAATCGTGGAACACATGTTAATATGTATGTGAGATACGTCCAGTGTAGGATACTTCACTACAGTGTTGCAACAAGAAGGGAACTGGTAAAAATGAGAATCGTTTATGATAAGATATGCTGCTCCTGTAGTATAGTGACGTGGAAACACTAGAACATTTTTATGTGATTGAACAGGCAGACTCCCTTTCGAAAAATGTACAAATGTTGGTGAAAACAATAGGATTTAACAATTATATTATGCATGCGAAAACCATCATCTTAGGTGAACTAAGAAAAAAAGTGCAAACTGATTAATTTGATAATCATGGCAGCAAAACTGGCTAACTGTCTAACTGTATCCCTTACCATGTATCCAGCTGGACTTTTGTGACAATATAAAACAATTTCAAACTTAAAAATGAATATGTGTGTCCAATTATCTTGACCTCCTCGACAACCTCTCTTGGCAAGTATATGTAAATGTCACACTTCGCCAGTTTAATGAATTTAGATTCAAATTGCATTTCTGCAGATTTCATATTTTGGCTTCTCAGTGTAACTTTAATAATGGCGTTGATATGTGTGAATAGCGTCATTTTTAGATTTGCTTATGTTAAATCCTAAACCCCTTTCCCCATAATCGGATGAACTGTGACTGTCTAGGCCTTCAACGGGCAAAGTAAGAGATCAGCTATAATAGAAGCTCCCATAGGTTTGATCACAAGCAGGAAAGATTTAATGTTGGCCTTTTACTACGTATCAAATTTAACCAAAAACATGGTAGCTTCAGACATGTATTTTGGTATCAAATGTTTACAGATTCGCTTGAGATTTTGCATAATGTTACCTAAGAGTTTCCAAGAGGAAAGGACATTACAATTTTTCCAATTTTGACTTTGTTTTGAAGATTGGAATCTTAAAGTAGACAAATGTATATCTTATTTTCATTTTAATGAAAATATCAGGAATAAATGGTTATCAAACAGAGCACAAAATGTTAATGATGCGGTAAATTATCTTGTCTCCATATTGATCTTTCTACATTTGTGAAGCGTGAAGGTCCCTGGTCCATAGTAACAGATAAGAGCTCTGTTTGAAAACAGTATGCGGATTTTATCTTAGCTTTTATCCTTAAAACTTACACCCTGCTGAAAGGGTACTTTTGTGATTCTAAATGTTTCTTCATTAGAAAGCCTTTCAGACATTATACACAGTGTATAGACTGAATGGTCAAATAAAGGCAGGGTAGGGGAAAAGCTGAGTCAAAGAAATTAACCTCTTCAGACAAATAGTAGAAGTGATTATAAAGTTTATGTGAGGGTGTAAAACATTAAAGCTGTGAGTCTACATTAGAAAAGTTTGAATTTTATTACATTTTTAATGCTGTTTGCGCCATCGGGCTAAGTTTGCGATATTAATAAAATATGCCACATGTATGCTTCTCCTTTAGGAATAAATGGAGTTTACTTTAGAATTGTTTGAAATTTACTTTATTTTGTAAGTTTTTTGCGTCAATGGACTAAGTTTGAGATATTAATGAAATATGCCTGATGCATGCTTCTATTTTAGGAATAAGGGAAGATATAATTAGAGATAGGGTGAATGATACCAGAATCTGCCTGTCGACCACTGGAACGAGTTCACAGGTCCCAGGCTAAGGGATAATCATAGAAAGATTTGCTAATCCTGAACTAACTAATCAGGTATGCATTAAGCCATGCATAATTGAAGGTGCTCTGGCAGGATCTCTGCTAATAAACTTTTATAATGAAATCTTAACCAGATCTACTCACCGCGACCGAAAGGTATTTCCAGGCATAAAAGACGGTTACCATTGCAATGGATTTTTGTTATCACTTTCGCCATCATTCCAAGCTAAAGGACAGTAGTCAGTTGTCGAATGAGGATGAAAGCAGCGAGTTCATTATTCTTATTCTTATTGTTAATTATTATTATTATTATTATTATCATTATTATTATTATTATCGTTATCTTTATTGCTATTACTATTATCATTATTTTTGTTATTATTATCATTATTGTTATTTTTATCGTCATCATCATCTGTATCATTATTAACAGTATTTGCAACGACTCTAGTATGTGTAAAGTAGCTCTATTGTTTAATACAAGTGGTTTGTGGTAAGTAGTGAAAGATTTTCTCGCTTCTAGTCCACCTATATTGCCGCCACGTTTCATCACAATGAGGAATCGGAGTTTGACAGCAAATGAAATTAATTGGGAAGTGGCGCAGCCAACAGTTGATTGGTTTTGCAAAAAAGCGTGATTGCTTTTCTTGATTAGCGTTGCATTATAACCCAATGATCAGTAATAAAATTTTCAATTTGTTCTAGGAATAGTTCTGTTCTCGATTTGACGTTTTCATATCATAACCAAAAATAAGTGAGAATGATTGAACGTATTCATGCAAAATGCATCTTTTCAGTCTTCAAAATCGATTGGTGTAAAATGCATCTTTTGGGCAATCTTTGAAATTCACTTGGCGGAGTTGCTGCTCATGTGCACGGTATCATTTCTAACGCACCTACATCCCCCCCCCCCTCTCCCTCTATTAGCCCCACCTAACCCACATAACCATGCAAATAGCAGACACCATGTATCACCTCTGCACAGGCGACAAGGCTCGACTGCGCCTAGCCAGGCAGGGGAGTGTCTTGGTGTCATGGGATCAGTGGGTGATTTTTTCGCGGCGACTTGGTTCTCTCCCCCATTCTATGCCACTCGCTGGTCACGAGTACAAATGGCAGGACGTGTATGAATGGAATTAAGGGCTTTCTAATGTATTCATTATTTCATTTTCACAGAATTCGAAATCTTTTCTAAAATTATATTTTGAACTTTGAATAGTATCTATATGATACTTGCAAGTTTTTCAAATAAGCTCTGAAGATCAATGGGTTTACTTCTTGTAATCATTATTATTGTTATTGATATTAGTATTATGTGTATTATTAGTATCACTACTAGTATTACTTGTAGTTGTAGTAGTAGTAGTAGTATTATTATGAAGTTTTGCATTACGATACGCATCTTATGAAACGGTAAAATACACTGAGCGCAATTCCTATAGGCATACAGAATATAATGCAATTTTTGACATGAAACCATTGACCAGACTAACTACTAGCTTATCCGTGCGCACTATCACCACCCCTTGCTCATTACGCTGTGCTGTTGGTGGCTGCTGTCGCTGGTTGGTCGTGGTAGTGAGGCCAAATGGCTGCCCGGGCGTCCAGAGGACGTATCGTGGTTGTTGATTTGACACATTGAGCCGGGGACGTTGTGGAAGACGAGCCCGAGGCAGGTGGCTTCCCTCATTAATTCTCTCTCCAGATGATATATGACCAGGTGGCGGCTCCCGGGACTGGTGCGCGGTTAGTCGAGTCACACGCTGGGGCTTCTCTCTCGCCCTCTCACAGAGATACATCCAATTTGGTTGGCACAACAGGGACCACCTCTGTGGTTTAATGGTCTCGGGCAACCCACCCCAAGGGGCGGTGGTACCAGCAGACTCGAGGCTTACAATTAGATTTAATATACAGTGTCTACAATTCCAATAATTGTTGTAGGCAACAAAGTTAAGACTGAACCCTAAGTTTAAGCAAAAGTCATGTTGGTAAGAACCAGGCCCAGGCAAGTTCCCTAGCAGATCAAATGCACAGAGTAGGAGCTTTACAGGGATGTGCCAATTATGGCTGATAACAGGGACTGCAGTGGCTGAGTGGTCTAGGGCACATCCAAACCTCACCTTTACCTATGCAGAGCAAACAAACGGGTTAGGAACCTCCTCCTTACAGGCTTACAGGTGTGTGCCGATGATGCCGGGTTTCTGGGAATGCCACAATGTACTATTGGTCTAGAGCACTACTGGCCAAGACTGCCCTCATGAACAAATGCACGGTTAAGGGCCACCATTGCTATGGGCTTAATGGAGGTTATAAGGTCCTTGCTCCATGGCAGAGTGATCTCAAACACATCCAATTAGGGCTGCCTTCAGTAGCACAAATGCATTTTCTTGATGGAACCCCTCGTTTGTGGTATTCAGGGTACTCTGATTGCTTCAAATCATTACCTCTATGTCAGGGTGGTCACAGCCGATCAAGACTTCTCTTAGCAGAACTACCAAAAGGGATCTCCTCTTCTTCCTGATACTCATTAACTTCATTAGGTAGAAGGCTCCGACAAGGTAAATTGGTGTTGACGCATGCGGTCAAGCAGTTTAAAACTGTACTGCTAATAAAATGGCTGTGCCACAGGCTTGCCGTGGCAGGAGCGTAACATCCTACACCCATACAGAGGTGGGTTACCCTTACTCTGCTTAGTTGTTGAGGAGAACTCTTTTGAAAGCTGCATGAGAGCTAGCTGAAACTGCTTTCTGGTAGGATGTTCCACTCTCTTACTGTTCTTTGGAAGAAAGCATTTCTGCGATAGTCTCTGCTTGAGTCAGTGACGTAGGTGAGCAAGTTCTTGATCCTTGCATTACTGGATTGCTTGGGGGTTATGGTACTAGGCATGACGGTGGCCATCCATCCATAATAGATCTCATATAACATTAGTTAACTGGCTGCTCTCCTCCGTTTGTCTAGCAACTGCCATTCTAGCTGTTCCAGTTTGCTGCCCGTGCTCATGGTATGGCAGTAGTGATGCAGTGTGTCTTTGAACCATCTCAATCTTGTTGATCAGAGTTCATTATGGGGGTTCCAGATGGTAGATCCAGATCATATTCCAGCACTGATCATATGAGAGTGAAGCAGGCTAATTGTTTGATGGGTGGATTGCTGACATAACATTGCGACGTAGAAAACCTAGTGTATGATTATCTTCGGTAATAAGGTCGTTGATGTGATGGTTACATTTAAAGTCATTTGAAATTGACAACCCCAGGTAATTGACGACAAGCAACATGCTCGTACAGGGTGTAGGGGTAGATGATGGGGCTCCTATTCCACATGATGCTAACCACCTCACACTTTTTGGGATGGAACTCCTTCATCCATCTCTGCTCCCAATCTTCTAGTCTTTGAAGATCCTGTTGCTGTAATTGTGCATCACTGTTGTTTTTCACAGCCAGTTATATCATTGTGTCATCAGCAAAAAGTCTGGGAGTGGATGTGAGGCACTCTGTGATGTCATTATGTAGTAGGCAAAGAGGCAAGGTTCGACGTCTGAGCTTGGAGAGACTCCTGATTGGACTGGGACTTTGCTGGAGGAGCAAATATTTTGAGGTGTTAGGATATGGATGAGTCGCAATTGATACATCTAAGCATAAGAGATGTAATATATCTCAAATGTGAAACAGAACAAAAAATGACTCTTGAGAATCTAAAAAAATGCTTATTGAAATTTTTTAAACATAACCAAATTACATGAGATAGCATGGGAAAGGTATGTGGATGTGTTTGACCAACAATAGAATAGATATATAACTGAACTTCGAATTTACAATAACACAGTAAATAGCTGGTACCTGTTGTAAGTTTGCTATATACTTTAGCCATTGGTTTAATCTCCATACTATCATGAGCAATGTTTGTACAATACAGTTGACATTATTACCATGTACAGCCTTTTGAAAGTGTTATTGTTATTTTGTTATATTTCCATAACATTGTTAATCTATATGCATAATGACATGACTATAGAGAAATAAAAGTCCTGTTGCACATGTGTGCAATTTGAAATTTGAGAAAAGATTATTGAAAAGGAACGTTTCTTTATATTCATGCGACACATCCGACTGTACCACAGACCGGGATGTTTACTGCAGTGGTGTGAAACCTCACGGCCCAGGAGAAATATGTGACCGTCGAAAAGATGTTTGGTGTAAATGCCAGAAATGGAAACCAAAATATTTAACACGTAAAGAGAATTCTATACAATCAAATGATCAGAGAGAATGTCCTAATTTCATCTAGGGTCCAAGAGTCAAGCTTTAAGGGCAAATGGGGTTCAATAGAACAGGGCTTAATGCATATAATTTAATGTTGATAATTCAATTATGCTATAGACATTGATTCATTTACTCATATAGTTATTCACATAAGAAGAAATCACTCTTAATTAAGATATTTCCAGATTGGCAGACAGGTAGCTGGTGATAGGAAGGAGGATAGATGACTTCCTTAACGATGAGCGGGAGAGAAAGCATCCCTGATGGTTTAGCACACGAGGCGTTCCTCCATCCACCAAATCAGGCATGAGCTCTCTCTTGTTAAAGCAGCCAAGGCTTTCTATTGATTTCCTCTGAGATTCACGGCTGTTTGAGAAGACAATGCGACCGGCTCAATGTAATCAAATTAGAGAGATGAGGTAATCTTACCAGAACTTCTACTCTTCACAGCAGCAGCAAAAACAATAGCCGCCAGAACCTCGTAGAAATAGACCCTGAGGCGAACCGTTGCCACCATATCTCTTCATTACCCTCAACTCCTCTGGGCAGCATATGTCTTCAGTTTACAAGTCTTATCTCTACTGCTCTCTTTGCTTAGACCAATATATTTCCACACACATAGCCAATATTTATGCAATATCTTTTTGCTGCAAATACTGAATTATGCAAACTTAGCTACATTTGTAATCCCTGTAAACAAAGCCTAGGTACGTTTCTCTGTGTATGTACGTATGTATGTATGTACATATGTACATGTACATTAGAGAATTGATCACCTTCTAGACCAATCCAAACCCTTGTTTGATATTCGGCTCAATGAGTAATCTCTCCAAGCTAGAGAGGATGCAGGAACGAGCCCTACGTTTTGTTTACAGGGATTACAAATGCAGCTAAGAGGAAACCAATCAGTTAGATATACTGGACCTAAAGCATGGAGTTCACCACCTAACAACTTGACACAAAAAAACATCACTAAAACAGTTCAAAAACCTAATCTCAACCTGGTCTGGAACTAACTGTACCTGCACACTCAGCTGCTATATAGAGGGATCCGCCTTGGCCTAGTGGTTACGATGCCTGGCTCCCAAGCGTGAGTTCGCAGGTTCGAGTCTCCGCTGGATCCTCAAGCGGGTTGGCCTGGTCGCTATATAAATGTGCGGCGTTGTGGGGGACTGTCTATGGTCCTTCTGCAACTGAAAGACCCCTTGGAACTATTCGTGAAGAGTAGGGAATTTCTTCCCGGTTCTGGGTTTCTATCTCGTCGCAATATGACCTAAGCTGTTGAAAGCTACGTAAAACCTTCTGCTGCTGTATAAGTAATACCCATCAACGAGCAGGTGTATCTGCATATTTACTCAAATATAATAAACAAATGTTCTGAAAGACTGAAAATATTACTCATTGTCAATTTATATGTACCAACTTACTTCCTCTCTACTTATCATTGTCTTGCTGTTACACCCTGTATGTTTTATTTCAATTAGTATTTTGTAGTCGGCCAAGAACCCTGGCAGCTCGTGTAAAATCACCACTGACTTGAAATAAAGATTATCTATTTATACCTATCTATCTATATGTATGTGTGTGTTGGTGTTTTTTCGGGAAGAGGGCTTCTGTCATCACTCTGAGAGCACGCCAAGTCAGTCCTGTGACGTATTAGGTGCCAATATCTGTCGGCCTAGGTCATCGACACCAAATCAAGCAGAAAATGTTACCGCTGTTAACACTACATTTATTCAAACCCCTCGTCCATAGCGCCTTTAACATTCGGGAAGAAATAAAGGTGGGTAAGGGTAATATTTGTATAAACCAATGTAGGAATTAGTCACGAAGATATCGACCCGTGTGACCTCCGCTGAGTTTACGTATGCCATATAATTACCTTACATAACACTATCTTAAGTTTCACAGCTCCTATTGGAGTCTTATACTTACCATTAGCAAAATGCACTCTTGCCCTTTGGAACTTTCCAATGGCATATTTCCATCTTATTGTTTTGGTTACCATGTTAGTCTCGCGGTTTTGGATAATTTGAAATATTGTTGGAACCATATCATCATTGGCCTTTAGTGTTGTGATGTCTGCGGAGGTCTTGTGCATTTCCCAGACATCTTCTTGGCAAGGCACATTCCATCTAAGTGTTCGGATAAGACGGTGTAATCAGAATGCAGACATTGGTTCAGTTATGTTGGAAATGTTTGATTTATCCTTAATGTATTCGAACTGAATACACATGAGATTCCAAAATTATAAAGAGAATAATAGGATATAAGTATGGCGTTGTTGTTTTTTCGTTTGTGAATTTTTCCTAAATGTTCATTTTCCCTACAGAAGTCGATTAACTAAGTTAATCAACTGTACTATGTTGGCAGACTTCCGAGTATCGTTTGCTAAAATGATTTGTTTTTATCCTCGAGGTTGGTATAGTTTAATTTGTTTTGATTAACGATTCTCGGTAGAGAAGTGAGGGAGATGAATGGTAAGTGGCCCTTATAAACAGCCCTGTGAGGCTCTACGAGAGAAGATTCCTTCAATCATTTCTTCTTGTTTGGGGGGGGGGGGGGGGTTAGCTATATATATATATATATATATATACCAATATGGCAAAGAGAAAAATAACTTCACATTCAACTTCAAGTTGGTAGATATTATATTTATATCTCCCCACGGTTTTTCACAATGAAAGCTCGTATTGGGAGTGACATTAGCTGACTACGACCACTGTGGAAGACTATTCACGGTCAGCTTTGAGGTTCCGGTGGCGGTTCTGATGAAAGTTATTTAGCAGGAATGTGCCGTGACGTATGGCCATATTTACATTGCACCTCGCACCTCTATCATCCATACATCAGCGAGCCTCTGAGAGCACGCTATGGGATGTATCCACCACGCTGCTGCTGCTGCTGCTGCTGCCTAATGCTGAAACAGTGCGGCAGGTAAGCTGCTAGTGCGCGAGGCGGTGGCGGCGGCGGCTGGGGGCTGGGGGCTGGGTGGTAGTTATGGTGATTGTGAGGCCAGGTGGGGAGGTATGAGAGACGGGCACAGGTGAGCCTTACCTTGATTACGAATAAAAGAGCCGTCTCCGGCAGAAACACAGCTCCTCTCCGCCAGCAGCCAGCGCCTCGCTGTGGAGGCACCAAGGCGACGCTGAGCGAACACAGGACACCTGGCAACGGCTTAAAGCCAAATGCTCTACGCTCGTTCTCCCCTTTTCACAGCACAGAGGTCAAGGGACGAGTTATCTGACTATAGGGGTCTGTTGTTAGGTGTTTTTTTCTAGTAATATCGTACCTAGAACTTCGTTTTGCACCCACAGAAATCACATATACATATATACATGTATAAATATATACATGTATAAATATATATATACATATATATATATATATATATATATATATATATATATATATATATATATATATATATATATATATAAACGTATATATATACGTATACGTTGGATTATGTATTGAGCGGGCTCTACTAAGAGGTTTTATAGAGACTATGCAGGAATATTGTCTCTGGTTTTATACACATTTTCGAACAGTAAGTGACTAAGATGTGTTTGTAACGTTGGAATTACTTACGTTTATACTTGGTGTGTTCTTCCTACATATAGAACATCACCTACCATGAATTGGTACAATTAGCACTTAACCACGTTTCAGCATTTACTGTAGAAGGAGTTTAGGGTCATGGTGTAGAGATAGAGAAAAGATATCTTAGAATCTCGCACAATTATAGTGAATTCATATCCATATGATGTTTCAGAGTGAAAACATAAAACCAGGAGTCGTTGTAATCCCACCAGCACAATTTTGTAGTAAAGGAGACGAGGAAGAGGAAGAGACGAAAAAACCTGCACGAAAAGAACTAAATAAGCCATGTTTAAATAACAAAGAATAGACATTAATAACTGGACTGCCGTGGTAGTTTTATTGTAGATGTATGTTTTATGTATCTTATATCGTACTTGATATTAGTATATGTTAAAGGTTATGCATCACAATAATAAATACTCGCCCCTCCCTCCGAAATAAACGTTTACCCCATATTATAAGGTGACATAGAGCCCTAGGTGGGTAAACATTTACCCACTACACAAAGGTAATGGTTTACCTACACTGCCTTTGAAGTAGGAAACGTTAACCCGGTTCACATATACCAGGGTTAACATTTACCCAAATCGGGTGCAGCTCAGTTGCACCGAAATAGGGTAAACGTTTACTTATAATTTTTACAGTGTACATCTTAGTCCCCGCAAGTAACGAGCTTCGCATTGTATACCAATGATATTAAAGTCAAAATAAGTTTGGTTTCTAACCTGTGCCCTCCCTACATATAATATGTATTCAATCTCAGTCCATACTCAATAGGCTTTGCGCGGGTTCGGCTTTGTGTGTGAAGCAGGTTTGAACTTGGGCCATGTTTGTATGTCAATAAGCAATCCATCATCTAGGACTAGCGTCCACCGAGCGAGGCAAGCGTTGATGTGGGATTGTGATATGTATCTTACATCGAAAGGGAATGGAAACGTCAGCCGTTTTGATATGGAGAGATAGATAGATTACGTCACCTTCAACCCTTCCAGCCCAGCTGAAATTCCCTATCGTTGCGCACAGGCACCATAGATAGCCCTTTGCAGCCCCGCACAGAGCGATCAGGCTAATAGCCACTGCGGGAGACCTTACCCTGCGTCCAACGGCTTCCACTCCCTGCAAGCAATCGTGACGAGCCAGTAGTCCATGGCGGGGACAACTGTAGTTTTAATAGTGCCGAGATTTTATTCACGGACATACTACACGAGTGGACGCACGATTGTAACCAGGTTTCCATGAGCATAGATGCATGGATGACCTCATTATGTTGCACAAAGAGATAAAGACATGTCTGCATGCCAAAACATTTATTTATCTAAAATTCAAAACCAACTGTATTACATAAGTTTCAAACAAACTCCCACCCCCACATACAATAGATGCATATCACAGTCAAAGATCAGTACCTGAGCTTTATTTGATTCAAAAATACAACTGCTGGGAACAGCAGTGGAGTGCAGTCATGTACTTAGGGCTGTGAACCTGTCAATCAGGAACCAAAATTGTAAAAGCCTGTTTGTTTAAGAGTGTCAAGGCTTGGTTCAAACAGAAATCAATTAAGTTAGTCCAGGGGCTGCCTGTCAAAACCTATATCCTAAAATGGGCTAAAATGCAACAACTAAACAAAAAATTGTCATTTTCTCCCTATTTTCTAGATCTTTCCCATGCCACATGACTGCTTAAGATATCATAATGCATAAACGCTTCCCTAACTGAAATACCACATTGCCTCAGAGGCTCTAATATAATTACATGAAAGTTATATGGTAAGGTGAGCATGCTAGGTGTGCGTGGCATGCATGACAGACTTGCCGGCATAATGAGCAGCAGACATGTCTCATTGGGAGTGAACTCACAAAAAGAAAAAAGGGAGGGAGGGTGGGAAAATAGGAAGAGAGCTGGTCACTGCAGGCCAGAGAAGAGGACTCCACCGGTGCCTTGAGACAACTGCTGCTGGAGTGCACGTGGTGGAGATAGACTGGTGGCCAGTCCCCTGCAATGCCCTGATCACCAGTTCAAAATAGACTGGTGAGCCAGTCTCTCTGTGCAGCTAGGGAAGCCCAAGCATGGAGAGGAGTATGGCAACCCTTGTGTTTAAGAGGGCGTAATCTGTGCCCCCAAATGACCCACAATGACCTTCTCATTGAAACACCATTACTGAACGTAACTGCGATTCGCAAGCTACATGGGTCATTGATGTGCTTGGCCTATTTTTTACATTTCATCCATGGATGTTTGTACAACCAGGCACTGGCTGACGTCCAGTCGACTGGCGCAGGACTTCAATATGTGTATCAATGAGTGTTTGTAAAGCCAAGCATTGGCAGACTTATCCAAACAAAGGTTGAGTTTGGTATCTATAAGCATAATTTCTGTGGCTGGTACATGTAGTGCTAAATCTAAAGAGATTACTAATAGGTGCATTTGAAGCAGGGTGCATTGTATCATCAAGAGAATATTGATGTTGATAACGTACCACATAAAATCTAAAGATGCCTGTCAAGTATATTGTATGGTGACCTGTGGACACGGGGCTTAAAGTCATGCAGTATGTTTGGTCATTCTTTCTCATCAAAGGCTTTTTTCTGCCGTTCTAAAATTATTTTTATATTTTCATATCTTGTAAATAGTTAAGTATTTTTTTAATAAAACATATATCCAACAACAATAATGCTATGATGGCTACAGACTGGTGACTGAATAAAACCAAAATATGGTGAACATCATGGTAGTCTTCCTTACCCAGCTGCTTAATGTTTGAGCCCATTTCAACATTGGTTCTTGCACAACATGCCTCTGTGCTGTGTGAGGTGCAAACAGGTATCAATACCTGCTACACCTGATGATATATGGATTACTGACTCCTTCGTTTCTATAGACAGATTGACCTTATGATTTCCTGTTATGTTGGTATGTGGCCATTGGTTTGAACTTAGGCAAAATTAAATGTTTTAGACAAGGAACACAAGTACACACTTCTTAAAGATAATATAATACTGTATATATTGTTTCTACCTATGTTACAGAAAAACAGTTAAAACAATTGTATGTGTAGGTCCATTAGCAAATGCAGCATGCTCACACATTCATACTTGGAACGTGGGGATTTGATCTCAAATAAAGTGTGCTTTTACATGTATGAAAATACCTGAAAAAGTCACCTTCAGCTGTTTGTTAGACAAGGGAATGATGGTTGCAGTCCCAGCAGGAGTTAGCTGAACACAGTCAGGCGAGCCGGGACCTCTGGCCGGGTGTAACCAATGTTGGCAGGATCAGTCCCAGCAGGAGTTAGCTGAACACAGTCAGGCGAGCCGGGACCTCTGGCTGGGTGTAACCAATGGTGGCAGGATCAGTCCCGGTAGGAGTTAGCTGAACACAGTCAGGCGAGCTGGGACCTCTGGCCGGGTGTAACCAATGTTGGCAGGATCAGTCCCAGCAGGAGTTAGCTGAACACAGTCAGGCAAACCGGGACCTCTGGCCGGGTGTAACCAATGTTAGCAGGATCAGTCCCAGCAGGAGTTAGCTGAACACAGTCAGGCAAGCCGGGACCTCTGGCCGGGTGTAACCAATGTTGGCAGGATCAGTCCCAGCAGGAATTAGCTGAACACAGTCAGGCGAGCCGGGACCTCTGGCCGGGTGTAACCAATGTTGGCAGGATCAGTCCCAGCAGGAGTTAGCTGAACACAGTCAGGCGAGCCGGGACCTCTGGCCGGGTGTAACCAATGTTGGCAGGATCAGTCCCAGCAGGAGTTAGCTGAACACAGTCAGGCGAGCCGGGACCTCTGGCCGGGTGTAACCAATGTTGGCAGGATCAGTCCCAGCAGGAGTTAGCTGAACACAGTCAGGCGAGCCGGGACCTCTGGCCGGGTATAACCAATGTTAGCAGGATCAGTCCCAGCAGGAGTTAGCTGAACACAGTCAGGCGAGCCGGGACCTCTGGCTGGGTGTAACCAATGTTGGCAGGATCAGTCCCAGCAGGAGTTAGCTGAACACAGTCAGGCAAGCCGGGACCTCTGGCCTGGTGTAACCAATGTTGGCAGGATCAGTCCCAGCAGGAGTTAGCTGAACACAGTCAGGCGAGCCGGGACCTCTGGCCAGGTGTAACCAATGTTGGCAGGATCAGTCCCAGCAGGAGTTAGCTGAACACAGTCAGGCGAGCCGGGACCTCTGGCCGGGTATAACCAATGTTGGCAGGATCAGTCCCAGCAGGAGTTAGCTGAACACAGTCAGGCAAGCCGGGACCTCTGGCCGGGTGTAACCAATGTTGGCAGGATCAGTCCCAGCAGGAGTTAGCTGAACACAGTCAGGCGAGCCAGGACCTCTGGCCGGGTGTAACCAATGTTGGCAGGATCAGTCCCAGCAGGAGTTAGCTGAACACAGTCAGGCGAGCCGGGACCTCTGGCCGGGTATAACCAATGTTAGCAGGATCAGTCCCAGCAGGAGTTAGCTGAACACAGTCAGGCGAGCCGGGACCTCTGGCTGGGTGTAACCAATGTTGGCAGGATCAGTCCCAGCAGGAGTTAGCTGAACACAGTCAGGCAAGCCGGGACCTCTGGCCTGGTGTAACCAATGTTGGCAGGATCAGTCCCAGCAGGAGTTAGCTGAACACAGTCAGGCGAGCCGGGACCTCTGGCCAGGTGTAACCAATGTTGGCAGGATCAGTCCCAGCAGGAGTTAGCTGAACACAGTCAGGCGAGCCGGGACCTCTGGCCGGGTATAACCAATGTTGGCAGGATCAGTCCCAGCAGGAGTTAGCTGAACACAGTCAGGCAAGCCGGGACCTCTGGCCGGGTGTAACCAATGTTGGCAGGATCAGTCCCAGCAGGAGTTAGCTGAACACAGTCAGGCGAGCCAGGACCTCTGGCCGGGTGTAACCAATGTTGGCAGGATCAGTCCCAGCAGGAGTTAGCTGAACACAGTCAGGCAAACCGGGACCTCTGGCCGGGTGTAACCAATGTTGGCAGGATCAGTCCCAGCAGGAGTTAGCTGAACACAGTCAGGCAAACCGGGACCTCTGGCCGGGTGTAACCAATGTTGGCAGGATCAGTCCCAGCAGGAGTTAGCTGAACACAGTCAGGCGAGCTGGGACCTCTGGCCGGGTGTAACCAATGTTGGCAGGATCAGTCCCAGCAGGAGTTAGCTGAACACAGTCAGGCGAGCCGGGACCTCTGGCCGGGTGTAACCAATGTTGGCAGGATCAGTCCCAGCAGGAGTTAGCTGAACACAGTCAGGCAAGCCGGGACCTCTGGCCGTGTGTAACCAATGTTGGCAGGATCAGTCCCAGCAGGAGTTAGCTGAACACAGTCAGGCAAGCCGGGACCCCTGGTCGGGTGTAACCAATGTTGGCAGGATCAGTCCCAGCAGGAGTTAGCTGAACACAGCCTGGCGAGCCGGGACCTCTAGCCAGGTATAACCAATGTTGGCAGGATCAGTCCCAGCAGGAGTTAGCTGAACACAGTCAGGCGAGCCGGGACCTCTGGCCGGGTGTAACCAATGTTGGCAGGATCAGTCCCAGCAGGAGTTAGCTGAACACAGTCAGGCGAGCCGGGACCTCTGGCCGGGTGTAACCAATGTTGGCAGGATCAGTCCCAGCAGGAGTTAGCTGAACACAGTCAGGCGAGCTGGGACCTCTGGCCGGGTGTAACCAATGTTGGCAGGATCAGTCCCAGCAGGAGTTAGCTGAACACAGTCAGGCGAGCCGGGACCTCTGGCCGGATGTAACCAATGTTGGCAGGATCAGTCCCAGCAGGAGTTAGCTGAACACAGTCAGGCGAGCCGGAACCTCTGGCCGGGGTAACCAATGTTGGCAGGATCAGTCCCAGCAGGAGTTAGCTGAACACAGTCAGGCGAGCCGGGACCTCTGGCCAGGTGTAACCAATGTTGGCAGGATCAGTCCCAGCAGGAGTTAGCTGAACACAGTCAGGCGAGCCGGGACCTCTGGCCGGGTGTAACCAATTTTGGCAGGATCAGTCCCAGCAGGAGTTAGCTGAACACAGTCAGGCGAGCCGTGACCTCTGGCCGGGTGTAACCAATGGTGGCAGGATCAGTCCCAGCAGGAGTTAGCTGAACACAGTCAGGCAAGCCGGGACCTCTGGCCGGGTGTAACCAATGTTGGCAGGATCAGTCCCAGCAGGAGTTAGCTGAACACAGTCAGGCGAGCCGGGACCTCTGGCCGGGTGTAACCAATGTTGGCAGGATCCATCATGGTTCTCAACTTCAACTAAACGTCCACAGTAAAAACTACCTATGTACCAAGTTTGCTGCTTTTATCAACACGTGAACGAGTTGGCCAATGGTTTGCGCATAACAGCTTTTGGACTTTAATTTGAACTGGAGATCTGAAATATTAGCAGTTTATTTGTTCATAAATTGATTCATATTGAGAGCCGTGGTGCTTATTGAATTCTTTATATGCATCAAGCCTACCATGCAAAAACTATAGTTTTACTCCCACTGTAGCGTCCTCACCCTGTGATAATGCTGCTATCAGTGGTCTCGCAGAATGTCATGATAGCGTGACCGCACTTCATTCGCACGATTCCAGTACCAACGTAGTGCTATATAACGGTGTTATTTGGTGTGGCTATGGTAAAGTGTATATAACCAAAAAACACATATGATTTCGACTAAAATTTCCGCAAGACGATATATTTAGTTTAAACATAAATATAAACAATGGACTAGTGATTGGTTACACTTTTATTTGATTCAACACAGAGTAAGTTAATGTATATATGTTGATGCTTTTTAGGTGCACTCCCTTTATGATACTTCCTAAAATAGTACTAAGGCAAGGCAAGATTTAACCAGAAAAATTACGAGAATCTAGATCCCTTCCTTTCTCCTTGGGAAGGCGGTCTATATTTCTGTGTGGAATAGGAGTGTTGACAGCAGAGCACTTAAGAGCAGGAAAAGAGGTTTAAAGCATCTTGACTCCAGATAATCCATCATCGCTAGGACAGGAAGTAGTAGCAATTGCATTTGTGTCATAGAGCATGCGCAGTAGGTGACCTCACTAAGAGCTTCCCAGACTCATTAGTCAAAGGCTAACAAGTCTCTCACTTTAACCCATTAGGGAATGATTAGAAGCGCTCGATAATGCTGCATGTCTGCGTGCGGCGCTGAGAAGCACCAAGCATATAGCTTGTTTCCTTTGTTCTGTTTAATCTCCTGATATTGTTCTGATTTCAATTTCTCATCAGGTTTATTTGCGTTGTGAATACCGCAATTGGTCAGGTGTCAAAGCAGTTAGCAAAGGGTCACCAGTTCGATTCCCTTCAAGGGTTAGTCAGTTTACCTCGTTTTCCCTCAGTACACTGGGCAGTAATGGCGGATTTTACGCGCTGTTTTGAAGCCTCTGCGGATAGCTAGGTAGGGTAATCATCTCAGAATGACACAACGCCAACTGGAAATTTAGTATTGCAAGTTTTCCTTTTATCAAGGCTTAATCTGTTAGATTAGCCCCATGTCGGTCAGATTATCCTCACCTGCATCGAATAACGCAAGTTGTAATCCAGTTTGAACTGCCCCCATTCGCTGTTTTGTGTGATTTTGCCCATCGTTACTGGCCAATAATTCTACGAAGGCAGCACGTATTTACGTCACACGTATCACGTGACGTCACCTCTCCTTCCTCAAGATATCTATCGAATTGTCCGCCTGGATTGCGTTTTAGTAGGGAAAGCAGGCGATCCGGGGTCCGGGAGAAGAATCACAAGGCTTACCAAGTCCGTCGTCGCCATCTGTCTTCGTCAGTGCGGCGAGCAGGGGAAGATGTTTAGCGGGTTATTCTCTGCGGGCCTAGCCTCGCTCATTAAGATAATTAAAAACATATCCGGGCTAACTTAGTGGAATGATAATGGCGATTGACAGTGGAGTTTTGAAGGGTGAACCTTTAGCCTTGAGTATTACAACAGCTGGTTCTAAAGGTAGAAGTTGCGGTTAATTGGTGCCATGATTTTCTATACTGCAGGATATATATATATATATATATATATATATATATATATATATATATATATATATATATATATATATATATATATATATATATATATATATATATATACATATATATATATATATATATATATATATATATATATATATATACTGTAAAACTGGTAATGATTGCGTGATTTTAATTATTGCGTTTTAATGCGAATGCATGAGGACGCAATAATTAAAACACGCATAAATCTGTCCCTTCTGTTTCAGATATCTGACGTCTGGTGGCATCGCATTAATTAAAACACGCATAAAAGAGAAAATGAAAAAAACGCAATATTGACTACACGCAAACATTACCAGTTTTACAGTATATGTCGTGGAAGAAACTGCGATCCGGTAGGATCGCCGATCCTACCAGTAGAAACTGCGATCGCAGTTCCTACCGGTAGAAACTGCGATCCACTTTATCCCTTTTTAAGGGTTTCAATAAGTAGCTCCATGGCAGATGAGTTGTAAAACATTACAGGCATTCATTTTTGGAGTGCGTGCATGGTCTTTCAACTTTTAATTTGAAAAATATTTAAAGAGGGATTGTAAAATCAAACAGGATCACCACCTTTCAGTGAAATATTTCTCAAAATGTTGCTTTATTATCAAAATATTTACACATACAGGAATTGAGTAGTTAATTGAGATGATTTATTGCTCTGTAATAAGACAGTTTCAGGTTAATTGCCTGACTTCCAATCTCAATCAACATTTTGGGTGTGTGGTAATAATGAAAGAAATATTAACAATGTAGGTGTGGCAACAAAGGTGTCAATGGTGTTCAATCCTTACACCATAAATGCGCACAGCGGCTAAGCGCAGTCAAATAATTTTGGGGAAATCTTTCGCCCAAAAGATTTTTTTTTAAAACAATTTGAAGAATAAATGTTCAGCAGATCATCACTGACAACTCTCCTTCAAATATTGTGTAAAATCATTCTTTATTCCAATTTGTCAAAAAGTATCAAAAATCCAGATGAAAATTTCAAGTGTAACTCTCAAGGAGTAATGATTTAATTTACTTGTGAATTTGCTTAAAGCATAAAGTGAAATTTAAAATATTTGCTACCGTATAACAATTACTAACAACTAGTAACAAGCAGGTAGATTAATAAATATTTATTACTGAACTGGTGCTGGGTATCCTATATCCATATAGTGAGAAAAATGTGCAATCGATGTGAATTACAACTATTGCTAATTTGCAAAGAAAGTGAAAAGCTCTCTGGCTTTCTTTCAAATTGTAATCCTAGTAATCCAATTGTTGTTAAAGAAATTATGGGCTTGGTTCAATTGCGCCTAAAAGTTACTTATGAAATTATATTGAAATTAAGGTTACGATGTAGACGTCCAAGTATTAATTGTTGGGTATAGGTAATTGAGTGGTCATTTGCTAATGTGAAGCTGATAGTTATCAAATGTTTTCAATTTGTCTTTTCTAGGATTGAAGATGAATATCAAATAACTTAACCCATTCAAACTCAGAGCGGCCAAAACAGCCCTGACAATGTTGTAAATATTTTGCTTACAAACATTTTTCTGGAAAACATTTGGTCGAGAAATGGTAATCACATGCCATACACCAACTCTCCTTCAAATATCTTTTGAACTTTCGCTTTATTGCCAAGTAATTTTCAAAAATATGAGAGTAGCAGACTACTTTCTACTTTCTAAAGAACAACTGAATGAAGAAATGAGTACTTCACTCAGGAGACAAAGTTTTATTCAATACTTTGTATATCGAAGTATATAGATATAGTATCTTCCTAATACTGTCAGTATTAACAGGTTATAGTATTGTGTGACTGTGTTAAAAATATTTGAGGCCTTTTCATGATGTCACATTGTATTATCTGTTGGGAGTTAACTTTGTATACACATAGTTAAATCTAACTGTTGAATGATAGGTGATTATGTTGAAAGATTGCATGAAAGATTGCATTAGAGAGATTTGGAGAATTCATGAAGTAATATTGTGCCAGAATATGTTGCATGTTCATTCTATTTAAATGGTGCTATTCAAAGGTGAATACTCATTAGTTACCTATTATAAGTGTCTTAAAGGTGCTTTTTGCTTTGAAATTCTCACAAAAAAACTTACTTCTACAACTATGGGTTATCATAGATTGCTAAACATAATCAACACTATTACAGTCTTTACTGAATCGCAGTTTCTACCAAGGTATAGTAAGATTGTTCTGGTAGGATCGGCGATCTACCGGATTGCAGTTTCTACCACGACATATATATATATATATTTATATATACATATATATATATATATATATATATATATATATATATATATATATATATATATATATATATATATACATATATATATACATATATATTATACATATATATATATATATATATATATATATATATAAATATATATATATATATATATATACATATATATATATGTATGTATATATATATATATATATTTATATATATATATATATATATATATATATATATGTTATATATATATATATATATATATATATATATATATATATATATATATATATATATAATATATATATATATATATATATACAATATATATATATAATATATATGTATATAATATATATATATATGTATATATATATATATATATAAATATATATATATATATATATAATATATTATATATATGTATATATATATATATATATATATATACTGTAGAACACGAAATTTCCGCGTGTGTTTATATATAGCGTACATAGCGTCTGGTGCCGCTTCGCTGTATATAAAAAACGCTATACTTTTGTCCTTTTTTTTAGCCACTGGTGGCGCTGACGTAAATTTTCGTTTTAGTGGTGGCCGCTAGATAGCTCCACTAGTAAATCTAATAGAAGATACGTAGCCCTGCTGAAACCCTTTTTCAAAATCGTTTCTGGGCTTGTGGACTAGCTCATGATTCCATTGAATTAATAAACATTCCATTTTAAAACCAAAAACCAACAACAAATGGCACCTTTAGCATGCCTATAGCACAGGCATTTGACCCACTTTCAGGAGACGCCATTTTCGTTTTCGTGTGACCGCTAGATGGCGCCACTAGTACAAACATGAAGCATACGTAGCCCTTCTTGAACCATTCTTTTTTGTGTTTTTCTGGCCTAAGGAAGCAAAAGACATGTTGAAAAAGCAAAGAAAATCACTGTGATCTGTTTTTATTGTCTATTTTCGTAAAATTACACTTAATACAACCTGATATGGCCCCTTTGTTGGATAGGGTTCATAGCCCCATTTCCTTTGTTTAACTTCCTTTGTTTAACCCTTTGTAAATACGGGCGCCCCCTTTTGAGAGAATGAGCAAGCATTCTCTGCTCAAATTAGTTCGTCTTTTTGCGACAGATGGCGCTGTCAGTGGCGGCGGCTACGGTAAAGAGACGCTTATATAAAGAAACGCTATGATGCAAAACTCCCCAATTCGCTAATACTTGGGACACGCGTGAATTTTGTGTTCTACAGTATATATATATATATATATATATATTTTATATATATATATATATATATATATATATATATATATATATATATAATATATACATATATATATATATATATATATATATATATATATATATATATATTTATATATATATATATATATATATATATATATATATATATATACGCATGCCTCTTGATACGGTAATTTTAATACCTTGCGTTTACCGTCCTGGCATTTTTCCTTTTATTTTTCAACTTCCAGTTTTGATATTAGAGATTACAATAGGTAAGATGCAAGAAATACATGTTAGTGCCTGACCATCATTTTCTTAAAGCTCGGACTATAGCCCACTGTCAGTTTACCTCCCTAACTTACTAAGGATTATGCCATCACCACCCTGCCCATAGTATTAAGTTATTTTATACCATATATGAGGCAGAGATCCGTATTCCCGTGGTGATCACAATGAAATGAATTAGGGATTAAAAGTCTCACTGTTAATCTTAAAAATGCTCGTCCTATTCTGAACAAAAATTTCTTATTAGCATCATTAGAATATTCTAACAAATCAAAAGTGTTATAAGAATTTTAAATGATCGGAGTAAATCGCCAGCCCACGACCTTTTAGGTAATCATCTCTGTTGTTATAAACTAAATCCTTGTTGAAGGTCACCAAGGTCAACTTTTGAGTCTGAATTTTGTTATGACATTGATTTATGACCTTGACCTTGAGACCAAGGTCAACACAATCAAATCCTTTTAAGAAACCTTTCCAAGATAGCATCCCTGTAAATTTTACCAAGATCTGTTGCAGGGTCTGGATAAATACTACAAGGTTGCCCACAGACACAGACGCATAAGGGTTACCGAGGGAATAACATTAATGTCTCCCCCAAATTTGCTTCCTGAAGGCAATTGAAATAAACCACATTATTTACTTAAATGATGCAAAATATAACCTAAAAGTTATAAAAAGCATGTTCATTAGAAAGATAATTCTACGTAGATATGTTTGAAAAAAAAAAGCATCTAAAAATCTTATTTATTGACAAAGTTATTGTTATTTTTGTATTTTGATTCCTGTTGCTAAGGAGGCAGCCATCTTGTTTCCAAGAGGCAGAAATGAGCAAAAATTCAGAAATACCTCCAAATTAATCCCTAAAGAGTTACCGATATTTCATATTACACAATTACCCTTGAACACCTTCCAAAAAGTACATATCCTTAGTGCAATGCAATGCCAAGGTCATACTGTGTATTGTGTATTGCGTTCTATTCTCTTTTCTTGCTGTTAGATAGAAGAGATATTGCTGACTCATGCATCCTGGAGTAAAATCTGATTACAATGGCATTATTTACACAACCCCACTCACAAAAAAAATGTTTTCTGCTTCTAACATGTCCTTGAGTATTCTAAAACCAGTTCTCATATGTGTTTTCTTTCTTTAACTCTTAAGGTGGCCGTAAACGTTTCGTCCTCAGGGAAGCCTGTTTTGAGATATATGTATTATGTTAATGAAGCGGGTCTTACCCTCCTTATGAAAAAAAAACCCATAGCTCTACCCCACTCCAAACTCCATGAAATGTGAAATGTGTTTGTGTGACAGCTGATAAATCAGGAAGCAGGCTCAAGCCATGCTGCCATGTTTTGGTCATGTGACCAATTAGCTGATAAGCCCCTCCCACCTGCCAAGTGAAGATGAGGCAGGAAATGGAATGGCACCACAGATAATGATGTTTTGATTAATTCAAAAATAGTGTATTGGGGGTTAGTCTTAATCAAAATGTGGCTCCGGCTGTCTGAGAAAAACAGGAAACATCCCAGTTTTGGGGCTTCAAGTAAAAAAATGTGTGTATTTGATGGGAAAACCTGGACTTTTGGGAGGATGTTGGGTCAATCCGTCTCATATCTTCAGCTGGAACAGACACTCTATGCTCTATGGATAACTAACAATACTATAGTATTTATCAACTTGGTTTCATCTTCAAACACAAGTTTTTCTCAAACAATAATACAGCAATCATGATATAGTTACCCAAAGTACAATAACACCAATATAATTTGGCTATTAACTAATTGAAGCCTGGATTGTATTTTACACAACAATTGTCGTCAATTCAGTTGGAGACACAAAGGAGATTGAAATTGCAGGCGAATAATTGGGTTTATTGATAGATTAGCACTGTGGCTTCAGTTCTGAGGAAATAGATACAGGTATGTGTGGTGTCATAATCCCCTCAGGACTCCCCATTCTAGAACAATGAGTGTGGTGTCACTCATAATCCCCTCAAGGATTATGGGAGTCAGGAACCAATGTCTAAAAATAAGATTTGCTATGGGTAATAGGAAGATCACTTCCTCTAAGCGTTTCAAGCAGTGTAGTAGTTAATGTGGACAGTCTACTCATATGGGATTCACTAGACAAAGGAATTCTGTGTCAGACCTCAGGGAAAGTTGCCATTTCTGCTGCAAAATATGTATGGATTACTCATTCTGGATTATGTAACTTGGAGATACAGCAATAGAGGTTTGTGAAATTATCTTTCTTTCAAGGCCCAGAATCTAAAAGCCACCTTGTCAGAAAGCTATGCTTTGGAAGTTTGGATAGCTTCAGAATTGGCCCTGCAACATGTTTGTCTTAGATAAATGAAGCTAAAAACCCCATATAGAGCATTACAAGCTTTTATTTGCCAAATCAATATACTTGCAGTCAAAGAGTCTGCCAGCATAACACACTAGATAGCTGAAAATTGATTTTGATGGCAAAGTTCTTTGAATTATTAAGAATTCAAGAGCTATAATACATATACATTAGCATGCAAACAAGATGTCAGTCTACTAAGTAGGCGGGCTTGGGTGATGTCATATGCCCATATATGGAATCCAGTTGACAGGGATGTTAGGCAGGTTGCAGAAATGTACTCATTTATACTTTTTTTTGAGGTAATTGAGAAGACAAAATGTTGACAGTTGTGAAATACAATGGAAGGTTACTTTATCTTTCCACTTGGACAAAAATAAATACATTAAAGTAGTAGCAAAAAGTTGCACAGTAACTTTAACTGTGAAATACACAAAACTGCCATTTTCTCAGCTTAGTTTTCTATAGTTTTACTCTCACGGCTGACGTGAATTTAGACACAAATCTTAATCAATTAGCTTCAAACTTTGTATATAGATTCTAAAACATGTTCTCTACAAATCTAGACGGGGATATTGCAATATCTTATCTGGTTAATTTTTTATAGTGAGTCAAAAATCAAGAAACCAAAAAAGCATTTTTTTCCTAAAATGTTGTTAGATAAATGGCCATAAAAAAAGTTAGGGGCCATATTTTACAAAACCCTTGTCTAGTTTTGAAGAGACAAAGGTTTTTTTCAATGTTTCAAAAAATCAGGTTATTATGTTAGATCCTGCTCTTAGATTTGCGTCAGCTGCGACATATGTACTGAAAATTGATTAGTCAAAGTTTTGACCCCAATTTCTTTAAAATATTTGGAGCACATACAACCTATCCATATCCTATGTATTCCTTAGAATCTCAGCTTTCTAAAAATATATAGTTTGCTAGGGGTTTTAGTGTACAAATAATGAGAAATCAGCCATTATTTGAGGAAAGTCTGCTCTCTACGGGAAACATTTACAGCCACCTTAATCTCATCAACATTATTTTCATAACTTACCTGTCATGTTCTGCATACATCAATGGCAGCCATTTTGAAAAACACCTGCTGACTTCCTGTCTGTTTGAGCATGCTCACTGGGTCACCTCGGATTTTGGTGGGAAAACCGGTGATCATGGTGATAATGGTGGGAAAATGATATTTGCATATCTCTGCCACCGTTTGGACTTTTTTCTCCAGGTAAAAACCTAATATGATTAATTTTTAATGAAAATTCTGATTCAAACTATGAAAATCTCTAGTTTCCTGATGTTATTTATTGAATTAACATGCTATCTTAAACATTGTTTTGTTATAATTTTCATCAAACTTCTATATCATCATTTTCCTAGATCAATCTGTAGCTCATAAGGTAATGAATATGGCTTCAGTTGTGATTTTTCATCAGAGTGCTTGCCCAAACAACCAAGGAACAAACGTCAAGACATATCCTTACATTTTGTTAAACCAGTTTTATTGCAATTTAGATAAAATTGGTAGGCGGCCATTTTGAAAATCTAGAAAATGACAGTCATTTTAAGAATAGGTTATCAATAGAAAATATTATGCGCTCTTACTTTTAAATACAATGTTGCCATTGGAGAAGTTTTAATTCCAAATCTACTGTTCACAAAAAGGTTTTGATATTATGTCCAAAAGCAAAAGACTTAGTTTAAGTCATTATTACAAAAAGACACATTTTGGCATTTATTAGACTGCCTCGTTACCATAGTAACAGTAGAACCAACAAACCGGCTTGTGCTGAACTAGCTTTCATTTGTTGTCAATGCAATCATGTTGATATATAAGGGTTGTTACATTTAAAAAAGAATCAATATTATCAAACGAAAATTCCAAAATCATCATTTGTTTGATATTTTTCCATTGAAAATGTTCTGTTGCCATGGCAACCAGTGATATTCACGATGACCTTTATCCCAATTTTGTTTGTGGTAACAAGGAAATTGCATTTGCACCAAAATCATTGCAACTAATCAAAGAGACAACTTCATAAAATTCAATTTAACAAAAACTGCATATTTTCAGCTTTTTTGACATTATAATTTGCCTTGTTGCCATGGCAACCTTGGGAATAAGAAACTTAAACATGTTCTCAATATTTCGTCGCATAGTGTACATAAAAACTAAATTAAAATCAAGTGATGATAACATCTTAAAAGATACATTTTTGAGGTGAAAACACCAATATCATCCATTTCAGTGAACTTTTCCATAAATGATGTCCTGTTGCCATGGCAACCGAGAATATTCAATGAATATTTCTACTCAATTTTTTTTCTGGTATTGAAGTCAATACATTTACTGCAAATTCATTGCAGTTTATCAATAGACAAATGTTTAAAACTCAATATTACAAAAATCACCTATTTTTGGCTTTTCCCCGCCAAATTGCCCCGTTACCATGGCAACAAACAAAAATTGCGAGTGGGTCTTCATCTTATTTTGATAAGCACTTGAAGGGCTATCCAGGTGCAAAATTTGGCGCTTTTGCCAAAAAATTAACGATTTTTTCACAAATCCGCTGGACTAGTATGTTTACAGTGCCATTGGTACACTTTAGAAATGCGGTACACGTTTAATAAGAAATCTACGCTTTACATTTTAGCCTCCATAATGAAATTACAAGTACATGTCACAGTAAATATGTCCACTGTACTCAGGCGGCGGCTCATGAATGCACAGAGGTGGCACCCAATGGAGAGCTGCAGGTGCCTGAGTGAGGAAAAGATGTGTTCTCTGGCCACAGGGTTCCAGTATGAGCATGTATTCTCTTTATGAGGTTTCACTCCACCTGAAATCGCAAGGAGGGGATGGCATTCCTCCATTGCTTTTTGATAGTAATGGCGTGACTTGGTTTTGGCATCATGTCACAATGATAGCTAAAATTAGAGCGTTTGAGGTGTTTTTGATTGTGTGCATGTATGAGCCTCCCTCTAAGATTCCTTTTCATGATCAAAGACGGCGATGCTTTTATACCCTTCTCTTCTCGTGATTGCGCTGTAGGGCACGCGCTGATCACGTGATCTCGCCGTTGACGAGAGTTGTAAAGTGAAGTTTTATGTGGGATTAATGCGGCAGTAAATATGGTGCTTGTCGCGCGGGGGTAATAGCACACAGCATCATAGGACGACTCCTCCGTTCAGGTTACCTGTTTAACGAGCACTACTCCCCTGCTGGCAGATCCTATATGACACCAGCCTACTCTCAAGCCACTCCTAGCACTACTGCTGCAACATCTGTTCAGGTCTCTGCATAGTTCTCAATCTTGCAAACAAATCTCTATCAGTAGAGATAGTCTACTTTAGCATAACTAGATTTTGAATCCTACCTGATAAACGTGTTGTTTCTATTTGAAACTTCGTTACGTAACACTTTTCCCGTCCTATTTAGGCTAGATTGGGATAATCAAGTAATTAATTGTTGAAGGAAAAGGGAGTACTCAGTTGAAATCAACGGTTATTCCCAGGTCGGGGAGAAGAATTTTACATGCCTCTAAAGAAATATTAACTCTTGAAATAGGTGCAAATCTATAAACCCCAAAAAGGGTTCTCCACCACCACCACTACCAAGTACAAGTAACTCCGGTGTAACCCTGATTTTCCAGAAAGACAACCATCATAGGTGGGGAACCCAGGAGCTGTGTACATAATAGCGTGTACCGTTTAAGAATACAAAATCTGTCTCTGAAAATTTGAAAAATAAATAACCTGTCTCTGAATATTAGGAAAAAATTATCTGTTCCTGAAAAAATAAATCTGTTTTGGATTAATTCTTATTTCAAGCGTCAGGAAATGGCTGAAAATGTAGTTTAGGGTGTCTAGACCACCTGAGTATGCGGGGGCGTTCAAAGCTCCGCGCTTTGCTCTCATCAACAATTCAACATTTTACTCCTTCGCTGTCTAGGAGAAACTAATACTATACCATTGCGTCACTTCTTCTGTCGTCAATTTACAAAGGTTTCCAATTTTACCAAAGTAGGACGTTACCATTTATATATATATATATATATATATATATATATATATATATATATATATATATATATATATATATATATATATATATATATATATACAAGTATATATATACATTGCAGGTTACTACTTTGTAATCGTCTATACCTCTATACGTCTATACCTATACGCCCTGGCGCCTTGAGACTTTCAGGCGTGATTTGAGGCAGCATGGGGGTTGTAAAGGTATCAAGTCCTCCCACGTGACGCGGGCGTGAGAGGAACAACACCTTTACGATGGCTGTTATGGTAATGTCTCTCTACATGTCCGCTTTAACTACGTGTAAAGTGGAGTGTGAGGCTATCACACACAAGTGAGTTTAACTCAAAATAGTGTTAACCAATATGTCTGGACCCACCCCGGCATCGGACGTGCGATAGGGTAGCACGTCGTCCGTGGGATACTCATAGGTTCACCATTCTGCCACTCGCCAAGTTGGCAATATTCTAGGTGTATAGAGAAAAGTGCCAGAACAAAATTCTTCGTAATAACGGTTTATGGCAGCTAGTTTATTGATTAAACTGAGCGGCCAAAAAATCAAGTCATGCGTGCGATTGAAAGATTGTCTGAAGCTTATATATGGGAAATTTCTTGGCATATTTTCGCGCCACGACTTTACGGTAATTCCGCGAATAGCGAAACAGCGAAATATGTATAGGACGTACAACTACGGTATACTATTATACTACGGAGATGCCTCATTCTGAGAATATCGCTAAACTGGCCATAAGTTCTTAAATCATGGTACGTGTGTGTTATGAATTGTTCAATTGATATTGTGCACGTACGTTGGCATACCCGTCAGCATTCAACAATCCAAAATCAGGATATATCACTTATCAGGTGGTTTACTATACTGCGACGTCTTTTGGTTTCATTTTGTTTAGTTCCAATTCTGGGAGGGGCCAGGTTAGTACTTTTGCTTAAGGAGCGGGCCTGTAGAGTTGGTAATCATGGAAACATATGTTAATAGGTTAACTTTAATTTTAGCAGATCACAATTGCTGCATGATAATATACACACAGTTTTCAAAAACACGCAGATAGCTTTGGAACTGAAAATGTCGTCATCAACAACATTTACATTGTGTGATCTTTCCAGACATTGTGTGATCTTTCAAGATCAAATACTTACTATGTTCAGCATACTGCGAAATTATTGGCTCTTGGCTAGAAAATAAATTTATTCTTGAGGAATTGTGGATGATTTTGAAAGTTGGCAAATCAGTAGCTAATCTGAAGATTTCTGACCAAGTTATATAATTCATACCTGTTAAGATTCAACCATCCAAAATCAGGAGATTTTATGCGGTTCCAATCCTGGCCACCAGGGGTCAGATTATTTTATTAGTTTAGGAGTGGGCTATTATATTTTACAGGTGTTGGCAAATTGATAACCATACAAGTATGATTATGAAATAACTTTAATTTTATGTAGCAGATCACACTTGCAGCATGATGACAAATTCCCAGTTATGAGAAACACACAGAGATTGCTTTTGAACTGAATACATCATAATAGTCCATGACCCAGGGGTGGTCAGTATCATATTGGGGGGGGGGGGGGGCAAATTCTGGTTAATGTTTTTGAATTCCCCATATTCTCACCTTTATGGTATTTCAGTAACAAATATTTTCCAAATCAGACCTTTTTTCTCAGGTGAACTTAGCTTTAAATATTTACACGATCACTAATTTGCTTTTACTCACTACCCATATTCCTCATATTTCAAAACTATTACATCTCTATCCATTCCCCTTGAGATATGGATCCGTGCGCCGGCCTACATATTTTGGCGCACGGATCCATTCCTCTACCATACCTGCCTAACCTTTGCGCTGTGTTGCGCCCAGCGCCACTAGCTTCATACTACTTTCCATTCCTTTCATTTCCCCTCCTATCACCTTGTATCGGACTTTTTCTGGGTCATGGTCTTAGCAAGCCACTATGGTCCACTTTCTTTATACTGCGCATGTTCCGCATTCAGAGATCCAGGCTAAATGGGTGGCTTAGTGGTTACATCAACACTACTCATCTCCCAAATGTGGCGACACAGGCTCGAGTCTCGGCCTTGTCCCTATATGTGGGACTTTGATAACGACGTTTTACTCATATACTATGCAAGCGTTTTTATGTTTAGTTCTGTATGAGCTGGGTCTGTTTGTTTTTTCAATATTGTGTATTCGTACCTCATATATGGCAAATGCCCTTCTGCAATCAGGATAGGATAAGCCAATGGATCTGATGCACACGTCACGCACGTAGCAGTTGTTGTATTTTTCATTTGATTGCTCCCGATGAATTGTTCAATTATTTCTGTCAACGATCAGTATCATTCAACAATTCTGTTTCGTTCGTCAAAGGAATAAGCATCAAATATTACAACTTATCTGAATGTGTTCTTTTGTATTACGTCACATGGTTGTGGATCGGTTGTAACAGCAATCTTTTTCAAATTTGAAATATTGTGACCGCCAGAGCTCTTTCAACAATCGAGGCCTTTAAACCTTCTGGACACTTATTTCCAGTGCTTTATTATTTACGAGTCAGGTGGTCATTGTGTCCACAGTTGGGCCAGTAAAACGTCACGAAACCTTGATGTTGAACTACAATTATTTTTTAACCCAAATATTTTTCACTTGGCTATGTCCCGTTGGCAATAAGGTGTGTGAGCTGTGTGCCGCTAGTGAGAGCAGGCTGCTATTGCCTGGCGGCCCTGTGGCATCACGGCACACAGCAGGGCCATGCACGACATGTGTGCAGATTGCTAGTTATTCCTGCTCAATTGTAGCAGGTCATTCTGCTAGTTGTTCCTTAGCTCAAAATCATTTTTAGATATTCTGTCACAATGATGAAGTTAATAGCAATACAACCCTCGTGATAAACCATGAGATGTCCATGCAAAGTCATTATTAATAATATCATGCATAACGTAATTCAAATATACAATCTTTCGAATTTAGTTGGCCAAAGATGCTGTCTGATTTTAAACGGCCATTTTTTTTATATATATGAGCGGGCTGGAGTGTGGGATTGTTAAAGTCCTAAACCTAATCCTATGTGTATTGCCATTCGAAGATCTAT
>OZ012695.1:9252076-9269576 GCA_963942565.1 Maea johnstoni
GCACATGCTGGGAAAGTCATTTGTTTGCTGTGTAGCAGCAGCGAGATAATTTTCTTTCTTCATCTTAAATTAAACTGACTTACAATTGTTTTAAACAAGGCCAGTAGATCTGGGATATTTTTGTTGTTTTTGATTGGGTTGACCTAATAAATTTGACTTGTTCTAAGAGGTAAATGGAAAATTTATGTTCGGGTAAGTGAATATCGGGGTCCGGGTAAGTGAATTTTAACCTGGGTAAGTGGATTTCATATTCTGCTTACCGTACTGGGTAAGTGCACCTTGAAAGTTAGCGTTGAGCCCTGATATATATGTATATACATATATATATATATATATATATATATATATATATATATATATATATATATATAGATAGATAGATAGATAGATAGATAGATAGATATATGTATGTATATATTCATATAATATCGCAATGATCACCTATGTAGGATGATTCTTAGATTTCAAAACCTTCATTTACTGTTTATGCGTATAAACAAACAAGCTGTCAGAAATACATTTTTTTCGTTGAAGCGCGTACAATTGAATGGCCTTCATTTAACATTTAACCCAACTCTTACCAGTTAGTGTATCAGTATTCAATGTTAAGATATTCCGCACAATGGGAAATTGCGTGCGTTGTATTATAGAGTTGGACGAGTAACTCAGATCTCACGCATACAGTGCTTCGTTACCTGCATGTTAGTTGATATATTTGCCATTTAATAACACGTTCTATTCAATATACGCGCTTTATCCAGGTTAGGTGTATTATGTATTCATGATATTGAAATGTTTACAGATAATAAACATATATTGGACATTTTTTTATGACCACTATCCACTGGACGCACGTCTAGCTATTATCTGAATCAACTAATTTCAAAGCTTAACAGATACATTATACTCTTTGATCAGCTGTTAAAACATCGAGTTGGCCATATTAGCTGCACGCCATGCATACATGTACATCTTATGTACAAATGCAGTGTCCGTTTGTTCAAGACGATTACGGCAACAATTTGAACTGAAGATCTCAAACAAACTAGCCCTGAGCATATTGGAGCAGGGGGAGCGAGCGTTTACTGTCGCTGCATATGTTTCACGGCTGGGCAAGCATTTCGCGCCAGCTCGGAAGAGAGGAATATTTTTTTCTGCCGCACAGTCACCGGCCCCATTTGCCGCTACACTAACCTTGTAATCCACGCTTACCCCCTAAGTTCATTATCCAGACCTGCCAATGTCTTGTAACACTGCCGGCACCCAGCGCTAATGGCTCGGGTCACACTCCCTTAGTGTCGACTCTCGCCGCTAGGTGGATGATGGACTATGATGACTTTCTTGATGAGAGCCAAGCCGGCGGCTTCCCGCAGTACAGACGAGAGCGCGGTCTGGACGGTCACCTGGCGACCACGCGCCTCTCCTGCTCCCGTCTGCAGCCGGCACTGGCGGGCCAAACTTCCGCTATGGCGGCGGCCGCACAGCGAAGGTCACGCGGCCCGAGGGCCACCACTATGTTTGACGTCTTCAAGCACGTGTACCTGCAGAGACACAAGTATCGTATGGATAAGTTTATGGACGATGAAATTGAGGAGAAATTTGGTGGGAAACCTCGACCGCGCCATCGAGACTTTACTTTTGAGGAAATGGTGGATCCACGACTTGACGATCAGGAAGGTGGTAAGATAAGCAAATATAATATACATCTACTCAGCAACCTTTGGAAGAGACATATTCTTTTTTGTACTATTCATTAAAAAATGGCATCGGTATTTTTCACTTGACAATTCGGATGTGGTCGCACTTGGATGTATATTAGTATTGCGCAACTTGGGGGGATCCGCGATAGCCGAGTGGTCTAAGTCATTGCGCCAGGTAGTTCGTTGACGTTTGTTCGTTTACCAGCGTTGCATTTGGTTCGAGAAATATATGAGAAAGTTTCCAGTGGCGTTTTGTTAACCATTGTTAGTGTGGGTTCCCACCGTATGATTTGCAAGTGACAATAAACGATATTTTTGATAATTTGGATTACTCAAGTTAACTTAAATGTATGCAAGTATGATCCTACATTGAAAGAAAAGTCGATTGTTAAACTAACCTTACAATACACGCTTACTAGGAGGTTGATTGGTCTAATCGCATTGTAAATGTGCGACATTGTAAAGTGGTTAGAATTCAACGGATTGACGGAGTTGTACTTTCCGATAAGAAGATGAATATACATTCTCCCTGGCCAAACATAAAGCCGTCGATTCTACCTTCCATTAAACCATACACCCAAACAGTCTGTGTGAATGGCTGCGTAAATGAGGACTTGGCATTTAGCACTTAGAACCCCCGACACGTATCTATTACGCAGCCATATATGTGTGAAAGATATCTGGAGATTAAAACCCTATTTGATACAGCAAAAGCATCTACACGTGCGTCACACGAAATATATTTTGAACAGGAAAATGCCTTATGTTTGTTTTTCTTATAATGCATATTTTAGGAAGATTTACCTATGTATTTTCCAAGCAAAATGTATTTCAAGTATAATAAGGGGCAGCTGGTGATAGTTATATTCTGTTTGCTATTTACAAAGGTCGTTTAGAACCATTTTAGTTTAACGGTGCAATCTCACCATTTCTTGCGTCAAAATAGCTCTATCAGTACTGCGGTCTGTACTGATATGTTTGCAGTGTAATATGTATCTACAGCTTGGACTAGAAAGCTTAAGGGTAACGCTAATCTACTACTAAATTATGAGGGGATGCCCCTTTATAGCACAATGTTTGGCCGTGGATGTCCTTGCTTTTTACAACTCTAGAGATCCGTTGTGGATTGGGTTGATGCGTAATTCTACGTCGATGTGACACATTGGAAAACCTTGGCGACGACATAGTTGTGCGTATGCCGTTTATACGTAGCCCATGACAATCTGAACCAATGAACTATTAGAACATACAAATAATCTCAAACATATGGAAATATCTTTGAAGGTGCAGCAATAATGTTTTAGGGAGAAACTGACTTGCTCAGACCCTCTCGGCATCGAAGTCCTTTCTTTTATCACCTGCATCAAAGATAATTCTTTTTACCTTGTTACCTTGCTTCTTCCGATCAATAACCCCTTTGCAGACCATAAGTATTGCATTCAGTGTTGTATTTTGCACATCTATACCAAAGGGTTTCTCGGCATATGATAATTTGTATTTTTCTATATTTTATTTCCTTATCCATAATCCTACTTGCTTCGATAAAATAACCATGTGAGAACAATAAAAAAAGACATGCATAATGGTTTCGACTACCAAACAAGGGGCGCACGTCGGGCTGCAATTAAGTTCATGTTGAATAACAATGCATTGGTCATTACTCTATAACTTGCCTACTTAAATCGAAATACACCTAACAAAGGTATTATTTGTTTTTGTTTTTCGATAATTAATTATATGAGAGTTTGCAACTAAACTAAATTTATTCAAGTTGGTTGTCCACTTAGACCGAATTTTATTAATGACAGTGTTGTTATTGCTTAATAATAATAATAATAATAATAATAATAATAATAATAATAATAATAATCTTTATTATCATGTTAACAACTGTTTGTAAATAATTGCACAAGCTTTGTCTGAAATCCTTGATAAGTTTTAAAAAATGGTAATTATTGACCAATCAATGTTAGCTCATTGAAATGTATTTTATAAATTTTATCATTTTATTTATCTTATTATGAAAATAACCCGAATTCCAAACTTTCCATAGTCTAGAAGAAATGATTTCAATATGAAAACGTGCTTGAATTTGTTTTCTCACAAGAGAGTTCCGCTGGCAATCGCTGACAAACGTCTGAAATCCAAAACAGTAATCTATATTTAACATCACTATTGAATCACCTAGGGTCCATCCAGTCAGGATCCAACCCACCATTGTGAAAAGTTTGATCCATTTGTTCTTAAGGTCCCTGAAAACGTGATGGAACATAGCTTACAAACGACTTCAGAGTTAAAACATGATGCAAAATGTCAATTGCGCCACACTCTGCTTCGAGAAGCATCCTGAAACCTCATTGGTTATATCATCCAGGTGTTGATTTCAAAAGTAACTACAGTATAAATATATGTTGGGGAAATTTATTGGAAAGCATCGTGCTATCCTATTTTTTCAAACCTCTTAAAAATAGCCAGTCATAGGCTGTAGAACCTCCTGTCCATTGGTTATCAGCTCTATCTTAATGAGTATCATGTTTCTTCTTTGTTTCATTTTTGCCTGTCAAATCGTAACTTATAACCTCGAATGACATTATGTCTGATGTGGCATGGTGTGGAAATACGCTTGATTGCGGAAAACGATTTTTTAAAAACATAAAAACGAGGGAAATGGTAAATCGGTTTTCGAAGTGTACTTATTTTTCTTAGCCGGGTTTTAATAAATTCTAGTTTTTTCTAGCACCATATCATTACACGCATAGGCAGAGTAAATGTCGTCAATGTGTTGGAATACTACTATATATCATGATGCTCAATTAACTATTCTATACATGCCTGAACGATATACTTCATATGCCAAAAAAAAATCCTAATTTTCAAATAACATCTCAAATAACAGTTTTCTGGTAAACATGCATATTAACATTTGTAGGATTGGTTTAAAATGAAATCTCATTGAGGAAATTTATTCTCACCACTGAAGTAATAATTTTCAATCAAACACGATAAAAATTGTGTTATTTGGTAGTTAAATGATAGTTGCCTTACATCGAATGTCGGTCGAACTCCCTATAGGAAGGGAACGTAGTTTGATCGGACACCGAAAAGGAAATGATATAATTTGGTTGCCCCATATCCCAGTAGTCTAGCCAAGTGCTCACCTTCATGACAGCTTTGAAGTGCGATCCCCAGTTGTTGTGTGTTACACTTAGCTAGAGACTGAGGTTCAGTTGATGTTTCCCTCGATAAATCCGATTTAGCCCACCATTAACATCAAGATATTCGTCAGGATATATTGAAATTACCTTTAAGTGTGGCGAAGATCCATTACTATTTAATCCGTCGTCACGTGTTGCTCAATTACGACAACGTAACGGTTTGCGGCAGTTGTGAAGTTTGTGTTTCTGGCAGTGATTAATGGCGTTAATTTCTCACGATCCTGTGCGTCTTGCTCCTGAAGCAAGAGGTGTTTTATTTTTCTACATTGATCGTCGTCATGTCCTTGCCAAGCAGTTTACCATGAGCGTGTCCTCTCCTCGCCCGCATAAAAGAGAAACTATACGTGCACGATGAAGGCCGACTTGTTGATGGCATCAAGCCTACATGAACCGTTTTCTATGCAAATTTGATAGTCCATCCAGCACATTCAGACAATGAAATTGAAAAAGGAAGTATTGACTCGATTCTTTTTTCTTTTATTTAATGATTCCATAATATACATTTTAAATTGTCATGTAATTGTTTGTGAAAACATAGGAGCAGCCAAGAGTGTTCAATGGTCACTGACTGCTCAGTGTTCTTCGCCACAGCCCAGGATCGAATTAGGCTCGGGGTCTATGAGGGAGTTGCCAGTACCTCGGGCCTGGCCGGTGGTTATCACCTGGTACTCTTCTTTCACTGTAGTAATATTTGGATTAAAGATTGAATAATGTATTTTATAAATATTCAATAAAGTATACAAACTGGACTCTTTGCAAAAGTATGATATTAGCACATGTTTACAGGGCTGAACATTTATACTTCATTTGAGTAGGACTTGTACTTTTACCATAGAATTATGTCGTGTCCACCCCATTGATATCTGGCTCTTCTGAGCATACTGATGATTCAGCCACAATATGAGAGGTAGCATTCAAATAAGCTGAACTTTGGAGGTGTCTCCTTTATCCAGCTTTTATGTCATTGTTAGATTTTGCAATTCTGTAATATCGTAATCGAAAATATTAGCGAAAAGCTCAACCTTACTCCAAAATAAACTCAAAATTAGATTAAAGCATGTGAGGTTTCCCGTAACTCACGACAGATGACACATTTAGCTATAGTGAAGATTCCGATACGATGCAAAAGCTAATTAGTTGCAATTTTATTTTGCAGTATATTGAACTGTATAATCGTGACATACATACCCTTTCTATGATTACATGATATCTGATAGACGTCCTGATTTAGTCGTGGAATTCGTGCCCCACGATGACTTTCCTACATTTCGTTGCTAGTTTGACCTCAATCTGGACCGCCATATTGTGGCATGTTCATGCAGTCAGTCAATGCTATGATATGAGGAGGGACCTTCATAAGGGAACGGATAGTTTTCTCCATATATCCTTCAAGAAATTCGAGCCAGAGTTTGATATTCAAAGAAGTTCACTTTTATATAATATTTGGCACCCAAATTACCTAGAGACAAATAGCTTTCATCTCGACCAATCTGATCACCTATGAAGCAGATGTCCGGCGATTTGAATTGTTATCTGTGTCAAAGTGTGAACTTATAAGTAACAAATTAGGTTTGATTTTTGGTTCTTGCATTGTCTAAAATAGTGTATAACTCAATCAATCATAACAATTCAGGACCTGTGACCAGAATCTTTATATCAAATGAAAAGTTAAATGATTTAAGAGGCTTGTGTGCACATGTTGTCCAGTTGAGGTTCTTTACACCCACGATTATCTGAGGAATTAAATGAATTTTTTGAGATTTCTGGTCATAAACACTCACATATATGGAAATTTCATGATGGACTCATGACGTATTTTGGTGGTTTTGGGATCCAATAGAATCCTTTGACATGAATATCAAATTCGTTGTGATACTGGCAGATATTAACGATTGATTTATCTTGCTATGTTGATGTCTGTTATTCTATAACATCTAAGAACCTATTGAAAGTTTCATGTATCTCATGTCATAAGAGATAAAGATTTGATCGCAAAGTGTTGGTTCTAATCTTAAGAACTAAATTATCTATTCACTAGATGAATTATCTATGAAAACTGTCGTCCATCTATTTTAAGTTGAAAAGGAAATAGATCATTATTTGCACATTGCTTTCTACTCCCCAAGTAGCCTCAACATAATTATTTTCATCCAAACCCATTCTTGATACAGTAGGTCTTCTTGAGACACCATAGACCCTCTAGAGCCATTTCAGTGATGGCGAGTTAAGGCAATTCCATTACCTGTATGGTGAGCACTGGCTTCAAAAATGGATGTACTGAAGAAGTTGACGGTAGACTGTGTTTCCTTACTAAGTGTGTCCGACTTTCTATTCACTTATCAAGTAAGATCGACCCTTGACAAGTTTCTAAAGGTTGACATTCTATCAGAGTCGTTTTATACTTAAGCCATTTCCGAAATCATATCCCTAATTAAATTAAATTTAATTCCCTCAGCACTCATTCATCAATATACTATGTGCCTTGTCCTCCCTTTTTATTCCATTAAACTATCGCGTCGCTACGAGTACAAACGATGAGTGGAAAGATTTAGAGACGTAGTCCTATGGGATTTTTAGGATCTCAGAGCGTCCAGCAAAATGACGGTAACTGTAGGCCATTGATCGCTTATCATCTTTGCCATATTGTCATACCAAAATAAACTATATTACAGTGAATTTCACCCAGATTCTATAGCCCTGTTATCTTCACTTTATTTTATCTTTTATGAAGCGAAAATAATCTTGATATCATGTTATCTTTTTCGGAGAAACCCTCATGTTCGTCCTTGACCTAGTTCTTAGCAAGGTCATATGCGTGTCTCATCGTGGAGTCGTCTCCTCTGAACCTGAACCTGTTCTATCGATAAGGAATTCAACCTCGGTGTAACCAGGCTCTGGGCAGCTCTAGCCCTCTAGGCATGGGTGTCCCCGTGTTGAGATATCTCATCGGCCGACTAATCAAATACCTGACAGGAATACCCACCAAAGCCAAATTACAAACGCCAAAAAATGTACCAACTGGAGTGTCCTTAACCTTTAACCTGTTACATGTAAATGGTTACATTGATGATGTAACCATAAACGTGTACACTGCGTTTGTACTCGTATGGCCATATCGTCACTGTTACATATCAAAAACTAACTTCTACATTAAGCATATAGTCACATGCATTTAGATTGTGTATATATATATATATATATATATATATATATATATATATATATATATATATATATATATATATATATATATATATATATATATATATATATATATATATATATAAAGAGAGAGGGAGAGAGAGATCCACCCATCACAAGGCCACATTGACTCTTAGACCTGTAAAAGGCAGCTGTAACGCACATCCACACAAATGCCCTATCATTGCCCTCTCTTGGGACGCGCGATTTCTTTATTCTGAAGTGAGAATATTGAAGAACGAAATGGACGAAGGTGGCTAAACTAGTCCTCAAAACTTGATCGCACCATGGTCGTTTTACAAACAGTGCCCGTCTAAAAAATGTAGTTAAATGTTTAATTCATACATTTCCCAAACATTCCTAATCCAATTGTGCGTTTCACACTGAGGCAGACTCCTGGGACTACGGGGCGCACACTAGGGTAAACATGGGCCCACGATATTCGTGTTTTGTGGAATTGGTTAAAGGCGTGTCCGTTGACCTTGACCTTTCAGAGACACGCAGCGAGGACCCGCGGTCTGCAGGGGAGACGTTAGCTCGAGGATTCCAGTGATTCCTCTGCTGTAGACAAGAACATCTGCAGCTCTGTTAGAATTATCATTATAGATAAAAGCGTGGTCTAATTCATCTTTCCACTTGTTCGAATCATTTCGGTTTGCTACACAGGTAAAAGTTGACGGGCCTGTACATGCCCGTTCAAAACATGCCCGTTACATGCATAATGATGCACAGCAATGTAACGGGCCCGTTTAAACAGGCCCGTCACAGGCCTGTAAATTCAAAATATCAAAAATCTAAAAACTAATGGAAAAGTTTTGTTTACCCATAAGATCTCACTTCCTAATGCCTTGCTAAGTTATTAGATCAGACACTGACAAGAGTTCAATGCTTCTCATACACCAATTTCTGATCTCTGACGTAATATCTGATCTTGCATCCCAATCCAATGCTTTGTCAATATCAGTGCAAAAAGAATAATGCTTGCAACAAAAAGATTCTGCTCAATTGATTATTTGTGGTATTGAATATATTTAAACATTTAAAAAATATTTTCAAAGTTTTATTTGAGAAAAATATGATAAAAATATGGCTGCCAGATGTCTGAAGGCCCAACGGGCCTGTAACGGGCCCGTTACAGGCCCGTTATGGCATCCTTAAAAAATAAAAGTTCTGGCCTTATTATTGTCCATTATGGGCGCATCCTCTGTGGGCCCTGGGCATGGGACAATTCCAGTCCTGATACGGACCCGAAACTTATCGGCACCCACAGAGGCCCTAAAGTTTTACAACGGGCATGTAACGGCCCCGTTCAGACGGGCATGTAACGGCCCCATTTAGACGGTACAGTTAAATTGTCTTCAAAGTGTTAAATAACGGGTCCGTTAGCACAATTATGCCAAATGGTGCAAAACCAACACTTATGTATATGTTTATTAAATGATGTATCAACAGGCTCCCAAAAAGCCTGTCACAACATGCCCGTTATATTAACGGGCCCGTTTATTCCTGTGCATCATTATGCATGTAACGGGCATGTTTTGAACGGGCATGTGCAGGCCCGTTAACTTTTACCTGTGTATAACAGGTCATGTAGTGTTAGTATGCCACTTATCATCATTATACCTTCCTCCTTATAATTATTTCAGAATACAATGGGAAGGGGTCCAGTCCTATGACGCATGATTGCATGAGATGTAGCCATGTGCATGTGTGTAATACATACATGTAGATATGTATATTATTCTCCATACATGTTATCTAGTAAGATCTGATCCAATTGACCTCACGACCATGTCAACTTCATTTTATTACTGCCCTAAAATAAAAGTTTCATTAAGGTGCCTACAAAACAAACCTTGAATTTAAGTGTACGTTAATGTATATACATCATATGTCTCAAAGTAGCCTTGCACAGTTTTCGTTGATGGTTCCTTTGAGCATAGAGTAAGAACAGTGATATAGTTTGGCTCATCTTTAGTCTGGTGAGTATACATGTATCTACACAAGTAGCATGTTCCATTATCCTAGAATGATTTCATCTTGTGATGGGAGGCAGAAGAAAATGGCTAAAGTATATGAGGAGATATTCATTTTGCGTAGAGATGTATTGGGTCCAAGGCTTGATGACAGCACCTACAATTATCAAGGATGGGTATGGACTTTATCGTCTCTTAAATACTTGAGGAAACCGAAGTACCCGAGGAAAACCATCACCAAACCATAAGTCATTGTTAACATTATCACATGCCTCGAACAAGATTGGACCACAGGTAGTGACGGGACGAGTCGATGAAATCAGCACAGATTACACAGAGCTCTGACAATATCTGATCCATATGATGATATCACTACCGTACCATCTTTACAATATGTTAGACCATGATGGATGAGGTCGTATCCTCAATACGTCTTCTTCATGCGAAGTAGTTAGTGTCGGGTTTGAATTGCAGTTCTACTTGCTATTATCGTTACCGCAGGCGTAATGCTGTCATGTAAAGCTAAACCGCCAGGTCAGCTACTTACTAATGAGGTCAACACCCTGAATGCCCGGGTTCAACAACCAGCTAATCACGACCACGTGACACCTTACCGTGTGTCTCGAGCGAATGTCGAATGTCGTAAGAAGAAACAGTACTCTTCAGTGCAGCGCAAAAACACATCCTTCCTAGTAAATCATGTCATTTCGCAGTATATCAAGTTTCTAAATATTGAACTATATGTACATAACACTTCTAAAGGATGCACGTGTATTTAGCCAAGTATTGCTGAAAGTTGTTTTCGCAACTCAATATATGCAATAGAATTCAAACCTTGTCGTGACAGATATCTCGAATCAAGTAAAATGCGGTCGCCTCTTGGTAGAACAACATTTTAGACTTAGAGCGGAATAAGGTTTTGTGCCTGACCATGTTTCTATATCTCCCATTCACTGCCTAGGGAATCGTAATCTAAAGACCACCGTTACCCATATTCACTTGTGTGTGTGTGTGTGTGTAAGAGAGAATGGATGTTTGAGAGAAAGAGCGATTGTGTGTGTGTGTGTGTGTGTGTGTGTGTAAGAGACAGGGAGATGGGAAAAGTAAGAGGAGAGAGAGAGAGAGATGTTGAATTTTCAGATTAAGAAAATTAACGTCCATTGTGCGTAATTGTCTTGTAAAGTGTCGTCCCACTACTGTGGCCTGAGATGCTACATGTAACAGTCTCAGCACGTTGCTAATAAGTGTCGCCGCTGTCTAATCTACATAATTGAATTCGCTAGACTGTGACAGGATCGATGTCTCCCCTCTTCGAAGGAAATTCAGCGGAAGGCCTCGTCTCCTCTTTACAAATGTACTGTAATTTTCGAATTGAAGTTGATTTTATAAAAAGAAAATGAAGGAGGCTTGTTTTTTATGTTGTAAATAACATATTTTCTTCATGTATTTTCAAAACTGCTTTAATTTAAAAGTTTTCAACACGATTGTCAGACTGCTTTCGGCTGTTGTGGATATTACTGGTAAAACGTCTCAGTAGTGATGTGTAATACCGAAGTTGTGGCCATACAGTATGAGGAGAGGTCTTTAAACAGAGTAATATAGATAGGGAGGCTTTGGGGTTTACCCTATTTCTTACTTCGGGATATGGGTTTATTCAGTCGTTTGAGCTTATAGTTATAGATACTGGTCCCAACGGCCAGAGTAGATCTGACAATTTTGGTGAAATCTATCAGAAGAAAGCATTGTTGTGAAAATATATGAAGGATATATAACAATAATCAGAAGACTACCAACACGTCCCCTTAAATATTCCTTGGTTCCCCTGCTATTGTCAGGATTACCTAAGTTTCCGACAAAAAATGTAACGAAACCCTAAATTATGAATTGGTTAACATTTTCCAATAATAAGATGAAACTAGCCCAATCGTGCAAGGTCTGAGCGTACACAGATACTGCCCCAATAGCCGAGCGGTCTGGGGCACTGTGCAATGAGTTGGCCTCCCGCCAGCTAGGGCAGGTGAAAGAGTTGGCTGTGCACCTGCGCAGTACTTAACGACCTGCCAGCATCCTCTCTGCGACTGGATTTACTGCTCTAGTCTGTAACATAATATAGAGACACCTTCTCGCCCAAGCTACCTTATGCAGTACTTCGAGGACTTTGGGGGACATTTTACACTATATGAGGACCTTGTCAGCCGCATATTCCATCGATAACAAAACGTCATATAACATCGTTTACAATCATAAAGATCGGGAGAAAAAGCACTTGATTTGTCGATTAAACGAGTGCTAATCAGCACTGCTATCAATTATTAACTGGCAACACCTGGGCTGCAGGAAGTTCTCACTAGAAGGCGACCTTCCCGGCACACTTCTTTATCGAGGCTATTAGCGACAAGCACGGCAGTGTTCCATTAAATCACTGCGCACAACTACATCTGTGAGTGGATGAGAGGAGCGCCGCGCACCAGGACTGGTGCAATTGGCAATGGGCGCCTCTAGTGATAAAGGATCAATGAGCTGACTTAGGCTAGTCTGGCCTAACTAGTTTGTTTAAATCTTTTAGCCGTAGCATTTTACAGATTTTCGGAGGGAAAAATGTTGATAAGTACTTCGAAGGACAGCTCTTCATTAAACCTAGGTTGTGAAAGTGCGCTCTGTACATAAGATACATATTTCTTGAATTCACTTTATAAACGATTTTTTTAGAGGAAATAGGGTAAGCAAACCGTGCTAAGGCTGGACGTTGATGAGAAAGCTGTGTCTGGTGAAGCTGCTATTTCTTTTATAGCACTCTCTCATTTCTTATCATTTCTTATCATTTCTCTATTGAAGGTATATGCTTAAAGATGTCAAAGCATGCATAGGCTTTCTATGCAAATGGGCTAGCTCATCTCTCTCTGACCCACAGTGGCGTAGAGTGAGTGACCTGCTCTTATACCCGATCATATTTGGACAGTGATATATGGGGCCGGGCAGACGAGGCGAACGTCCGGTATTGGCCCTTCTATAGTAGCCTGACAATACACTTACCTATACAGTTAAACAGCCTTTATTAGAAAGGCACGACCTACTCTTGGGAGTCGTTGGCCACATTAGACCCTCTTCACTCAGTCCCCAGGGTTGTATCATCGCATGCACTTTGTTAATGCTCAGTAGGTCCGGGTCCTCATGGACATAGTCCTAGAGGGCCAGTCTGTAGTCTCAAGGTTAGTGTGGACAGCATCTTGGAACAATGGATGTTAACCCTTCCAATGCATGCTGAAGCCACTTTCATCCAAAGCAAATGAACTCACAAGACTTTTGAAAAACATCAAAGCTCTGTTGTAGACGACTTGTAGACAAAACAATGACGACGGTGACTGTCTATTACGGACACGGGTATTGACGATGACAAACTTCCAAGCAATATTGGAGGGAAATTCTTGGACCGCAATGATGATAGTCTGGGAGTACTTTTAGGAAAGAGCATTGATAACTATACCGTTGAGCAGATGGCTTTAAGTCTGGTAAGTCGCGTGTAGACATATTAGTTATATGTATCGAAAGAACCAGTAACTCAGAAATAGGATCGGTTCAAAATCAGTTAAATGATTTATCATATAAGACATTTCTATAACTTATACCCAACCCCGGCTCTCTCACGGAAGTTGCTTTATTAAGACATTGAAGTGTAAATATATGCTCAATTTATAATTTTCCCTAGCGTTATTTTATAAGTTCTGTTTATTTAGTTTACCTAAACACATAAATATACTCTCTTTTCGAGCTCTATGTGTATTCAGTTACTTTTATTTTTGTTATCATATTTTTTTAATACATGATTTGATTTGATTTTATTCGGTCTAGTAAGATGTGTATTACATAGCATTTGGCACACAAAAAGTCATATATAACGGTGACTAGATGGAGATTCATTAACTGCTGTGCAATAGAATTCTAACCAGACACAGGATATATACACTAAAAGTTAGAAACTTATTTCCATAGTGGTCCCAGTCTGCCCAGAGTCCAATGGCATCACTTGTAATGATCAACTCCACTGCTCAAGATTGACATAACAACAATATCATTTAGTATATTAATACAAACGTTCGGACTAGGATTGATGAATTTCTTCTTATGACTCAGAGAGGACTGACATGAAATGTTTTTTGCATCTCACTTTAAAAAGAGATTTACTGAACGTGGTCTGGATCTCGTTTGGCAAAGAGTTACAAATTTTTGCACCTATGTAGTGGAAGGATTTTATACCATATGAACCAACCTTTGGTAAAATCAGAGCATTGACACTGTGTCTGATGTATAGTGGTGGGATTCATTCACTCTTTCAAAAACTTGAAGGTACTCTGGAGCCTGTTCATCAAATGAATGCAGTTAAATATGTGGCTTGCGGCCAGGTATTTTATTCTGTTTTCAATGTCCATCCACTTAACCTCATTAAAGTCATTGGCTACCAAGTGTGTTCTGTTTGAGTAGTTTAAAACATATATAATCATTTTGTTTTGTACGACCTGAAGGCGACTCTGTAAGAATTTTGGTAGACTGTGGTAATAGAAATTGCTGGCGTAGTCTATTCTCGACAGAATCATTGCATGCAGACAGTTTTCCTGTAGTACTGATTTAGGAACATTTTCTTTCTGTAAAGGAATTTGAGACTAGCATTAGCCTTATGGATGATTTTCTGAGCCATAGATTAACAGGTCTTGACATGTTACGCCCAGGTATGTTACAACCTCTTTCCCTCCCACATACATTTTTCTATCTATGTCTACAGTCAATAAAGAATATTTATATTTCATATTGCCAAAATAAGGCACCAGCAGCATAATGGTTAACAGTAGCCAGGAAGCCCTTCCTTTAAACTGAGGTCCTAGTCACGCACACCACAGAGCTATAGTAGTGTATCAGTGTTTTACTTACACTCATTATTTACATTGCACAGTTTAATCATTACATACTTTGGACACCCCTCGAGTCCGCATCTATTAATCTTAGATCTCCGATGCCTTTGCTAGTATCGTTATACACAATGATATGATGTGGTAGCTGGTCTGACAAAAATAAAGAATGCATCAAACCACATACCTACCGAGCGCATTACTTATATGTGCTAGATAAACATGCTTTACAGTATTTGAAAGACATACATACATACAGACAGACATGCACACATACATACGTAGATACATGCATACATGGATTTATATACACACATACATACTTGCACACACACATACATACATTCATACATACATACATGATTTTAATTGTACAAAATTCGCCACACATAAATTTCAGTACTTTGGAAATGACCGATACGATAACAGAATTAATAAAAAATATTTGATGCAAAAAGGACATGATGACGACTGATCTTACTAGCTGATTAGATCCGCATGGGAATAGTTCATATTGAGATTCATATGCTGGCCGTTAGACCGCTGCTGTGATGGTGGTGCTGGGCGAGTGTGACTTAAATGTGCAGGAGAATGCATTAAGATGAGGCAATAAATTACCATTTCACATTCTGAAAGTCAACAGCAATGTTGATATACTCCTACATCGATCACCTTTTCTTCTTAAAAGCTCATGTCGGCACTATTGTTCCTATTAGTCTCTGCTCTTTACTGCTGCTTCCTCACAATAACATATAAACAGGATTAACGGCGGCTGTGTGTAGGGGCACGCTGCACAGCAGAGTCCGTCTGTGTAGTAGAAAATATAAAAATGCAATTCAACATTATGTGCAAAGGAACAAAAGAAAGGTTTGCATTTTTCGATTAGCCATAAAGTCAAGCAATCTATCACTACAAAAATGAGAGATGAGCTACCTGATTGCTCTGACATCGACCTGAATACACCTCATGATACGCCTACCTCAACTCAAGTTTTCTTCTAAACAAAACACAGGAGGAGTTAGGGAAGATCATATGTAAATCTCCTTCAGAAAACTGTATACTGGACCGGTTGCCCCACTTGGATTATCAGAGATGCTAAGAATGAACTGCTTCCAACATCATTAATGCTTCACTTAGGTCAAGTCAAGTAACTACATTTATAAAATTACCTATGGTCACCCCTCTGGTTAAAAGAAGCTCCCTTAGACCCTGAGATACTAAAGAAAACACTACCACCCTGTTTGCAACCTTTCTCTGTATCAAAGGTTTTAGAGAGGATGGTTTCCCAGTTAGTTACAAATTACATGACAGAAAACAGTCTACATGAATACTTAAATCTGCATATAAACCGGGCCCCAGCACTGAGACAGCACTGAGGAAGGTACCGAATGACATCCTTACCTTTCATGGTCTACCTCCTACCCTTAGATTACTGAGAAGAAAGCATGGTCTAGAACTAAACGCTGCTTGTGTGGATATTTTATGCACAATTCTACATCACTATCAAACATATAAATCAACGTGCAGTTATATATATATATATATATATATATATATATATATATATATATATATATATATATATATATCATGATTGGCAAAATCCTAGGCTTTTGATTGGTCAATTGGCCCATGATATGAAGCTGTGTTGTGAACTTCCTTCAACTCACCTCTCAGAATCTTATATTAACCTCTCAGAATCCTATACTAACCTCCAAGGATTCATATATTAACCTGTTCCATTTTAGAGTAGGGAGAGTTGAGCATGGCATCAGATGATTATGCCCATGATGCAATTCCCAATTCTCCCTACCCCCTAAATGCGTGATGCAATCCCCCAAAACATTGCAAGATGGCTGCCCCTGTAGCAGACAATCATCTGCCGCTAGAATCAAATCAATCCAAAAAGAGAAGATTTGCACACCTGTCAGAGGAGGAGAGAAATGTGAAGAAAAAGAATCTTATTCCTGGAAACACTCAGCGTGCAAATAATAATGCAGCAAAAACTCTGAAGGCCTATTTAGCAGAAATAGGGGTGGACCAGGCCTTTGGAAAGTTTTCGAGTTTGTTCATTTGTATTACCTATGCAGAGGTCGAGGGGGCAATCATGAGATAAAATCGTTATCAACTGATTTGGAGTAGGATACAACTTATATCTCGAAATCAGAGGGCTGTATCACCCGAGGCGCTACTATGCAGGCTCCAGACAGCCCAAAACAATGCCGCCAGATTAATTAGTGGCTCCAAAATAAAATCATAATTCTCTGCAAAGCAGAGGATTTTTATTGCCTCTCAACATCATCTTATTTCAAACAATACAAATCAGAAAGATGATCAATAATAATAAATAACAACTATTGAACATATAAAAGCAACTCAATAAAATTCCAAGACTAATAATATCAGAAATTTTGTAACCTCACCTCACTCTCAATCGATCAAAATAAACATTTAGATAACTCCTGTCTATGGGGCCCCATTTTGAGGACTTCTTCAGCCCCAGTCAT
>OZ012695.1:9277076-9287691 GCA_963942565.1 Maea johnstoni
AACTTAATGAATCTCACCCTTACGTTCACATTTCAAATTGTTCGCCGCCATCAATTATACACTTAATATTCTAATTTCGATTTTAAAGCATCACATTGAAAAAGATGGAGAGTTGTCGGGTTTAGGGTATTAATTTCCGTGGGATCTTTTTATAACAAACGTCAGACATTTTTGGATATGATTTCTGCTATCTTACTCGGCTTTCTTCCACCGTTTAATCATGATTTATCCTATACTTTTATGAAATGGAATATTTACTGAGACCGGAGTGCCATATTTTCTAATTGAATGTATACTTTGAGACTTGAATATTGTGTAACCAAGTGTAACCTCTATAAAAGTAACATTTCATTAGTATGTTCAGTATGCATTTGTTCTCATGCATACAAGATTGTAGAATGCCAAAGCAGAAAATATATGGGAGAAGCTTAATATACATGAGAGAAATCAAATTCATATGTTTGTATTTTGGAAAATACATGTTTGAAACTAGATATACATGGCAAAAGTTCAATATACATGTCAGAAAAACAAGGTAAATGAAAAAAAGGAACTGTCAGGACTGCTTTTGCAGCACGCGTTTTTTCTCTTAATGTATCTTTTATTCTGTACTTCTGATTTTTTTCTTTTGTTTTGACGCCTTTTTAGTCATGCATTTATTTTGGTTGAGGTATTTTTGCAGGCCTTATCTTCTTATTTCCCTTTGCTGGCTTTTTTATTCAGTCGTGCAATATTCATTTTCAGTTGAAGTATTTTTCTGTAGTTCTGAGTTGTTATTTTTTCCATAGAGGTAAAAATAAACAAGACAAGTAAAAAATAAACATGTTAAGACTAAAAAGAATATATCGTTTTTTTTGTCTGCACCTTTTTTAAAATAAAAGTTTTTTCCTTCAATTTTTGCATTCAAGATGCGTGGTATTTGTTCTTTCTTCTTTTTTCATTATATATCGCCTTCTTGGTGAGAAAAAAAGTAGTTTTTATGGCTAAGGAACTTCCATGGCACCTTATACCTTTTTTAAGTTCGACAAGTTGTATTTTTTCCATACCAAGTTCTAAAATCCATTTCTGTTCGTTGTTCCACAGCTCTCTGGAATGTTTGCATCCAATCGACATGTGTTCCACTGAGTCTTCCACCTCTCTGCACCTAATACCGCAGTTTTCACTCTTCTATGACCATCAGATGAAACTTTTCATTTGTATAAAATATATAGTGGAGTGTCCTAAATTGATTATATTTCTCCCAAGTCCCAAGCTGATGATCGATTACGCATGCCTTAAGCATACGTACACAACAAAAAATTACAGATGTCAAATGGTTAACAAATATTTCGCTCAACAAATATTCCTGTGCACTATTTGTGCGCAAATCGTCGACCGAACATTTGTGCATAAACGGTTGACGAATATTTCGGTCGACCGCTGGTGTGTCCGTTTGTGCACAAGTTGTTTACCGATATATCGGAATGAAAAAGAAAAGAAAATTCCAAGAAAATCAAGAAAACAACCCTTTAGGAGAATGCAAGCAATGATCACACGAAAAGGCCATAGATTGGACAGCAAACGGTTGACCGATGTTTTAGTGCGCAAACGTTCGCGTGGGCAGATTTATATCCGTTTGCTGTCCGTACATCAGTCACCGTTTGTTGTCCGCTTGCTATCCGTTTGCTGTCCGAAATATTTTGCTGTGTACGAGATTTAAAATGGCGGAAGTTCCCACTTCAAAACATCTTCCCAAAATATTGAATGTTTATTTAGCCTCTATTTGACAAAAAGTGCCAATAGGTGAAATGAAGATTTCCAAATCTATCATATCTGATTGTATCACTTTAAATCATCCGATGATATTAAATTTTTCCTTTTGCTTTCTTTTCAGCAGGAAACTACGTTGGCGGCGGGGAGTCCAGTATGATAGGTGCAACAGCCAGTCGGCACATGTCGACACGGCGGCGGGCGTCGCTCGTCAGCCTGTCGACAGCGCCCTCTACGTCGCTGCTGCACACTAGTCATCTGGGCCAGGTCCTGGAAGAGGACGCTCTCATACGACCACCTTTAGTGCCGCGCAGGCGCGCTTGCAATACCTCGGATCTACGCTCATGCGCAATCGTCCAGACCAACATGAAAACGTGGAAACACTACCCGGAGTAAGTAATGGTTTTTATTAAAAATGTTACGTGCTCAGGAAGAGAAAGCGGCAAATATCCCTTGCGAATCAAGTGGGGAGTTAATGCCGCAGAGTTGCCCTCATTGATTTGCCCATTCACCCTGGGAGATTACCCTGAACAGTGACGCCGTGTTATCATTGAACTTAGAAAGTGAAATATAATTCTAAAATGAAGGGGAGTAGATGACTGAGATTTGATTAATATTGCATTTTAACTTGAGGATACATGTCACCAAACTAGTTCACCCAGGCCGCGATGGGCGGCGCTTCAGTGATGAATGAGTTGAGAGAAAGGCCGCCATTAGATGTTTAATCCATCAGCCCCTGGGGAAGCTTCCCTGAACACGAAAATCTCCTATCCCCTACAAACTAGCAGGCCTCGCCTGCACCAACGGCTCACGTGAGAAACAGTGCACATGCGCTTATCCCGCATGAGCAGAAGTAGTCATAGCTCGAACTACAAGTACCAACTGTGTGTCCCTCACTCACTGTATTGCCTCAATCTATCTTACGCAAAATGTTGCAACTGGAAACGTTTTTTAAGATTTTCTTATACTCTTTTAAACACACTAGCTCATATGGCAATATAATTCCGCGCTGAAACAAGTGATGTTCTATCATATATAGTTCATATCACTCGCACAATATACCTCAACGTTTCATCCATTCTCATTAATGGCAATGTTTAACATACAAAGACTTAATTATAAGCCTCATAATTGATCACAAACAAAGTTAAAACTGTAATCTACTTCTTACCAATAGAATATGCAGTGTGACGATCGTTGTATACTCAACCAATCAAGCGGCAAATCAAATCTTTCGGCCACGTTAAAAGACAAAGAATTTCTAGAATACATGGTGCTTGGGCAAGTGCGTGCAGGGGATCTGAATGCTCTGTATGCAAACTATTGCATACATGTATGTCTGCATATATATATATATATATATATATATATATATATATATATATATATATATATATATATATATATATATATATATATATATATACATATATATATATATGTATATACATATATATATATATATGTATATATATATATGTATATGGATATGTATATATATATATATATATATATATTTGTATATATATATATATATATATATATATATATATATATATATATATATATATATATATATATATGTGTGTATATACATATATATATATATATATGTATATACATATATATATATATATATATGTATATATATATATATATATATATATATATATATATATATATATATATATATATATATATATATATATATATATATATATATATATATATATATATATATATATATATATATATATATATATATATATATATATATATATATATATATATATATATATATATATATATATATATATATATATATATATATATATATATATATATATATATATATATACATATATATATATATATATATATATATATATATATATATATATATATATATATATATATATATATATATATATATATATATATATATATATATTTATATATTTACAACCACATACGACAATACACAACAGGCTGACTATCAGGCTGTACGTTCCAATCAAATGCCGTTATCTCTTCCTGGCTATCTACATATTCCATATACCATTACACTTTACAAATGACTTGTTGATGTGATTTATACAGGGAATGGAGAAGCTCTCAATGTTTACGCCTGATTAGCCCTCCTCGTGCGCCGGGTTTGTTTCAGTTTCCCTAATGGCGGCTGTTAAGTAGTTTGTAGTTTGTTGATGGCGATACATCACGAGGCAGGTGCTCTTGCCATTCTCCATTAGACACCCGTACTGCGTCATGTTACAATGTATCTTGATTGACCAGAATTAACTGCATATTGATTGTAGTCTTTCACTGCCTACTTGTATTGAAATGCATATATAAGTACGTATCAAATATACCTCAATGTTCTTCCTTTTAATGTGCTTAACATTGAGAAACAGCAATTAGATACTAGTATTGAACGTCATATTGTACTTTTTATGTTTTGAATTGTATACTAGTATCATATTATCCGTCTTCCGTCATGCTAACGTATCCCTACAGTGTCGGTTAAGACCTACATTGCGTTTCATGTGTTGCACTAAAATTGAATTAGCAACATTTTTCTGTGTGTAACCATTTTCAAGTTTATATAGTGTCACACATTAACGAGCAAATTGTAAAACAGATCGCAGTGCACATTGAACTGCAAGTTGAATTTCATTAACCGATTGTACCCACCATAATATGATACAACAAACGATGGCAATAAGATTCCATGGCCTAATGATGTATGTAAAGCTTATATCTACCAAAGGCGTTATGAAAGGTTTACGTTAAGGTTTAGTTTGGTCATATCACACCCAGTTAGGCTACTCTAAAAAGAAAACATTTCAGATGAGATTGTATAGAGCAAATGTTTATCCATTCTCGCTAGTCACTAATACTCTACAGGAACACGGTTCAGATTTACACGTCTGCGAGATGTATGGAGCTGTATTAAGATGGTCACATTTGTTCGATACCATTGCGGTGCTATTCACATCTCAGAAAAATTACGAAAATAGTTGGTGAAGCCACCGATAGATGGCCTTACCAGGCAGCCTCTGTAAATGGTCCATGGACAACCGGAGTTGGCCATTAATCCATTCATACTTAGAGTTCCCGTTCGAAGGTGTCGTCTGGATCACTGATACGTTTGACAATAACATAGAAATGAAGTAACAATTTACAAATCATTTAAAGGAGACTTGTTAGTTGTGTTCTGATTGACATTTTCCATTCAAATATATAGAGAAAGGCGCTTTTGTTAGAGATATGAATTAGCCCGGCTTATAGGTATGAATGTGTTATACTGCAGCCATTAGAAAATCAATCAACAGCGAAGACACTGCGATGTTAGCACGAAAATAATACACAATGCGAGAACATGCTATTCATTTCGAAAATAATTCCTGACCACAATATGGCTGTTTGTATACGATTTAACCTTTACATGCTCAGAGATACCTCAAGGGAAAGATTTTTCCCGATGTACTTTTTAAATAAAACCTTGAGCAAAAATGATAAGTATGCCAAACCTTGTGTTCTAGAACAAGCGCACGAATCATGTTATGTTCTCCCTGTTCCCTATTTCTGCACAGGTCAGCACCTATGCAGCTTCGCAAACCACAGTCAACAGTCAGGACCATGTTCCTATCATAGACAAGTGTTGATGTTAATGCTGATCATTATTGAATAATTAGTAATGTTGTATTAGTTCATAGCAATGTGAACGTAATTACTGCGTCGAGAAATGGCTCGCTAGGCCGTTTCAAGGTTTACGAAATTGCACAATGGTGACATAAGATAGACTATGACCTCGTAGATGACTTTTCAATAGTTTCATGGCAAATTTAGTTGTGGAGATATTCCAAGAGACATATGATGAATCTTTTTTACATGCATAAGCATGAACATTCGGAGTATATGTGGACAAACACGTAGTGAAGTGGCAAGAGATACCAGACTATTGCAGCAACTGACGGTGTCGCCATCTGGTGGAATATCGGATCACTAAATACTGAATATTCCGTGGGAAAGCGTCCTATCGAATGGCAAGGATAGGTTTATACTGTTGACTACTTTTGCCTCAAACACAGTTGAGGTAAAAGCTTAGAAAAGTTTTAGTATCACACGGACAATTTAGTATTTTGTGTTTGGTGCGATTGTCATTTTGCAAACCACACATGTATAGTTGATGGGTCTGCTAAAGAGTTGGCTTTCTGAGATTTCATTGAATAAGCTATATTCGACTTGACGAATGTCATGGGACACAAATGCATCTGTAGTCGACTTAATTTAGTTAATTTTCTTTGAAACTACTACCCGTTCAATATTCTACTTTTGTGACGCAACCGATGGTCGAGTGTGGTTTATTATTATTATTATTATATTATTATCATTATTATTGTTATCATTATTATTATTATTATTATTATTATTTTTATTATTATTATCATTATTATTATTATTATTAATATTATTATTATTTTTATTATTATCATCAATATCATCATCATCATTATTATTATTATTATTATTAATGTTATTATTATTATTATCATCATTATTATTATTATTATTATTATTATTATTATTTTATTGTTATTATTATTATTATCATCATCATCATCTGCTTAAATGCGATGGCATTCGGCTAGAAATATAACCTAACTCAGCTAGATGGTGCGACGACTGCAATCTATCTGAGGAAGAAAACGAGAGGCATTACATTTTACAGTGTCCGGCCTTTGAGGGTCCTAGAGATCAAATCTGCGGCAGAATTCAGTCTGCATTTAATCTATGTCAATGACGTGATGTACCGCCTTTAGCTCTGTCAATCACACTTTTACTGGGGCACCAATCTCTCCTAAACAGTAGTTTTGCTGTCAGTGACTTATCAATAAACTGATTTCATAAGAGAAAGCAGTCATGCAATTTGCTCACATACACAATCATATCTATCCCTTTGATTTAAATCGTCTTGAAAATGTTGTGTGCTGTATGTTGTAACTTCATATCAGTACAGCATTTCTCGAGTATGGAGGCCTATGTTTTTTCGGGTGCTTAGGGATGTTTTGATCACCACGCTTCCAAATAGCATACATTATTCACTTTAAACGATAAAGTCAACGGGTCTCTCTATGACATGAAAAACGACATGTAGTCCCATCAGTATCTTTAAGCATAACTTGGGACTACACTCAGGCTGCTGCTCTATCTCCTGCTCTATCTTCTTACCCCACAGATCGAAATGGCTGCTGGAATCGGCTAATGCAAAAATGCATACATGTATTATGATTCGGATCGTATTGATCCGTTTCTGTCTTGGGAAAGAGAGTAAGGTGATATTCTTTTAAAGAGAATGTAGATTTCATTTTAATGAGGATTAAACATTAATACCAGTCTGTCGTTATGTGTGCCATTTACATGAATTGTGTTCCAAGCAATCCTTAGCGGGAGTGCTTTAGCCCACATTGTGTAGAGGATATAGGACTAAACCTCCCGTTTGAAAACGTAGGTTTCCGATTGTTCTGGTAACACTACCCTCTCCTTGCAATCGTCTAGTAGCACTGAACGGATATTGATGTTTTGAGGGAAGGCTTCAATCTCCCACCTCAGCATCAGTGGTTTGGACCTGTATGTGCGTTATTGCAAACGTAAACAGCTAAAGGTTATCAGTGATGACACGTTGAACTGCAGCAATAACACTGTAGTGCTGTTTCTCTTATGTCTCCCTCATAACCCAGTAGTGTAGGCTTAGCTCTAGTAGCTTAGTATCCTCCACTATACACCACTAACCAGGTACTCTTTAGCCAATAACTAACCGCAAAGATAATGAGAAAGACATGTACCATTCCATTATGTAGTGGTACGTTTCTATGTAGAGTAGAGTGCCTTTAATAGCATTTGCTCCAGGAACCTGATCAACCTCAACAAGCACTCAACCCACCAAAGCTCAAGGTTAACCTTCTAAGTGGCACATACATGATATGAAGGAGACAATTTTATTGGATGGGTTTTAATTCCAATTACTCCTTCCGGTATTAAAAAAACAATACTTTGTTAGAAAAAATACCTCTCGCAGAGTCAGTCCGCCACTGGATCGGATAGTTTAACCCATGGGCTGTAAGAAAAAAAAGGATGCTTGTCTAAGGGGATATATTTCTGTTTCCCTTTAATGGGTTTCCACCGCGCATAGCAGCGTTCATATCATGAGTTTACGTATAGGCGCGTTCATATCAGTTTACATAAAACATCATCTGCAGCTGCAGAATTTGTTTATATCATAATTATTGTTGACAGCGGTCCGCCTCGATGAGAGCGCCTGTGATTGGTTGCCTGCCTGCGCCAGTGACAGCTCTCCGGGAGAGGCACGAGTGGCTATTAATCATTGAGGGCCCTTTAGCTTCCTCATACTACACAGCCTGAAAATACACTATCTATCTAGATTATTCATAACTGGCGAAGCAAGAAAGTAGAACTATGATATAAAAGCTCAGTGTAAATGGAATATTTTATCTTAAGTGCGGAAAATGAGTGCAGATTAGCACAGATCAGTCAAAAACTAAAAGAAATAGGTTTGTAAGAATTCGATAAAAGAAATCGTCGCCAACTCGATTTCGCTGATTGTCATGGCTCAAGTATCCGACCATACATATTGCCCAGTGAAGATAGAACTATTTCCTCAAATACGTACACATAGTTGGCAGATGAATAATCAAGTAAAGGTAAAGGTTCGCTGTCAGACGCTGGTACACCTGTATGACCAGTCCTCGTTCTCAAATGTGCATGCACTATCGCAAACAAGTTAATGCCAGATGTTCTTCTCGTAAGTATAATCCTACCTATCTTCTCATATACACATTAGTCCCTACGTATAGGATTATTCTAGTCCTTCCTTTTTTCAATACATCTCCGTATGATGGAACTTATTCAAATTAGATATGTCACTATCAGCCATTCATTATATATTTTAGCGAATTGACACTCCTAAATTCTGAAACGGTGAGTTAAGTAGATTTGCAAAGTCATTCCTATTATCAGTTTCGTTGTATAGATTCAGAAAAAGCCCAAGCTAATTGCAAAACTATGTATGTTCGCTGTAAACAGGCGAAAACGTTGGTTTGTATTATTCCTGCATAAAAACACTCACCATTGCGCAAAAAGGTTTAGTTCGTTCCCCATCGAATCATTTTCACGAGGCAAAACGTCAACGCGTCATTCTATATCGTTGAGTATTGTTGTAGTATCTGTAATCGGCAGTATTTTGATGAAATATAAAGCAACCTCTTAGGCATTATTGGTGTCACGGCAGGAGAGCAAGCTATCCTCCAGTTATCTTATCACAATATCTTAATCACCAAAATGGAAAGACGTTGTTTTCGCTCAGGATTGCATATTTTGCAGGTAGATGATGATGATTACTCCATTAATCAACTATGTTAATATACCACACCTACCTGCGCGTGAGATTTAGGCATGGTGCAGAATGGACATGACATTGCCCTGAGCAAGGCCAAAACAACAGGCTCTTCAGTGCACATACCAGTGTGAAAAACACCTAACAACGCCCCAAGTCGAGCATATATATATATATATATATATATATATATATATATATATATATATATATATATATATATATATATATATATATATATATATATATATATATATATATACATATATATATATATATATATATATACATATATATATATATATATATATATATATATATATATATATATATATATATATATATATATATATATATATATATATATATATATATGTGTGTGTGAGTATATACATATTCATATACATATATATACATACATAAATATATATATATATATATATATACATACTAGTATATATATGTATGTATATATATATATATATATATATATATATATATATATATATATATATATATATATATATATATATATATATATATGTATATATTTATATATATATGTATATATATATATATATATATATGTATATAATTATATATATACATATATATATATAGTTATCTCAAATCTCAAACAGATAAAACAACAGGCTCTTCGGTGCACATACCAGTGTGTCAAACACCCAACGAGGCCCCAAGTCGATATACAGCGATCATATATATATATATATATATACATATATATATATATATATATATATATATATATATATATATATATATATATATATATATATATATATATATATACATACATACATACATACATACATACATACATACATACATACATACATACATACATACATACATACATACATACATACATACATACATACATACATACATACATACATACATACATACATACATACATACATACATACATACATACATACATACATATATATATATATATATATATATATATATATATATATATAGTTATCTCAGGTGATGCCCTGAGGTATCCGCCATGGCCTAGTTGTTACAATGCCTGACTCCCATTCGTGTGCTTGCACGTTCAATTCTCCGCTGGACCTTTATAAGAAGGTTATAGAGGGCTGTCTTAATAATGCCTCTGCAACTGAAAGACCCCCAGGGACTATTCGTGAATAGAAGGGGAACTTATTCCCGGTTCCGGGTTTCTATCTTGTCGAGATATGACCTAAGCTGTTGAAAGCGACATAAGAAGCATTCATTACTTCCTTACTTAGATGCCCTGAGGATGGTCCAAACTTAGGGCAATTGTGAGGGACAGCGAGCAGTCAGAGGCAACGTCCACATCAGTTTTTAGAATTTCAGTATATTACTTAGGTACTGAGCATGATCATTTAAAAGCAAGAGGTTTGACTTAAAAGCCATCGGTGTATCGTATCGCACCTTGGG
>OZ012695.1:9300391-9377891 GCA_963942565.1 Maea johnstoni
TGTTACCTGTGTATCACTGGGTGTGTAGTGAAGGATAATAAGAATTACCATTGGAGTGTGAGCGTCTTACCCTTCCTGTATAGCCAATGAGTCTTCGTTGGCATTGCAGTACGAGTTCTTGTGGAGTGGTGGACAGATTTCATGTGTGAACCTTTCGAACTGTGGACAAGAAACTCCTATTTCTTTCTAGTACTGTCAATGCAATCCATGACTATGCCATCACTGCTTTATAACAATTCCACAATCTCCCGTGACGTCATGATACACGTGTCTATACGCTAAACACAAGATGGCGAAACGATTGAGTATAGAACGCAACAACGTATTGGCGGGAATATATAGGGGTAGCAAACCTCTGTTCAAGTTTAGTTCCCTCTCGAAGCAACGAGAATTCAAGTTGAAAAAGCTGAGTATCGAAGCTTTTCAGTCGACGGCGGATGAGAAACGTCGGACGTACGGAGCGCAGCGATGGGGGACTATAGATTTCGAGGATGACGTCATCCCCATGGAGACGCTTGACGACACGGTGAGCGCCGACGTACGTCGACACGAGATGCGACGTGCGAGCAGGGACCAGCTCCAGCGTCGACTACGTAGCCATGACGACGCGTACCCTCCACGAGGCAGTCTCAGGTCCTCCATAAGACGAAGACAGTCTATTCTAATTAGGAGAGCGTCTACAAAACCGAAAACGACCTTTTTAACACCGAGGCGTGACGACACAAATCGCACAAGGTAAGTGGGTCAAGACAGTTTATGGATACCTGTTTCAGCATGAGCGTCAACTATTTCGTTAAAAGACAGCATATAAAGGAATAAAGCCAGAATTAACAGTTTGATCCACTTGGCCACAGGATCAACCATTTTGAATAGGGGTGATCCAACACGTGTGTGACGTAAGTTAGCCACGTGCTGTGGGAGTATTGTGGGATTGGTCATGGCTGCCACCAAGAGAGAATGTATGTGTTGACCAAAAATATATGAGAACAATCTGCATGACACATTCCAATGGTGTGCCAATAGGTAACGAATATTTTTCAGTGTTTTCATGCATTGACAATTTAAAATTCTGTCGACCCTCATGATAAGAAAGAAAACAATATAATTGTGAAATATCTTTTGGACGCGATCAGGAATAACACGGTCTTTGGTGCAGCACAACCATGCCCATATTGATGCATATATATAACATTTCAATTTGTTTGTATCACACCTATAACGTTCCGTTATCATCATCTGCCAGTGAAATCTTGTATCCCTGGCTTCATGAGTATGAAAGCACTCTTTACGCTGTTTAATTGCCGTGTGAAACAACAGTCTACTTACTAATACACTGGACTAATACACTGCGTTCTTAGGTCACATCGACCTTCTTTCCAAATGCATACGAAGAGTAATTGGCCCTGACGTCACTGTTTACAAATAAAAGGAGGAACTGTTGGTATGCCATATCATAGCGGCTGGTTTCTGCTACCACTTGTCCACAATCAAAGATTTCACCTCTTGAATTGAGTCTTTCTGGGTTGTGTTATTGCACTTGTTCCTCACATTACTAACGTCACCCTTACTGAGTGGCTGGTCGTGTGCCATTGTGTAACATTCTTTCAACAGTGTTTAATAATAATAATAATATGGTCATTTGATATTGCGCCCATTCAATATAAACATGCTCAAAGGCGCATTACATTCATTGTCAAAGGATAGATGTTGATATACACATAGTTATTTGATAAATACATCTTTGAACAGATGTGTTTTCAGTTGTCGTTTGAAGATTGCCACATTCCCAGCTGACCGAATATCATCTGGGAGCTGATTCCATAGTTTTGGGGCACAAGCACTAAATGATCTGTCACCGTAGGTTTTCATGTTGGTTCTCGGCTCGTAGAGTAAGTTCTTGGATGTGGATCTCAGTGTCCGTTTTGGGACATACTCTTTCAGCATTTCCCTCAGGTAAGAGTGTGCAATTCCATGCAAACACTTGTACGCCAGAAGCAGAATCTTGAATTCAATTCTCTTCCTGACTGGTAACCAGTGAAGTTCCTTTAGTGCTGGAGTGATATGGTCATACCTTTTTTGTGAGCGTGACCACCCTGGCAGCGTTATTTTGTACTCTCTGGAGCTTACATATTAGCTCTTCAACTATTCCACAGAGAAGTCCTTTGCAGTAGTCGAATCTTGAGGTTACTAGGGATATGACAGCACCTTTAGTTGATTCTGTAGTCAAGTATTTTCTGATCCTTCCGATGTTTCGAAGGTGATAGTTTGCAGATTTGACTGCCTTTGACACATGTGCTGCCATATTCATGCTTGGATCAAAAACAGAGCCCAGATTGCCAATAGGTATATTGAGAATCTTAACAATCTCACCATTTACAGATGCTAGGCACAGATATTTTGGCTCGCTGCTTAGGGGTACCTAGCACTAGGACTTCCGTTTTGTCTGCATTCAGTTTTAACTTGTTCTGTGACATTCATGTATATATGTCAGTGAGACAGCCTTCAAGCCTAGCAACTCCTTTGTCCACTGCTTGTTGAGTGATGGGTTTTATTGCCAGATAGAGCTGGGTGTCGTCTGCATATATGTGAAGCTCTTAACCATGCTTTCTGATGAGTTTTCCAAGGGGTAGGAGGTAGATCAGGAACAACAATGGTCCTAACACTAAACACTGATCCTTGTGGTACAGACCACAGAATGTCCTGTAACTCAGAGAATGACTTGTCAATCTTGATGAGGAGTGTGCGACCTGACAGGTAAGACTTGAACCGAGCAAGTCCTTGACCCGTAATACCTAGTGTATCTTCCATTCTGCTGAATAGAATATCATGGTCGATGGTGTCAACGCCGCACTCAGATCTAGCATGACCAGTATAACTACTCCATTCTGGTCAATGCTGGTTAGAATGTCATTCTGTACTTTCACTAGGGCAGTCTCAGTGCTGTGACCAGGCTTGTAAGCAGATTGTAAATGTTCGTGCAAGTTGTTTTCGGTCAGGTAGTCAGTGAGTCGCCCCGCCGTCACCCTCTCCAGCAGTTTTGAGATGTAAGAAAGGTTACTGACAGGACGGTAGTTCTTTAGAATACCTGGATTTAGTGTTACAGGCATTGCTGACGCAGCTATGGTACACTCGGCCAGTGTGACATTACAACTCTCCTTCAAGACTTTGTACAAATACTCTGAACTTCAAAGTTACTGTAAAAAGTATCATCGATCCAGACAATAATTTCTGGAGGAACTCTTAAGCATTACTTGGTTAATTGCTTTCTAAGTCGTCCGCTGTGTAGAGGTGTTACTGTCTGCCATGCGCCCTGCGAGCCCGCTGGCTACGGAGACGCCATGGGACGAACTGAGGTCTCATTTCAGCCATCCACGCCTCCACAACCATGATGCCTCTGAGAGGTTTCCGCAATCAACATATCCGACCTAGATCTCATTTAGCCATAAGCCCAAGCACCGATACTGCTTCCACAAAGATAGAAATGCCTTTCTAAGAAAGTGTGATTTTGAAATATATCTGATAAAAAATGTAAGTTGGGATTAAGATTCCGTTTGATAGATTCAAAATAAGGTTCAAATTGGTTCCATAGAATCTTTGAAATGTTGGCATGTTGAGTAGGGATCTAAGCTGAGACACGAGAAAAACTAACCATAAAGAGCTGTTCAATGCAGCTCTGCATTTCCTACAGCATAATATGGTTTTCATATCATTTGCTTGCATTGGTAGAATGGTTCGAATATTCAATAGTTTCCTTGGTACCTGAATTATTGGAATAAAAAGGGATTTCAAGAGGAGATTTGGAGCTTCCTAGTGAAAGAGTCTGGCCCCCTAGTGAGCGCTCCTCCCTCAGCTGGTAAGAAGGAAAGATAACAAGCTATTACGTTCTGCTAACTGCTAATTGGCAGTCTAGAGGTGAATCCATTCAATTACAAGTACTCTGAACAACATTTCTTCTTCAAATATTTTTTCTGAGAGTTGGCTTGATACTGATCAACAGTTATTCTTCAAATATTTTTTTGGATATAGCTCTAACCATATAGATAATTAACAAAAAGAGAATGATTATGAAATGATGTTAGCTAGGCGCTGATCAACAGAGTATAACCTTAGATAATGAATTAACAAAATATGTTGGGTCTTGGTAAAGTTCTGATTCAGGGGTGCTCTTCAGTTATTTTTCTGATATTAGCTCTGATCACTGAGATAAAACCAAAGTAGCGACGGCGATTTGGTATGACACAGGCATGTAGGGTTTTCTCACCTTTTGGAATTAAGGCAGATTCATAGCTGCACTCAACTTCTGAAAAGAATTATGTCCATTTCCACACAGGCGCCTACTAAAACTGATTGTCTGTTTATAGCATACAATCTGCCTTTTTTGTCACTACATAGGTATGTTTGCTTTCCATCACAATCCTCATTTGAGCATCTCCAAAATAAGGCTGATCGTAGTTCTTGTTGCCTTCTACTGGCTTGCCATAGTTCTAGCTTTCCATCAAGGAGGTATGCACACACTACAGCTTCCTTAGGGCTGTCTTCAACCTCTTTTGAATGCCGAATATGTCTTCCTTTCTTCACAACAGTCATGATCAGTGTCTATTTCCCCAGACGGAGTCTGCATCTTCAATTGCTATGACACTGTCTTCTGAACTGACTAGTACTCAGCAGCCTAAGCTTTCTATAATTGGCACTGTGAATGGTAAGTGAATTCTTAGATTCCTCTTCCTCTAATGTATCCAAATCTTCTGGTACATTTGAACCCCCTGTGTTCTTCCTTCTGGGCTACTTTCCATTGTAAGGATACATTCAGACTACATTGTCCTGGGGTCAGCATCTATATGTGCTCTCCTACCCCTAAATCTTACCTGAACTGTCTGACCTACATCTGTAAAGCAAGGCTCACAGAATCACACTTTTTAAACAATACCTTAATTGCAATGCAATCCCCCATAACTGCTCATTGCCAGTTTGTTTTCTGGGTAACAGGAAACTTCCATTTGATATGATACACATTCTGGAGCTGGCCAAGAACAGCCCAATTTTGCATTCATCAGCCTCCTAGGGGAGATCAGATAAGGAAAGGCCAGTATACGTTTCGATAAGCATCACAGCTTGGGTGCCGCAGGATACCTCTCTTCTTGTAGGCAGCTTTTTAAAAAGTTCCTTTTAGTCATTAGTAGTTCTAGTTGAGAGTTCTAGTTTTAAGGAATAAGTAGCAGACCTTTTCAGCTTTCATATATCAAAAAAAGAAAAGAACTATTAAAATGTGCGAAGTTCCAGAGCCCCCTTAACTTGGTTCACAAACTTACCAAAAGTTGTTGAGATTTGGGTATTTATCATGAAACACTACAGACGAGTGAAATATTTTGGTTATTTACTGCCTCTCATACTCTTCACGAGTCTCAGAGGTTTGGGCTGGGAGACAATGACAGATGGTTCCGTGCGGCTATTAATTTCACTTTGATATATTTAGAAAGCTGCCTTCCTCTACTTACAGCCGGGCGCTGCTGTAATGAGGAGGTTAGCGGTGTACTGTGCACCATCTCCGCTCTCTAATTACCTGACGCTGCCTCCACTCTCCCATACAACACAGCAACGTACATGCTTTCAACAAGCATTCATCAATACCTGACAAATCCAGTTTTGTTAGGTTTTCTTTTTTAAGGGATATAGTTGCCACGGAAAACAGGTTCAGTCCACGAATTGATAAAACTATCAAACATGTCACAAAGGTTTAGGCAAGAGGGCCTCAAGTTTCATACACTCCAAATGTTCTCCTAGCTACAATGCACCAGACAATTGAATCTTCCGGTGGGGGCAGCAAATGGCCAAGGAAGGGCTGGATTCTCCAGTTTAGTACACCAAAATGCTGCCCCATGGGGTGGGGACATCAATAGTTAGTAGAAAGGGCGGATAGGCCTGGGCACCGGTCAAAAAGGTATTTGATATATAGTCTTGTATCCACCGGAATAATCACACGACATTCCTACCCCAAAATCCTCCTATAGAATATACTATTTACTTGTTTTGATTAGCACACTCAGCCATCAAACAGTTGGCATACAAATGAAGTAAGATATTATGATTATGGTACGACCGCACTGAATATGGCCATTTCGAATTAATCTATATTATGAATATGAGGAACAATACAAGAATTTTAACAAAAAGGAAAACACATTAAGGATTTCTGAATCTCGCAAAATTTGAAGGATAACACTTTGATTGTATTATCTACCAGAAATATTTAGAAATAAAATAGTCATTTTAAAATCTGATCGGGGTAGTATGTCCAGATATGAATTGATAAGTTTGCATGAGGATGTACAGTGGCAGAAATTTCTCAGGGTTCCACATACCTCGCTGCTTTAATATGATTACAAAGCAAAGCATTAAATGCTTGTGCACCTCATTAATAATTCTGCATTCCCCTCCAAATGTAGTCACAAATTTACAACTGTATTATCCATGACGTCATTCTTTGCCCTTGGTTGTACTTCGAGGAAACATATTGGAAAATCTCGCAAAAGTTACCTTAATGTAAAATGGACTCACTACAGCGCTATGCGCCGCTGACATGAAGATTGTAAGCCATGCTGGGCTACCTGAGGTTCAACATTTCATGCTGTTATGCTCACGAGGCAACATCCCTGCAATACACATTCTCTGGCTGCTCATGAAAAGTTCCCTTCCACTGCTAGTGATGCCTAGTGGGGAAAGTGCTTTGATATGGTAAGCAAGAACTTTGATATTTAACCACTGTGTGGTTTGTTTGGTATGATAAAACAAATATGATAGCCCAGTGGTGAAAGCGTGATGAAATGGATTCCCTCAGGAGGATGGTCTCCCTCGGTCTTTGCCATGGGGAAAACTTTCCTCCCTTGGGAATCCATTCCATCGTATTGCCCCCACTGGTGTGTCATATTTGTATAATGGAATCTTCAACAAATACAACCTTCATGAGGTGCATAAACACTTCACAGGTAGTGTTGTAATTGCATACACAGAGACAATCATCAAACCTGATTAATTTAGCAAAAATATGTAAATATATTTTTCAGTGGAATAGGTTCCCATACAGAAATATCTTTTGCGAGGAATCCAGGTTCAAGACAAATCTAAATGGTTCTTTTGTATAGAATAATAGATGCCCTCAGTGCATGTATGTACATATTAACCCTTCAGGTTTGCAAGTATCATTAACCCTACAGTTTGTTTAAACATAGATAATGATAGCTAGCATAAGTAGACATCCACATCCGAAGATTGAGTGAACTCTCAAAATCCCTCTTTCAAGATATGTTCAACCAGATTAAAGACAATACATCTAAAGATGATATGGTCCAAACACGCCCAATGGGAAGAGGTTCATTAGTCTGACAATTACCAGTTAAGCTCAACTGCCATGCAAGGCTCCTGTGCCGGTATCAGACTGAATGTCCTCGGGTATCTAGTCCCTCATTTAAGAACAATCAAGACAAAAAGTAGACGGCTTGGGACCTGTTTGTAGGGACATTTAGTTAAATTAATGGGCCAAAATTTGGAAAAGGAAATTGTCTGGAGTTTCAAGGAAGCATGCACATACTGCATAAACCTTAGAAAGTATGTCGGCATCTTCAAAAGAGGATGGAGAAAGCATTTGTGATTTTCATTTTAGGATGTACCTGCATCTGTGCAAATCAACACAATAATTGTTAATGCCCACGTGGCTAGAAAATATGGTTCACAATTGTGCCACAAGGGTGGGGATTAGTGACAAAAAATGTGCCCTGGGGGTTGGGGACTATGCAAAATAGGTCAGAAGGTCAGTACACTATACCCTATTTATCTAGTTTTTTCCGCGTTCGGTAATTTATAGAGATACTTTCTGAATAAAAAGTGTATGTATGCTATAGAGCCAACTCATGTACATCATTTTGCTCATGATCAGATCAACTCTAAATGTGGCTGGAGGAGATGGTGGTATTTGTTGAGCGAGGGGCGTGGCTGGAGGAGATGGTGGTATTTGTTGAGCGAGGGGCGTGGCTGGAGGAGATGGTGGTATTTGTTGAGCGAGGGGCGTGGCTGGAGGAGATGGTGGTATTTGTTGAGCGAGGGGCGTGGCTGGAGGAGATGGTGGTATTTGTTGAGCGAGGGGCGTGGCTGGAGGAGATGGTGGTATTTGTTGAGCGAGGGGCGTGGCTGGAGGAGATGGTGGTATTTGTTGAGCGATGGGCGTGGCTGGAGGAGATGGTGGTATTTGTTGAGCGAGGGGCGTGGCTGGAGAAGAGGGTGGTATTTGTTGAGCGATGGGCGTGGCTGGAGGAGATGGTGGTATTTGTTGAGCGATGGGCGTGGCTGGAGGAGATGGTGGTATTTGTTGAGCGAGGGGCGTGGCTGGAGGAGATGGTGGTATTTGTTGAGCGAGGGGCGTGGCTGGAGGAGATGGTGGTATTTGTTGAGCGAGGGGCGTGGCTGGAGGAGATGGTGGTATTTGTTGAGCTAGGGGCGTGGCTGGAGGAGATGGTGGTATTTGTTGAGCGAGGGGCGTGGCTGGAGGAGATGGTGGTATTTGTTGAGCTAGGGGCGTGGCTGGAGGAGATGGTGGTATTTGTTGAGCGAGGGGCGTGGCTGGAGGAGATGGTGGTATTTGTTGAGCGAGGGGCGTGGCTGGAGGAGATGGTGGTATTTGTTGAGCTAGGGGCGTGGCTGGAGGAGATGGTGGTATTTGTTGAGCGAGGGGCGTGGCTGGAGGAGATGGTGGTATTTGTTGAGCTAGGGGCGTGGCTGGAGGAGATGGTGGTATTTGTTGAGCGAGGGGCGTGGCTGGAGGAGATGGTGGTATTTGTTGAGCGAGGGGCGTGGCTGGAGGAGATGGTGGTATTTGTTGAGCGAGGGGCGTGGCTGGAGGAGAGGGTGGTATTTGTTGAGCGAGGGGCGTGGCTGCAGGAGATGGTGGTATTTGTTGAGCGAGGGGCGTGGCTGGAGGAGATGGTGGTATTTGTTGAGCGAGGGGCGTGGCTGGAGGAGATGGTGGTATTTGTTGAGCGAGGGGCGTGGCTGGAGGAGATGGTGGTATTTGTTGAGCGAGGGGCGTGGCTGGAGGAGATGGTGGTATTTGTTGAGCGAGGGGCGTGGCTGGAGGAGATGGTGGTATTTGTTGAGCGAGGGGCGTGGCTGGAGGAGATGGTGGTATTTGTTGAGCGAGGGGCGTGGCTGGAGGAGATGGTGGAAGCTTAAAGTACTGGCTGAGGCCTGGTGGCGCATCAACTTTTAATTCTGCGTTTCACCACCAGAGGCATTACTACAGGACATATATTAATAAAGTGATGGACCTGAAATACTGCATTACCAGATTTTCACTGTTAGGCACCACAAAAATAATACCGGGACTTAAGTGGAAATGAGTAAAAAAAGGGCGTAATGTTCCTTTTATGATTTTATTGCATAATTCAAATTCAGTACGAGTATACACTTTTCATGCAAAAAAAGTTTAAGGTAGTTGAAAATACAAATATCACAGTAATCGCAGTACCCTTTAAGCTTTGGCAAAATCATAACTAAAAACAACACACACAAACACCTGTTATGCTTGCCTTATATAATATGAGTTTCAAATCAAGCAATATAAGTTCATCACATCTTAAACATATTCAATTCTTAGAATCTATAGATGAAATATAACATTTAGAAATATTCTCATTTGAATACTGATACTAAAAGTTTGAATACAGATGTAAGTTTATCATATACGTGTATGTTTCAAAAGCTACATTAAAACATTACATGGATACTCCCGTTTCTCAACTGTTACTGTTGATAATGTTTCGTCAAATTCATATTTCTCTTACCGCATTATTAAACTGCTAAAGCACCGGTGCGTGAAAGTGTGTATTTATGTGACTTTTTTAAAAATAAGAAAAATCAGAAATCGATCCCAGGTTTTCTACATCCATTTTGAATCAATGAGGCATGTCTGTCTCAGCTAAATGCCTATACCTTAGATTGCGTATATTTGACAAATAAAGAAACGGGTCGTAAACTTTTCCTGATATCGCCATATAAGAAAATCTTCGAATTATATATGCTTTATAATTAGCACGTGTATATCTCTCCCGTTCTTTGATTTACCTCACGTGTGTTTTCACTTTTAGTTCTGTGATTAATATCAACGTTTGTTTTCTAGTCTTAATGACATACTCAGTATACCCTTTTTATGCTGTATCTGCAATTACACTTTTGTGCCCGTAAACATCTCCCAACTCCAAGTATACTACATGTGTCTGTGCATAGTCTGCAACACTAAAACTACTCTGCCGTCTATAAGATTTGGGTGATACTGCACAATATTGGTGGAGCCTCGCAAGACTGAGTAGAGGTTCCTCCCAGCACTCGGGGAGTCTGGAGGCAGGCAGGCAGGCAGGTAGGTAAGGGAGGCCTCTACAGCCAATATAAATCACTGCTGTATGAAACCCAGCTACCGCTCCCCTTGGGGACGTGCTGTAATGTTCCCATCAGGAACGACGGCCTCGCTCTCGTTGATGACCTTACTGTAGACACGCGACGCCTAGCGGGAAAAGGCGGAACTATTCTTACCTCCGCCGAAGCCAGTGTTGACAATGTTGAAAAGTGTGTGTGAGAGAGAGAGAGAGAGAGAGAGAGAGAGCAGTCTGGCATCAAAGGTCTGAAATATTTGAATTGGCTAAATAATGCAAAATGATCTTGACCCAGATAGGGCCCCGTTGAAAGAGGCACTGGGAGGACAGTACAATTACAGATTAGGGGGAAGGCAAGTGTTGCGGCAGGGCGCTAAAGGCCGCAGGAGGAGTAGAAATTGCCAGTGTAGTAAGGACCCGTGTGCCCAAAAAGTGAGTGGCGGGTGCACGGATCCAAGCCCAAAGTACAGGTGGAAGGTGCATGGATAGGACACTGATCAGCACGTGGGGACGTGTGAAAGAGCAGATAGAAGGTAAATGGGGGGGGGGGGGGGGGGGGAGTTGCATAAAGTAATAGTCATGTGCAGCAAGTGTGCATGTAAGAGACAATACCGATGTCATAGGGAACTTAATGGAACATTTCCTTCATCAACAGATATAAATTAATACTTATACCCATTAAACTTCACAGATCTCAATTTTTATATGAAGGCTAGGCATTACTTACATCCATTAAACTATAGATTTTCTCGGAAGAAATTCCCAACTTCACAACTGTGGAAATGCTTATTATAAATCAAAGATAAAAGATCGTTTATAGTCAAGGCCCAACATAAATTCATCGGCCCTTATAGCGAATGGCAATTCAGGCAGACGTCCTTTCGGGGATCAGCGGTTTTGACCAACAATTCATTTTAATAAGGTAAAGTAAAAAAAAATGATAGAAACAAAGCCACCGTTATTTTGAGTAAGAAATATTTCTAAGTGCCACACGAAGTACTGGGCAGGTGGAAAAAAGTATTTTGTGTTGCTGGTAGATGGATTCGATGCCGCGACCCCCAGTCTGGTGCTCTAGTGCGCTATCGATGAGGCCATCGCGACTTGTGTACTATGCTGCTACGTGAAAAGAGAAGTATATTGATGAAATCCGGTAACTCTATTTGTGTTCGTTCCTAGCATTCCGAGTTTAGTCTTGTCATTTACGTGACTGATAACCGGAGTAAATCTTTGTTAAGTACCACTAAGCCACTTTTATCAATGACCCCACATATTTAGATAAGGCCCCAAACTGATTATGACCTACCTTTGTCATGTGAGCCGGTAAATATCCAAATCAAATATGGTGCCTGTTGTCTAACTACTCCCAAACGGCTCGGCATCACCTGAATCTCGTTAAAACCCAATAAGGAGCGCCAAAATAGCTGGAAATTTGTTTTTGCTCTTTTAATCTAATGCCTTTTCAAATAAATGAACAATAGTAATTCTATCAATTAGCCTTTACATGTCGTTAACTTTGTGGCATCGCAATCCAATTTTGCTAATGCTGCGAACTTGCTATTCAGAGGTTCAGTTAACTACACGTGCTACTGTTTCACATTTGCGGCGCTGTGCGCCTAGGGGATGAACATTTGCGTCTAGAAAAATATTTGAAGCTTTTTTGTTGCTGACTCTGTCCAGAACCGTTTCATACCGTGAACTACAGTTCAGTGGAACCTTGGGGTCGGGGCAAAAATGTTCACATCTCTCATATACATATGCCTTCAAGCGGTACTTAATCACTGAACCATTTTGATCATTCATTTTTTTCTAAAACCATTTTGGGAAGTAGTTAATGCATGAACCATTTCCAGAACTAGACCACCCTCCGCCCTGTCAGTTATTTAGCGCGATGTGCTCTAACTTAAAAGTGTTTTCGTAAGTGGCATAGCAAAAGGATCCCAATGTGATGGGGGTGTGTATAGGTTAAGATAGATTGGCCCACCTGTTGAGGTTTTGCAACACGGTTTATGAACTCGGCCACAGGATTCTGAGCAGTAATTGGCCTCTGCGCCCTGGTAGACGGGAGGAGAGGATTGTTTTGCAGCAGGACACGACTTCATACGTTTTTCGGTCATTGATAATCATTTGACAACCGGAACAATTCACCGGGTGAACTAAAATGAAAGAAGAATCTAAATGGCCTTCGATTTGATCACCACGGATGTGATTGGTTGTAAAAGTGATTTCATCCATGGCTAGAAGTAAACTGTTGATGTCCATCTTAATTGTCAACCTAGGGTACATCGTACTAGCCAGTAGCTTTGGAGTGAACCGTATTACCCGGAGAAAAGCACCCTCTAAACCCAGGTCATCGGGAACTTTCTCATTTCTCAATTATATCTCTAGAGACATTCCAATCCTGACACTGCGAAATGATGAGGCATAGTTAGTATTGAGCGCTCAGTGGAAAGGGAATACATTGGTTTGCTTCAGACTACGACGGTGCGGCGACTGGGAAATTCACCTGACACAAGCAACCAAAAAACCACTAACCACGCCTGTCAGTCGCCAAGGTCAGATGACAGGAAGAAAGAAGAGAGATACATATGAGCCGTTTCTGCCAGGCAGGCGCAGCTATACATGACACACAATGAAGACATGAACGAGGCGCCAGCCAATAGCAACTTTCGCTCCCATAGTAATGCCAGCTTTCGCCAACAGATGTCACTCCGAGGCAAGATGGCGGCGCACGTGAAAAACGTTGGAGCAGCAGCGGCAATTATCAAACCTTATAAATTGCGCCGAATGCAGGCCAAATATTCCGGTTACGGCAATAAGATGTTCTAGGAACTATTCCGCTGAGCGGCGCTTCACACCAGATGCGGACCAAAGTGGGTCAGCCGGTGAAGCGTGCGCTCTGCCTGGCAGTCACATACATATGGCAAATATATGCCTTCAAACCACGCGTGTAATAGTCGCTTAAAAAACTTTTTACACGCGATTCACTTTCCCCTCGATCTTGGAATTATGTACATAAATTGCTTTTATTCATTCATCTAAAACTAAAAGTCCATTTAAAAATACCCAACAGTTAGAAATCCATTGAACTTCGCGTAAGCTATCATTGTCAGATCTCCTTTGAAAATTTCAAAATGTGGGATCCGTATATGTGGCACCAAAGTGCCAGTAAATTTGCATATTTCATGTCTAAAATTAAAAGTTCTTTAAAACGTTATGCTGCTGGTGGAGAATTTAGCTAATACAAGGTGATGTGAAAAATGACTGAAACCCTGCCACATTAGTACTCATCTGAGAGTACACATGAGAGCTTTCCGATGAATACCAACATGGCAGGGTTAAGATGGTTTTCAAAACTCTGCATTTTTCTGAGAATGGACGAAAGTAGTCTCAGCATAGAAAGGGTTAAAATACACCACCGTTAGATTTTTCTCAAACCTTAATGCGTAAGCTTTCATTGTCAGGTCCAATATCTAGATTAGAAAAGGGGGGTCACCAGTCATGCCGTCCATATAGGTGGCGCCAAAGTGGCAAACAAATTTCATTAAGGGATGAGAAATAATTCAAAACCAAGTAAGGATATTCTAACATCTTTAATATACATCAATATATAGTGGTGGCCCAACTACTGACTCTAATAATGAAATCGTATGATCGATTATTATCTTTTGAAAGAGTCAGTACGGACATAGAGGCACAGACACACACACATACATACATATGTGTGTGTGTGCGTGTATGTATATATGTATGTCTGGATCATTCATAATAGAAACAATACATACCATTTAGGTCAATATTACATTTGTTGCATTTCCGCTAATCCAAATTTTAAAATTACATCCGTTTCGTAAAAATTTCCGGCTTTTACCAAATCAATATGGTGGACTTTTACAACTTATCCAACTCGATAGCTGTTTGGAAGTGAAAAGAGTCTGATTTAGTCTAATTTAAACGGCGCTGTCATTAATTAATGACAACAGTACATAGACCTAGCCGTCGGTGACTGAAAAGAGGGGAAGTACGTTTCTCAACCCTTTGTACGTGTCCGGAGCATAGCAAAACGCTTCTGACTTGGTTTTGGTCGGAAGCCTACTGACCTTAGATAAATAAAAACAAGTGGATATGTTACCAGCCGCTCAACCTGAACAGGCTAGCCTCAACCAATAGTCTAAGAGTCGAGCTCTGCACATGCTCAGATGATGCTGGCGCACAGGTTTATCTGTAATGAAAATGATACGATAGCCTTGATTGGTCCTTGTTTCCTCGTAACCTCACCCTGATGCCAGATCAGAAACCCCTGTCGTGTCCAACCCTTCACTAAAGCTCATGTAGTAATTAGTCTCTCGCTACATATCCATTCTTTTCTTCGTCTAAGCTGCTAATATAATTTATGGGAGACGACACTAAAACCTAGACACGCTATATATTAACAACAGAAATCAATGATATATGATATCATAAATGAGAAAATATGTAGGGTTTATGTCTGGACTAAACCAAGGTGTAATGCGTCTATGGTCAAAGCGGGATGAATAAAATCGCTTTCACGAGCTCATCTCCCTTTCTAAAACCTATGTTTTACATGCAAAGAGTTACATGTGTGGTTTAAACGTTTTTGCTTGCCATAGTATGTCACACACACACACACACACACTCACATAGACACCATAACTAGCTGCACTCTACCATGCACGGATGGTCCGCAAGCGTGAAGCGCCATCTATTAGGAGTAAGTGCGGCTATAACATCCTATTTCAATGACTTGGCTATACCGCCTGCACCCAGGCGGAGATATGCATCCCCTCGCATGGTCTTGAGAGGGTCGTAACATGTACAGAGGTAGACTAGGTTCCTAGTCCCTAAAAAGTTGACATCCCCTCCTGTGCTGACTCAGCAGTGTGATGTAGTACCAGGTATGGTAGATAGAGGGCACCACCTGATCCTCAGATCTCTAAAGGATTTAGGGACTAGGACTAATAGTTCTGAGGTCAGTAGGTCACCCTATATCTCCCATGTTAAGGGTTCAAGAAAAACGTTGAACTGGTCTCAACTCATTATCTCTGAGGTGGCCCTACCCAATATCCTTATAAGGAGGTGATTGACAGCTAGATCACCATGGAGACACTGAGACAAGGCCTCAGTCTCAAACATTTGGTCAGTATGAAAAATAAAAAGGGTCATAAAGCACTTGACACATTCATTGAATGGCCGACCTAGATACCTAATTGTACACTATTAAGCAGTAAGCACCTACAGCTCTTTGGCTGCAGTACATGGTAGAATGGAAATATAGATAGATAGATAGATAATCTTTATTTCAAGTCGGTAATAATTATACATAGTAAACACGAGCTGCCAGGGCTCTTGGCCGACTACAAAATAACAATTCAAAATATAACATACATGGTGTAACAGCAATATAAATGACTAGTAGAGGGGAAGTGGGTTTGCACACATTAATTGACAATGAGTCTTTCAGGACATACGTTTGTGATTTTGAAGTATAGTACTCTCTCTCTCTCTCTCTCTCTCTCTCTCTCTCTCTGACCACGTGGTGACACGCGTCCGCCCACCTCATCTTGAGCGGTCTCAGGTGGCATACTTCTGCTCGTTTACTGGTATTACTTCAAGCAGCAGAGAGAGCAGGTACAGTTAGTTCCAGACCAGGTTGAGATTAGGTTTTTGAACTCTTTTAGTGATGTTGTTTGTCTCAAGTTGTTAGGTAGGGAGTTCCATACTTTAGGTCCAGTATATCTAATTGATTGATTTACAAAGGAGATGGTGTTATATAGAGGTAATATTAGAGAGTGGTTTCTTCTAAGGCTGTATTCCGATTCTTTTCTGTGAAAAGAGAGCTGACATAGGGAGGGGCCCTTCCATGGACAGCTTTGTGGATCTCTGTAGCTAGGGATCTTAGTCTGCCTAGATGTAAGCTTTGTAGTTTAGCCTGGTCTAGTAGCTCCTCATAGCTGATTTTGTAATCCCTGTAAACAAAGCGTAGGGCTCGTTCCTGCATCCTCTCTAGCTTGGAGAGATTTTTCTTGGAGCAGAAGTGCCATACAAGGGGGCAGTAGTTGAAATTTGACATTATGTAAGCGCGAAAAATTGTCAGTCTGCTGAATTGGTCTAAGAGGTGACCAATTCTCTTAAGAGCATTAAGTTGTTTTGCAGCCTTCTTACACATTGAGGATACTTGAATGTCAAATTTCAGTTTGTCATCCAATTCTATACCTAAGGTTTTTACAGATTTTTCAGGTTTGATATTGATGTTGTCAATGGAGAAGTCTGTTTGCACCTTTTTGTGACCAGGGGCAAGGAAAATTGCCTGAAATTTTTCAGGGTTTATGCTTGCATGCAGTTCCTTCGAACCAGTCGATAGCAATTTTAGTCATACTTACTAGGTGTGACTTGACATTTTCAATATTCTCATCACTGTTGCAGATTGTATTATCATCTGCGTAGTTATAAAGAGTTGTTTCATTTAAAGATGCAAAACTGTCATTTAGGAAAATGTTAAATAGAATTGGGCCAAGTATAGATCCCTGGGGTACACCTTTGGTGATATTTTGCCACTCACTACAGTTATTACCAATCTTAACCCTTTGCTTTCTGTTTGAGAGGTAATTTCTCAGCAAATTGATTGAGTGATCAGTTAGGCCATATGCTTTTAATTTAGCCAGAAGTAGATTGTGAGGGAGGCAGTCAAAAGCTTTCGACAGGTCCATCAGTATAGCTCCAACATATTTGTTCTGATCAAGGGCCTGCTTCCAGTCCTCAATAATTTTAATCAAAACTGACTGAGAGCTATGGTGTTTCCTGAAAGCTGCCGTAAATGGATTATACACTGTTTCTATTAAGAAGGTGGAGAGTTGATCTGCCAGTATGCTCTCAAATATTTTGGATTAGCAGGGAGTACACTGACAGGCCTGTAGTTACTTTTGACATGTTGTCATTTTTCTTATAAACAGGGCTAACGTTAGCCATCTTGAGACTTGAAGGGTAATTGGATGTGATAATACCATAATTGATAACCTTGGTAATAATAGGAGCAAGTACTGGTGAACCCAGCTTTACAAGCTTTGGTGGAATATCATCAGGACCAGTTGCCTTTTTTGGGTTAATTTCTTTAAGTTTTTTATAGACTTGGACTTCATCAACAACATCAAATTGAAAGGTATCTTGTGGATGGTTATATAAATACACACACATATATATATATATATATATATATATATATATATATATATATATATATATATATATATATATATATATATATATATATATATGTATATATATATATATATATATATATATATATATATATATATATATATATATACATATATATATATATATATATATATATATATATATATATATGTGTGTGTGTGTGTGTGTATTTATATATATACATATACATTTATATATATATACACACAAACATATATATATATATATATATATATATATATATATATATATATATATATATATGTATAGAATATGTATATATATATATATATATATATATGTATAGAATATATATATATATATATATATATATATATATATATATATATATATGTATATATATATATATAGAGAGAGAGAGAGAGAGAGAGAGAGAGAGCGAGTTGTAATGAAAATTGTGAGTATGGCTAGTGGTTTCATAATAATAATAATAATAATAGTAATAATGATAATAATAGTAATAATAATAATTATCTTTTTAACACAGTCAAATACAGGATTTGATTTTTTGCTGTGGCCTTCAAATTTAAGGATTGTACCTTTCATGCGCCAGGCCACAGAGTTGAAAATTGTTCTTCAAGGTATAGTTTCTAGAATGACGAGAGAGATGGTGCCATTTCCATATGTCAATGTCATACATAAACTGAATCCTGGTGAGGTAAGTGTAAACTAAATTGACTACTATGGCCACCAAGAGTATTTGGTGCCTGGTAACAGAAAAAACATAGCAGAAAAATACATATGACAGCCTAGAAATCTAGGCTAGTACAGAGGTTGATAGCAAAGAAAATCAATGGGTGGGTTGCTGGCCGGACTATGTGACTGCATGGTAACTTTGTAGCCTATACACACAATGACAAATGTTGATCAATATGTGATCGCAGTCTATTCAAAATTAACATGGTAGTATATATTTCACAATAGTTTTCATTTTCGGAGAAAGGGTGCCGTGAGGTTGGTTAGGGTATTAACTCGTGATTATTGGGCCAGTTTGGATTTTTCACATGTATGTTTAAGCCTACTCATAATCATACTAGGGCAGAATAATATAGATAATATATTATCGAACATTCCATTGACTTGTACTCAAGCAGGAAAGATTCCTGGCTCTTTTTTATTTATTAATATTGACTACAAAGCCAAATGCATCGTGGTCTATAAATCTGTATGGGCTGGGGATATCTACCTTATATTGAACCTTAGATGAATAAAAACAAGAGGATATGAAACCAGCCGGTCAACATGAACTTAGGCTAGCCTAAACCAGTGTCAACGAATAGCCCAAAGTTCGTGCTCTGTGCATGCTCAGCTGATGCTGGCGATCAGGTTTCCATAATGCAAATGATACGAGAGCCCTGATTGGTCCATGATACTAGATCAGTGACCTCTGGCATGAGTCCCGCCCTTTACTATAGCGCATATAGTAATTGGCAGACTCCGACGAAGCTTTAAACAAAGTCTAAGTGAAATAATGATGTTAGAAGTGTGTGCGAATTGACATTGCTCAAAATGATGGAGCAAACGTCTTTGGGAGTCTCGCACAAACACAATCTAAAACAACAAATCTTCAAGTGAAAAATGGAAGCGGGCCGACTTTTAGTAATCCCCTTAATTTCTATTGAATAATACAGCCAAATATGTCTACTTTCACGTTCCGGGTGAAATCGCTTGCGGCCGCCTTTATATATTCGTCAAAAATGGGTTGAAATCCGTATTTCAAGGCATTTTCCTATCCTCTAAATGACTTAAAGAAGGGAATTATTACCAAAAAACAGTACCTTTAAAAGTGAGAAAGGAAGTGAATGAATCGTTTTTTTATTTGAAACATTCATTAGTATTTGAAGGTACAATATCAAGGTGAAACGGTCTATTTTTATAAACCGAATCCTCAGAAATACGTTTCCAATGAATTTCTACTACCATTTTAGTTTTGTAAATTTGACGGCAGCTACCGATTCTGCTACGTCATATGCGCATGCGCACTGTGCATGGTACGCTAATGATAAGGGAGCAAAGAGGATTATGCTGAAAACCCCTACTTTGGGACACAGTGAAATATCTAGTATTTCTTTACAAAGTTATATTATACACATCAGCCATACAACAGCATACAATTTCAGGGTTGTTTATTGCAATCGAGAATATTTACAATTACTACAGTGCTGACGATCTCTATGTAACTGTACTCTCATTTACATGCAATTGTATAAAAAGAAAAATCCAAAAATGAATTTTAAAAAGTGTTGGAAATGGGATACGCTGTACAAGAAATTGGCCCCTATTAGTATCACTTAGGCACATCAACGACATGCGTCAGTTTGAGTGAATGATTAAAACTTTGGTCAATGTTTAGTATGATAATGATCATCATTGATGAACTTTATATGTTTATCGTTAATGGTTTCGCATGCATTAATTTATTGGAAGTATTACTAAATGGCTTTGCCAACGGGTATTTATTTACATTCACTTGAATTGATATGTTTATTTGTTTTAGCTTCATGATGAACATGTCAGTGAGTAAGACCTATTATTAGTGGCCGTGTGACTCGAAAAGCTGACCTATGTCATGCCTGCGTCGCCCAGAAACTCAGACAAAGCAGCCTTGTTGTCCACACTCTCTTATCCCTATACACCCTTCATCGTGACTGATAAACAGAAATTTCTCCAAAGAAGTGATGCTCAAACATGTCCAGGCAGCAGAAGAACTGTTATAGTGTCTCTTGTATTGTACTCTGGAAGTTAAGCGTTTCTTTTGTTGAAACATCAGGCAGTCAAGTTACAGCTCTGTGTAACGAGTGCTTGTTTTAATGATACGTCGTAATGTTGGGCGAGGTATTTTTTGTTGGTTTATGGTTTTAAATGCAGCAGGTGTGTAATTGATTGTGCTCGGTCGTCACATGTCCCCGCACAAGGTCGTGCTGGAGACGTGAGAGTATGTAACCAAGTGTATGGTTTTTTTTACTATAAACGAGAGGTAAAAAACATACGTTAAAGATTAGTAGATTTCTAAGTCACCAGAAAACAGGGTAAAGTGATTAACAGGAAAACACATTAGGTAATATGCTCTGAAAACTGAAAGGCAACTGAATAATGGGTACAATAATGGATGAGACAATAACCTGCCTCCCCTGCTGGGTGGTATGTGATATCGTCCTTGACTTCGTTTTATGTAGGGGAACTAAAGGCTCACATACATATTAGCTTATATGAAAGTAATACACTTCAAGAATAGGATGCTGTCCTTTTTCTCTCAGGGATCCCACGAGGGGAGAATTTTGAGTATTGCCATCAGCCTGCCCAACTCCTGGCAGCCCCTGCAAGCAGCCATGTTCTTCAATTGCTTTCAGCTTTGACAGGGGTGGCATTCCTACTTCCTACCCCCCCCCCCCCCCCCCCATTAAAACTGGTATCAAACAGGAAAATGTTTTTTTTTTAATCATGTGCAGCAATTGGCTGTACAACAAGACAGGTTAGCAGAGTTAGTTTTCATATATTTCCTGTTGGAAAAGTCAGACAAAAACAGTGGCTAGAATCACTGAAACCATAAGACCATAAAAACAATACTAGTGTGTGCATCTAGATTTTCAGTTTATGGTTTTACTTGAAGCTGGCTATTCTACAAACTGTTTTCTTTTGTGTAACTTACACATATGTACACATATACTTAAGGAAATGATTGCTGTTCCAAGTACTGATAGATATTTCCTGTGTTGACTAACTTCTGTGTCCTGGGATCTAGATGTGTAATGCCACCAGGTTAATTACCCTGTGTGTATCCTTTTCTTTTGTTGTTGCCAAAGGGAAGTCGTCTGAACATAGAACTGCATGCTTCAGGACAGGTGGACCTACAAGTTTCAGTGATGCTAGCCACTGTTTTTGTCTGACTTTACCAAAAGGAAATATATGAAAACTAACTCAACTACCCTGTCTTTTTGAACAGCCAATTGCTTCACATGATCTTACCATTTTCCTGTGTGATTCAAGTTTTAATGCAAATTTCGAAGATTCTATGGCACTAAATGGCCTTTGTGTGCCAATGTGCCTTTAAGCAATCATTCATTCTCAGATAGGAAGGACAGGAAGTGGCAATGCCACCCCTTGAGTCACAGCTGATAGTAATTGCATTAAAGAAATCTCGAATCCAATCATGTATGGCTTTGGGTATTTCATAATATTCTTACTTCGTTGACTTTTCGTTTCTGTGACAGTTTAGTGCAACTGGGTCAATTAAGCTGTATGTGATAGATGATACATTTATACATGACTGTTCAAGCAGATTGGTTAGTTTACGCGTGAAAAAGGTCCTCTCTTTGCCATGTCGGCGATAAAACTTTAGGCAAGTCCGAAAAGCCAACGCGTCTATGTGTAATTATTTGTGTCACTTGACTGCAGTGATTTTCCACTGTTTGGACCATTGTGGGCTGGCCAACCTATCACGGCTGATCTCGGCCAATCAAAAGCCGCGTGTCCGACCAATCACTCTAATATATCTTTTATTGACTGTATATAAATACAAAAACAAGATATAACAAATAGAACAAAATCAGAAAGAAAAGAAAAAGTAACTTAAATTATTTACAAATATGAACAATTGCGTACTGTGTATATCAAAAGGCAGGGTCAGATCCTGGGCTAGAGAGTGTCGGGTTACCTTAAGAGGCTATAAATGACATTAAGGTGGTGCCAGATTAGCCAATTCCCTTCTTCGAATTATGCTCAACCAGTCAGAGGCCCTATAGGTCCCTTTTCAGCGAGCCATTTCAGCGAGCCCGGTCGGGTCAACTGTCTGGGTTGTTAAATGACTGTAAATCGAGATTATGGTCTACCATGATATGTTACTCAATCCATTATGATTGGATGCATTCCAGTATCCGACACATCGCTAGTAGGCCTGGCTCTAACGTGGCCGAAAAGCAACAATAAAGATACAAATTCATAAATAGCTTTTCCGCGCCCAGCCATGATGGATCATACAACCCACCACCATATAATGTATCTATTCCTCTAACTAGTATCATTACGTGTGTAAGATAGACTAACTGAGCCCTGTCCTGCCTCGTGGCCGTCACGCTACGGCTGGCCGCAGCACGCAGCCCGTACATCAGCTTTGGTATTTAGCACAGGACAGGCTGGGGCAGCTACCACTCGGCCGCCGCCGCATTTACCAGCAAAAAACTCACTCCGTACATGTATGATTTGCAAGGGTCATACCCAATGGGCTAGACGACGGATCTGTCACTAGGCAGTTTAGCCCAATTGGCACATGTAAGTTTGATTTTGAATGCAATTCTCGCCAATACATTACATCGCGTTCCAGATATCAGTGCTTTTGAATCGAATCAATGCATTGCAATTATGTAGGTTAGTTATGATGTCACTATTCGCATATTCCAACGACAGTTCCCATGTTATGACAAATTGGTGCATGAACACCTGCGTGAACTGATCATTTTTGAATATCCAATCAGTTTTTAGTTCATACAGGTTGCTTAATGTTTCACCCATATTATTAGTTTAGATTATCTCCTAAGCCCCTTCTGAATTAGGGCCGCAATAGTGTGGTATAGTTTATTGGTCACTCCTCAGTGAAGTTTCAAGTTTAAATACAAACAGAAATATGCCACTTATTATTGAATCAGCCCGCAGAAATATTTCTTGGCGTGCTTTGAGATTTTCTCGGGGAGGTTTCTTTGCCACTATAGTGCCTCTACAAGCAGTGTGGTGAAAAGTGGCTACATGGCCTGATTTCATCAGCCATTCAGGGCGATGTTTCCTCAGGCAACAGTATCTGGCTATCTAAAGAAACTACGACAGATATTAATGTACTTCGTGCTAAGTATATGTTCGTATGTGTATGTTTTCGCCAGGTAGATAGACCAATCCATATTGTCAAATGTTAGCACCTGTTTATTCTGGACGGTTTTAAAGAATGTCAATTACTTGAAATAGGGCAGCGCATGAGTACTATCCAAAATACGTTTTAAAAGGGGCGTGGCTCGTACCGTAATTGTAACTTTAGGTGCCGGATTACTCCCATATCTGAGCGATCTAGCGTATTGCGAGTCTCACTGCTACACATAGTCCCACTCGTACATGACGTCATATCAATTGGCCATCATACAATTGGTCAAGTGCACATACTATTGTCAGCTAAACATTTAGCTAAATAATTTTATCTTAAGGTACTCGATGAAAATGCAATTTCGCTGAAAAAGTCCAGATGATGGCAGAAAGATGTAAATGCTGCCAATGGCGTTTTTAATTTTCACTTCAAAACTGACATGAACAATCAGCTAAAATACAGTGTAAATAAGGTTTCTGAGAAAGGCGATATTTCAATGAAAACAACCCAGATCGGAAAGAAGCCTGGTTAAGCGTATGTCCATGTTATACACAGGTAGCACCTGCAAGAGTTGACACGTCAAAATCTCTCACAGTTGTAACAGTAATATGTAGACGGCAGTCTGATTAGAGTGCCTGCTTGAGACAGGTGCCCGGACTAGGACAAGTGGCAATGGGAGAAAATAGCGATCCTTAGCGAGTGCCTTTATGGGATAGCCTTAGAAGAGTCTTCTAGTGCTGAAACTTAGTTGACCTAATATCCTTCGTCACTGTTACTGGGCTGCTACCTGCTTAGTTCATGATAAAATGACGAGTGGTTTTTGTTCAAAGTCGTTTCGGTCTGTGGCCATGTCGGTTAGCCGTCACACTTAGGACTGGTACCCCGGTCATCTCGTGTCCCAATTCTACAACCATGTCCCCTGACAGATCTGCACCTGGACATCGTCTCACAACACGAACATAACTCACCAAGTGCACTAATACTTAAAGGATTTTTGAAGAGGGACAGTTTAACCTATCCGGAGCAACAATTTCCAGTCGGAAAAATATAAAAATATTGCTTTGATATATATATACATAAATATATATATATATATATATATATATATATATATATATATATATATATATATATATATATATATATATATATATATATATATATATATATATATATATATATATATATATATATATATATATATATATTGGTTTATATATGTATATGTAGCAGGCCACATGAGGGCAGCAGGGCTAAAGTATTCAACTTACTCGAATGCAATTATCTCTTGCTTTTAGTTAAACGGAAGCGATGCTATATTTTTCATGGTTATAATCGAGATTATTTATCATTTCATACTTAAGTAATAGTTATATCTAATATTTTGTATGAAAAGGATTTCATATGATGTGTGATTTTGTATCCTGTGTTCTTCTCTTTGTTGATTTGTTACTCAGTAAGAGCCTGTGATAGGTTTGACTTTTTGTTTTGCAGAGTCCTTGTTATGAGTGTGATAATACGTTATAATATGTCCTGATGTCGAAGATATTTCCGTGACCACCGCAACGAGTACTGAGCTTCATACTCGGAGGTTACTTAATAGCTTGCCATAGAACGAATCCATGGGAATATAGCAAATCTCGGGACATACTGCAAAATACCTGTAAGCTATCAACAGCCGAACGGGCATTGGAGAGAGAATCCATTGAACATATCATGCCTTTATTGTCATGGCTAAAATGGGACACACATCATTAGCAATTGACACAAATGACACGTTCCTATTGAGACGCATATTGTATGCGCTATGTCCAATGTGGTACTAGATACATGGCAGCGCATTTATGCACATGCCAATGTCAAAAGGGACACATTCCTACCAAAGTAATTCATGTGATTTGTCAGAGGTGAATCGCACATAGGGAGGGATTCAAAATCAATGATGGAAAAGAACGTAGTATAAAGAAAATATGTCAATCGTCCCCGAGGCCACCTACTGAGATGGTCATAAACTACCAGGGTTAGTCGCAGTAAGTGGACAATTTATGCCATAAGATTATTTGTACCAACTCTCTTTAGTGGTTTACTAACCCCAGGTATATGAACGTAGTAACTAGCACAGGGGTTAACGATTTAGCTGCTCCCTGATCCCAGAATTTCTCGCTAGAGAGATCTGCTGAACCTGAAACAGGCATAATCTGCATGTGTTGTTAATCTGGGGGTAGAGGACACCTTTTCTGGTCTAGTTTTAGCATGTATGTAGGTTTTATTGTAAGGTCGTGTACACTCGATAAATCACGTGTCGCCCATATACAATACCATTATCAGCACTCCCGTCGTTATTGTTGCCACTCCACGACTACTACAACTACTACCGCTCTACTACTTTTGCTGCTGCTGCTATGTGTCTATGTGTGCTGCGGGCATACTAGTATTACACAGTTTTACACAGTAAGAAAACACAATGAACAAAAAGCAAGATAGTGTAAGAAGTGACTACTAACCCTCATGCTTCTGGTGGCTAATTTGGCAAATACAAAATGATGCAAAAAGCATGGAAAATTATGAAACCCTGGCTCATGGGCACTCATCTGAGAGTACTCAGCGAGAGCTATCCATTGAATACCAACATGACAGGGTTTCGATGGTTTTCAAAAGACTGCTTCTTAAAACTTTGCTTCTTTGTGATTTTGACCTTGGATGAAGAAAAGAACAGACCGCCTGATATGTAAAAGATTGTACATAAACATGGAGAAATATTGAGACTGTTTTCCCTAAAAGTTGGTCGACTCAAGGCATGTGAGAAAAGTTGCCTTTGGCATGAAGTTATGCGCTGGACTCAGTCGGCTATATCAGTTTCTTAGTTAGAATTGATCTTAAATATGGCAGATGATTGAATGAAATGTATACTACTACTACTACTACTACTACTACTACTACTTGAAAAAAGGGTGAGTAATCTAAGGTGTCACATTTTCTCTCACCCAATGAGAGTGGGCGGTGATAAGTTTGTCTTAAGACAGAGCGCTATTGTTCCTACCGACCGGTTTATCAAACTTGTTCTGACCCTCTTCTCTACTGGCGGGCACTAGGCGGGGGTATTTGCGTACCACCCAACCCATAGTGGTCGAGCTAGCTCCGGAAATAGTTACAGACCCCGGGCCTATCGTGTTCACATCTCAGTGGGTTCACTGAAACATCTCTTAACTTCCTCGCGACTCGAGCAATGGACTGTTTGTATCACAGGGAACACCATATTGTATAGGGGTTGTATAAGGATAATATTAGACTCACTACAAGTCTTAATCGGGTGGCCCTTTCGTGAGTCTCGCCGATTTACCCTGGGATGATTTCAGTAGTCCAGGTTTAGTTCTATATAAATCCTCAAGGGGATCCAACAGAGCTGTGGTGGAGTTTCAAACCGTAACCTCTGATGAACTGTGCTGCCATCTATAGTTTCACAGGGACACCGAACCTACGTACAATATAGAATAGCGGTGGCATTACATCTAACTGGGCCTGAGCACCAGACTACGATGATCTGTAATCTGGTAACTATGGAAGCACATTATGTGTCGTATGGAGGAAATCGTACCGGTACAATGGGTAAGATTAGGCGGTTTGTAGAGGTTTGCGAACGCCTATCATTTGCACAGCGCTCCCTAAGCCTTCGACTTTTACTCTCCGGCAAAATGTTACCTTTCTCACTGATTGTGATTGAAAACTAAAACCATCTGCTGCATGGAGCCTTTTAACCGCCAGCCATTGGGCCACAGAGCTTGCACAATATCCACTGGCCGCAGTTAAAGACAATTGGGGTGGCTGATGGGGTTAATATGTGAATATATGGGGTCATTCTTTATAATCAGAGCAATTGCCAGTGTGATATCTGGGCCATTTCACCTCGGGTGACTCGCCGCTGATAACTAGACGCAAATGTTCATGCAGCGCGTAGCGCCCCCAAAAGTGAAACGGCAGCAGATGTAACTAATTGAACCTCAGGATAGCAAGTTCATAACACTAGGAAAATTGGATTGCGAAACTGGCGATGCCATAAAGTTAACGACATGTAAAGGCGTATTGATATAATCATTATTTTTTATTTATTTGAAAAGGCATTAGATTAAAAGATCAAATACAATTTTTCAGCTATTTTGGCGCTCCTTATTGGGTTCTAACGTCATTCCGGCTATCCCGAGCCGGTTTGGAGTAGTTAGATAACAGGCGCCAGATTTGATTTGGCTATTTTACTGGCTCGCATGAGGTAGGTAGGTCATAATCAGTTTCGGGCCGTATGTAAATATGTGGGGTCATTGATAAAAGTGGCCTGGCGGTCTTTTTCAAAGATTTACTCCGGTATTCAGTCACGTAAATGACAGGACTAAACTCGGAATGCAAGGTACGATCCATTGACCAAAATAGAGTTACGGGATTTCATCAATATAGCTCTCTTTTCAAACCTCCCTGTCTTACAGATGGCGCCGTAGCTTAGTGGCTAGAGCGCCTGCCTGCAGGGCAAGAGGTTGCGGGTTCGATTCCATCTGACCGCAACTAGCATCACCTTTTCCTGCCCAGTCCTTCGTCTGGCACTTTGAAACATTTCCTACTCTAAATAACGATGTCTATATTTTTATTATTTTTATTTCACTTTACTAAAATGAATTGTTGGTCAAATCCACTGATCCCAGAGAGAAGGTCTGCCTGAATTGGCGTTCGCTATAAGGGCCGATTTGATTAGTGTATGAAATTCCCTGGTTATAATAAACATTTCCACAGTTGTGAAGTTAGGAATTTCTTCGAGAAAATCTATAGTTTAATGAATGTAAGTAATGCCTAGCCTTCATATAAAAATTGAGCTCTGTGAAGTTTAATGGGTGTAAGTATTAATTTATATCTGTTGATGAAGGAAATGTTCCATTAAGTTCCCTATGACGTTGGTATTGTCACTTTCATGCACACTTGCGGCACATGACTATTACTTTATGCAACTCCCACCCATTTACCTTCTATCTGCCCTTTCACACATCTCTACGTGCTGATCAGTGCCCTATCCAATCCCATGTACCTTCCACCTGCACTTTGGGCTCGGATCCGTGCGCCCGCCACTCACTTTTTGGGCGTACGGATCCTTATTACATCGACAACTTCTACTCCTCCTGGGGCCTTAAGCGCCTTGCCGCAACACTTGCCTCCCCCCTTCTCTGTAATTGTACTGTCCTCCCAGTACCTCTTTCAACGGGGCCCTATCTGGATAAGGCTACACACCTGTGACGTCACGGTCAAAATAACATACCTATGCAGCTAAGTGAATACGCGTACCTCATCACCACCAGGGCATGCCAGGGCAAATATTCTACCAATTGATGAGAGGCGACCGGTCGGCTGGTGCCTGAATTACATATCGTAACTGTAGATAGCGTGTTAGGTGTGGCACATTAGTCAGGAGGTGATGTCAGGTGAGATCAGTCATCCACCTAATAGATAGAAATGCCTACATATACTATAACCCGGGTGCAGCTTTGATTGCGGTGTGAACTCATCAGAATAGAGTATCTGCTGCTGGTGGGGTGTGTAAGAGGCTGGTGGTGTTGGCGGTCACAGGGCCTGCTGGTGGGGTGTGTAAGAGGCTGGTGGTGTTGGCGGTCACAGGGCCTGCTGGTGAGGTGTGTAAGAGGCTGGTGGTGTTGGCGGTCACAGGGCCTGCTGGTGGGGTGTGTAAGAGGCTGGTGGTGTTGGCGGTCACAGGGCCTGCTGGTGGGGTGTGTAAGAGGCTGGTGGTGTTGGCGGTCACAGGGCCTGCTGGTGGGGTGTGTAAGAGGCTGGTGGTGTTGGCGGTCACAGGGCCTGCTGGTGAGGTGTGTAAGAGGCTGGTGGTGTTGGCGGTCACAGGGCCTGCTGGTGGGGTGTGTAAGAGGCTGGTGGTGTTGGCGGTCACAGGGCCTGCTGGTGGGGTGTGTAAGAGGCTGGTGGTGTTGGCGGTCACAGGGCCTGCTGGTGGGGTGTGTAAGAGGCTGGTGGTGTTGGCGGTCACAGGGCCTGCTGGTGAGGTGTGTAAGAGGCTGGTGGTGTTGGCGGTCACAGGGCCTGCTGGTGGGGTGTGTAAGAGGCTGGTGGTGTTGGCGGTCACAGGGCCTGCTGGTGGGGTGTGTAAGAGGCTGGTGGTGTTGGCGGTCACAGGGCCTGCTGGTGAGGTGTGTAAGAGGCTGGTGGTGTTGGCGGTCACAGGGCCTGATGGTGGTATGTGTGCGCTATGTGGCGGATTAACCTCCACCATTTACAACTGGCTTAGTCTCAACTTAGCCTTAATATGACATAAAAGTGACGATAATCGAAATTCCAAACCAATATCCGCAACAACAATAGTCGAGTCAAAATCCTTTCAATTGAAGTACAAATTGAATTGTGATATGATATGGAATTTTGTTGATATATCGTCACCTTTACGGTCCCACTGTGGGTAAATCATAACTGGCGAGTTGTCTCTGGTGGCGGAAAGCCACCGCCTAACCCCAAGTCACTGGCAATATCCTACCGTTACCTGATTGGCTACACCGCATACTACTACTACTACTACTACTACTACTACTACTACTACTACTACTACTACTACTACTTCAACTACTTCTACTACTACTACTACTACTACTACTACTACTACTACTACTTCAACTACTTCTACTACTACTACTACTACTACTACTACTACTACTACTACTACTACTACTACTACTACTACTACTACTTCAACTACTACTTCTACTACTACTTCAACTACTTCTACTACTACTACTACTTCTACTACTACTACTACTACTACTACTACTACTACTACTACTACTACTACTACTTCAACTACTTCTACTACTACTACTACTTCAACTACTTCTACTACTACTACTACTACTACTACTACTACTACTACTACTACTACTCCTACTACTACTACTACTACTACTTCTACTACTACTTCAACTACTTCTACTACTTCTACTACTACTTCAACTACTTCTACTACTTCTACTACTACTTCAACTACTTCTACTACTTCTACTACTACTTCAACTACTTCTACTACTACTTCTACTACTACTACTACTACTACTACTACTAAAATAAAAATGAATGTTAGGTTTATAGTCTTGTTCCATTTCATCAATGTTCACACGACTATATATTTACTCCCCAGCAGGCCTGTTCACTCTTTGAGCCATTTCAACTCCCTGGGGAGCATGCAACATTGGCAGCCATTTCAGCGCTCTTAGGTTTAAGCAATCACATAACCATTTCGCCCTTTATGCCAGGTCCGCTATTCACAGCTGGGTGAACTGAGGCAATGTGAAGTTAACTGTCTTGCCCAAGAACTGACCAGAGTGACCTGGCCGGGATTCGAACCGGCGACCCTCTGATCGCCGGTCCAACATCTAACCAATTGAGCTACCCTGTCTCCTGTCTACTACTACTACTACTTCTACTACTACTACTACTACTACTACTACTACTACTACTACTACTACTACTACTACTACTACTACTACTACTACTACTACGTTCACACTCAATGGTATCACAGCACACTATAACTATATACTTAGACGAATCTAGCTCTCTGCTATATAGCTGTATGTTTGAACAGCCTGGGTATAGTCCTTTATGATCCTACGTGAATACACGGGGAGCACAGGTAGGCGAGGCCGTGTCTAAATAGCAGGCTGTTTATTCAGCGGGATTTCAGCTCGTACAGTATAGCAGTACGGTTGATTATGTATCAAATTTAGGTGAGCCGCGCTGTGTACACATACATAGGGCTTCGGTCTACAAGTTTCAGGAAACGATTTGGACTCGATATAATAGACTTATAACACGTTGTATGTGCCCGGACCCAACATTCGTAACGGGGGCAGAGTATTTACCATTTGAGGCGACACGCGATCGCGAAACCGGCGGAGTTGTAAGAGCCGGAGACATGCATCTTAGAAACAATTGGCGGGGTCTCTCGGGATAGATAGGGCCATCTTGAATGCTTTTGATTACGGCTACAAGGTGAAGGTATTCAGCAGCAGCTTTCCGTGCTGAATCAGTAATCTATGTATAGTTTCTTTTGGTAGCCTGGTTTCTGCATGAGCGAGTGCCGTGTCACACAGGCTGAGGAAGAGGAGGGCAGTCGTCACACAGGCACGGAGCAGATCGTACCCATACCCACATAATCTATCCAGAAACGGGTGTGCGCCGGGATCATAACACCACACGCGAAGCAGATGGAAGGTACCGGATAGATAGGTGAATTCAGTGCTGTGACCATACCTGCCAAGGATGGTACCAGAGTGACGCGGAGTCTACTCTATACCGTATACACTCAGTGTACCGTTGTGTGTGACCATCCCGCTATCGCTACGTTATATATATATACTACCTACTACTGGTTCTGAGCGCGGTGGCGGCAGCCTGCCTACGGATGGCTGCGTAGAACAGCCATCAGTTGTAGCCTTACAGGTATTATATAGCATCATCACCAGCATTTACACACCTGTTGATTGAGATACCTGTGTGTGTGTGTGTGTGTGGTGGCAGCTACCTGAACTGCGCACTGTGATGCCATCCCACAGCTAGAGCCACAGGACACTTCATGACATCCTTTACACAACAACCAGCAACAATAACGCTGACCGCTACTAGGCAACTATGCCCCACCAGTCCTAAGCACGGTGTACGGTACCTGGTCAATACACAGTAGCCAGCAACATGATGGTCGCAGCCACTCAGAAGGCGGCCAATCCAGCTGTGGACTCCACCGACGTCAAGTAAGTAACCTTCACATAGAGATGCTCACATGAGGTGGAACAGAGAGATAGAGACATTTCTGCACGTACATAGGAACATGCATGCATACATACATACATACATACATACATACATACATACATACATACATACATACATACATACACCTGACTCAACTCAAAGTGCAAAGTTACAATACAAAAGGAAACTAGCCCGCTCCCCTCTTACCATGCACAAATTACAGCAAGCAGTTGCGACAAAGAACGAAACAAAAAGCTTAAGCTAAATTAATTCCTCGGACCAATGTGCACCCTTAATCTACAGAAAGTCCGTTGCCAATACTGTTTCTAAAACACTACGACGGAGGGGACACTAACACCTAGGTACGTATCCTACCCCTTTCTTGTTTAAATCACCCGCTATGTGATACATGCATACACACGCACATACATACATACATGTACATACATACATACATATACATGCATGCATACATACATACACATGCAGGCATACATACGGTATATGCGTATACTTACCCCCCCCCCCCTTATATCACAGGTGTGATGCATACATACAAACAGACGTACGCCCGTACGTATATACGTACGTACATACATACATATATACGTACATGTGCACCGGGGTCTTAGCCAGGATTTCAAAAATGCCTGTCCAAAACAGCAATTCGAAAATTTCTACCCGTCCACATTTAGCTACAAATCTACGTATACTCCTTAAACATGTAGTAGCAACTACATTTAATAGCCTATTGTGTCAAAACGGCAATTTACACTTCAGTTATGTCCTTAAAGATTGTTTGTTATGGAAATAGTTGGTTATTACCCCCAGAAAGTCAAAATGGAAAATTCATTATAGAAATTTCAGGAAACTGCCTGTCCAAAAGCCAGGTAGGATTGATCCTGGCTAAGACCCTGAAGTGTACACATACACCCATACATCCCCTCACCATTTGACGACATACACACACCTTGAACGCATAGTTTCAGAGTGGGGAGGACCAGGTTAATGTATTTTGCCCAGGATACTTGTATTATCAGGGAATTTTATACACGTGATGGACCGTCAACCTTCAACACTATGGTGCAAGTGGTCAGTGCCCAGTCTAGACGTGTAACTCTGTCGGCTAAAACAGTGGGAATGATTTTAAACGTTTCCCTCGCCCTTTTTCTTTATCCCTATCCCATGTATATCTTTACTAGTGCACATATATATATATATATATATATATATATATATATATATATATATATATATATATATATATATATATATATATATATATATATATATATATATATATGTATATATATATATATATATATATATATATATATATATATATATATATATATATATATATATATATATATATATATATATATATATATATATATATATATATTTGATTGGCTAAATCTGCAGGGTAAAGTTCCACATAGATGCAAATGCTTGTCTTCTTATGTAAATATCCGCATTTCTGTGTTATTTCTTGGTGTGTTATGTAGATGATAGTGGGGAGTCTACTAGGTAATGAATAATGAATGCAGTTATGGCAATCTTTCGCAAACAAGCATTCAGTGTCAATATTGAAATGTATCATTACTTTTCGTCAATTCGTTGTTAATCATCTGATGCAATTGTGCATCATTTTGAAAAAGAAAGAGGTCTAATAGTTTGCGAATCAAGGCTGTATAAGTTATTTTAGGAAGTATTTTATCATCTAGAACATACTTTCCAAATGGAACTCCTACGAGGGATAGGGTTAATTTTGTGGTTCAATTGTATAAAGCTGTAGGGTTTGGAGTGATTACATCATGTAAATCCTGCTTTTGTCTATTTTGGGTAATTGCAATGCTATTATGTCACACACAAGCCCCCTTATCTTTATTTTGGGCCTCTTAAGAATGCCCTACATAGAGGTGTGGATGAGGATTGTGCTAGCCTAGCTACTAGGCATTACTGTGCTTTGATCTATCATAGATATATGTATGCCTGCACCTATACTACATAAGGGCTTGTGGCCTTGTCCTACCTTTGGCCATTTACACAATTGCCACACCAGAAGGTTGCATTGGCAGTAACCCTCCTAGCATACCACAGTGCCATCTATCCACATGGGATGTCATCTGAACATGGCCTGGGAGGCAGGCCGATGTAGTGCAAGCAATGTGTCACTCTAAAGCCCCAGTTACACAGAGCTAAGATCTTCTGGATTACCGGCGACCTATAGGCAGCTGATCTGGGTCTAGTCTACAGTGAGCATGTCCATTGCCCCTTAACAAACCTCTCATTTCTATGACCTGGTCTACCTATCTATATAGCAGAGGTGGTGCTACACAAGGACTGATTCCATATCCTCCAGTCCTATCTCAACTATGAGAGATGAAATACACATTTCTTTCATTACCAGTAAAGAAATTAACATACGAGACAGAGGTACCGCTTTGGCGATAAAGGAAGGTCAGAGCTGATCAATCCATGAGGCGGCGGGCTTAAAGGAGGGTGGACAAACAGTCATTGGAAAAAAATTGAAGGAAAGCCAGTAGACTCCCTCTATCCGAGATTAAGTACTTGTGAACAGATCTGAGTTACTTCTGGTAGCCTGCTACCATTCTTTGGGTCCTTTATGTTAGGGCTGTTTGTACATTTATGGCGCACTATGACACAGGTATGGATTTGTGTATCATGTATTGTTTAAGTGTGTGATAAGATACGGACCTCTGAGCACACAAAGCGATGTGCTTTGATTCTATCAGGATTCAGTCATTCATGTGAAATAGGCCTTGATCCATCTTAGACGTTTGCCTAGCTTAGTGTTTGACTTGGGAATTGGAATAAACCTTACCCTACCCATATGTGGTCTATCAGTGTATCTGGTATCACTATTGTAAGACTCCAGAAGCACCTCTTGTTCACCACTCTGACAGATAGTCATACTCTTTAAGTTCTCCAATATACCACACAACTTACACGAGTGAAACCATGTGTTCACTGTGTGAAAACACTGGTTGATCCGCAGTCACGTGACAGATACACATGTGTGGCTATGTCGGGGATCGTCTATTGGTTACATGTGTCTTGAGTGAATGTAGGAGGTCTTGGAAATGTAAGGTCACACAGAGGCCTGTTGTACAACAACCTTAAACTACTCAGCAGCATATCTGTCTACCTTTATATTGAATCATCGTAACTAACGTATGAGGCGCCGTTGTGGACAAAAGTAAAAAGCACAGCATAAATGTATGTAAAAACTTTGAATGAAAAATAAAGAAAAACTTTGAAATGAAATAATTTTCACTGTAAAAATAAACAAAACATTGGAAACTTTTCAAAAAAGTTGAAAATAAAATTTATTCACTCCAAAAGACTAAGATACACTGAAATTTTCCAAAACATTGATATTTTTTGTAAAAAACTTTGAAATAAAAATTTTTTGCGTTGAGAAAAGTCAAAGAATCAATGTAAATTTTCAAAGATAGGCTGAAATTTACATTTAATTCTCTATAAAAGTTCAGCAAAACAGTGATTTTTGTTTCACATTTTCTTTGATAATATAACATTTTTCAATTTCTCAATGCCTTTCTTTAAAAATCTCAACGCTTTTTACTTTTTTTTTTTGAAGTTTTACTATTTTTTTTGGAAGTTTTCTTTCTAAATCTTATCTCACTGTAATTTTATCACGACAATATAGCGTGCGATCTCAATCTTACGCACGTGATCGTGAACTTGGGTACATATCAGTGAATCCCCGGGAAGGGGGGCGGGGAAATGGCCGGGCGATGTCGGGCTTATCCTGTTTAGTACACCAAAATGCTGACCCGCAGGGTGAGGACATTATACAAATATGCCATGCCAGTGTGGGTATCCTGATGGAATGTCTCCCCGAGGGAAGATGGTTTTCCCGAGGGCGGAGCCCGAGGGAAAACCATCCTCCCGAGGGGGGGGGGGGGGGGAGGGGGAAGGAAAGGAAGCTAATTAAAAATGTGCCCCCCCCCCCTTCCAGCCATAATTCAGAATTTGGGGGGAGGGGGTATGATTATTCCAACTTTACAAGTTTGCAAAATTATATTATTGATTGATTTGTATATGGATATCTATCTATCTATATGTATGTTGTAAATATATATATATATATATATATATATATATATATATATATATATATATATATATATATATATATATATATATATGTAGGGTCATCAAATCACAAAATTCACCCTTTTGCCCAGCGAGCGCGTTCAAATGAAATTCACATAATCTGTATTTATCAATAATACATAACATATTAACCTGGCTCGAACGCGCTCGCTGGGCAAAGTTACTATTTGGAATGATTTCCACATAGGCTCAAATCTCGTTAGTAGGCATGGGGGCAGCCCTTTTGTTGAAGGTCATAGACCAATGTCACTACATTAAAAAATTCTGATTTTCATCAAAATCCATAAATAAGGCCTTCTATGAAATGTCATTACTGGATCTCCTTCAACATCTTCATAGTTTACCCATAAAATAGGTTTTTGATCACCTGGGTACAGTTATAGCTGAAATATGAGTCATTGCAAATATGCTGACACATGTCATTTCAGAGTGGTCATATGCAGTATCCAGGGCGAGGATTGGGGAATATGTTAGCAATTATGAACAAGCAATACCTCAGCTACATGATCATATGAGTTTCGGTTAAATTCATGAAACTTGAAAAAATTGGGTAATTTGTATAGTAAACCAGAACAGGTCCTTTTACGAGATTCAGTAATCATCAATGTGTTTGTGGGGTTTGTTTTTGTTAAAATTCTTGTTTTTTTCCTCGTATTTATATAAAAAATATAATTTCATACTAGCCACATTCAGTGCCGGTCGTATCATTATGACAATATCTCATACCATTTGTTTATCCACTGTTAGATGGCAGATTGGGCTAATCATAAACAAGTTAATTGCTGGGTCGCTCACGACCCAGTTTCCCTTAGAAGCCCAACCGGATGTCTTCAAGGAGACAGCGCAATTGAGTAGCCATCTTGAGTGAGGAATTATGGTCTTGCCGCAGTTTTAATTGTAAGAAAGCTTTATCATCAAATTTTAGTTGACACTCTAACAGGTGAGTGTTCGGAATGGATTAGTTTCAATACTTTCGCTCTCAATTCTTTGGCGGCATGGCTTCCGAATATTCGGTCGGGACTTCGGGCATGTTCATGAGCAGCTATAAATCAAGGTAGGAAGACACATACGGATGTGTAAAGAGTGCGGAATTTCAAAAAAGTGACAAAATAGAGAAGCTTTCTTTCAATAGAAATATTTTTAATTGTTTACGATTTTCATAGAGTTATAGTTGAACACTTTTAACTGATCAATTAACTTGCAAAAGTGAAAAGTTGGTAAACGTTACGCATATTATTGTGTTGCAATGATGATTACAAATAGCATCACTGCCGCTCTTCTTTATAAATTGATCAGCGGTCGAGCGCGTTCGTGCGCTGCACCCTAGCCTAGTTTCCAGGCTGATATAAATACAATTATATGCCGTCACCACTCCTGTGATGAAGTGATGCTTCTCTTAACCAACAAATGGCAGTACATATGTCACTAGTCGCAGCCTGAAAGTTAAAGACCCGGGGTTAAAGATTTCAGCTTATGTACTCTAACGATATATTTAAAACTAATTTTGGAGTAATATCAACTCCGGTTAAATCAGTGTGACTGGGGAAAGAGCTGCATCACAAAGCAAGTCTAGCTACACCCACGAGGCCTGTACTCAGGTCGGGGTGCATGGTGAGGAGAATGCGAATGAGAGCAGTGGGCAGGTGGATAAATTACTCCCGCATCCGTGACTAAGTTTCGCTGATCGGCAGAGCAAGCAAAAGCAACGAATTGCTGAATTATAATTTGTATGGTATAATGCTTCAGAGACTACTATAGTCATGAACCAATATGCGCGTATATCCTGGTTTCATGCACTACCCTTACCCTCGAGAATACTCTTAGCATAAGATAATGGGTACCATTGCAAGCCAGTTAAAAGCCCGGTCCCAAAACACACCTCAAAGCAGCATAATCCTATAACTAGGTGTATCTCCAGGTTCCTGAGTGTTATCAGGTAGAGAATATCATCGCCACCTGTCATTATTCAATCCATATTCTGTTTTATTTCAAAATTTACAACTTTTCTTTCAACTGACATATTCTCATTAATTACGCAAGTGATGGTTACCGCAGGTCCAGAGTTACTTTAGGGATATCATTGACTATGCTCAATAAAAACTATTTTTTTTTTTTTTTACTGCTGAAGATTTTTATAGGCCATAACGTTGAAAATTTTAGTTAGAAATCTCCACACCAACTACACTTGGTAAGCTCACGTGCTCATAGCTAGCACCTATTTATAGCATCCTGACCACAAGCTATTCTCTTGAGATCGTCAAGGTGTATCTTTGTGCAACTGTCTTTAGTTTCCAGTGCGCAGAAGTGATCAGCGAGGGATTTCCACTACTACCAAAGGGGTTCACATGCCTCCACACACGAGATATCTCACTAAAATTTTCAATGTTATCGTCTGTAAAAATCTTTAGGAGTGAAAGATTAAAAAAAATTACTTCTTATTGGGCATAGTCAATGATATCCCTAAGGTAACTGTGAACCTGTAGTGACCATCACCTGCGTAAGTAATGAGATTATGTCATTTGAGTGAAAAGTTGTAAATTTTGAAATGAATTAGAATATGGGTTGACTACAGACGGCTGACTATGATATTCTCTCCCTGATAACACTCAGGAACCTGTAGATACACCTTGTTATATGAAAATGCTGCTGTGAGGTGTGTTTTGGGATGGGGCTTTTAACTGGCTTGCAATTGTACTCATCACCTTAAGGTGATAGTCTAGTACATCAATATTATCACCAATAGGTGGTGTCCTTGGCTGGTCCCTAAGAATGGATATCAAAACAAAAGATTACACATTAGCGGTGTTCACTCCCCACAAACCTCGACCTAGCGGCTTTCTATTGCGGTACGGTCAAGAGAACGAAGGGCAGGCCCCTTTGGGCCTGCCTTGTTAAATTGGTCCCAAACGACTTGGCTGTCTGGCAGTCTTCGAAGCCAATATTTTAGAGTATGACAGATATGAACCCCGTCTAGGTGCAAGGTCATGTCACAGGTACCTTGAATTCCGACAGGACCTGAAAATCAGCATTTACTATGTAAACCACGTGGTGTTAGGAATTTTGAGGCTTATGGGAACATTCAAAAATGTTTTTTAAGTACTCATCGTGCAAATCCCCTGTTGAGGTAGGACCTTGCACCTTACCAAAGACATGAATAATCATTAGACTCTCATTTTCAAGTAAAGGGTAAGTCTTGACATTTTGCCAAAAAACGAAACACATCCAGATATGTTCTTTAAGGGTGCCGCGTTATCTCAAAATAGTCACTTATTGATAAGTTTACCATTATTCGGCAACTATGAGATGTAACCTTTACAATAGCATAAGTGCCGTTGTCTTCATTAAACTCAGTTTTCAGATACTAGTATTCAAGTTTTAAAAATGACCCGTGTATAGGGTAGGGTTCTACCTTAAACAATAACGAACAAGTATGTAAATGATAGTGAATGACCAAAATTCACGGAGAATGTCGTTCATCAGGATAAATCTAACTAGGACGAATGCAAATGCCATACTTCAACTTTGAAAATAGTTAATTATGAGTGCTTTCATAAATGGACACTGCCCCCATCTTTTAATAAACTCTGGCTTAATATCTTATTTATCAATGGTATACCTGTCTACCAAGCTTTTTGAACTATTGATACATAGGTTAATTTGCCCTAAGTGTGTGGTTGCAGGGATATATGAATGCTCTGATATTTTGTAACATTAAAAGAATGGCCAAACATAAAATAGCTTTGACATGATATGATTAGAATCAATCAGTAGTGATACCACAAACAGACACCCCTTCTCCTCTTCTCATTACAGTCTGTTTAATAACCCATTTAATATTTTCTTTATCAAGTGGTGTCTTTTTCCAATTGAATGAAATAAAGAGGCATATGACGGAATTGCATGGCTGACATTTAATGATTTTTTTTCATTATAAAGAATATTGCAATGTTCAATATTCTTTTTCCAATATTCATAATTCATTTTTCAATATTCATAATCAATTTTCAATATTGAAGAATAATTATGAATTTTGAAAAAATATTTAGGAACTTTGGAAATCCACGATTATTTTCCAATATTATAAATGATATTTCAATATTCTTAGTTTATTTTTCAATATCTGTAAATCTTTTCCAATAATCATAAATCATTTTAAGATTTTCATAATTCATTTTTCAATATTCATAAATACCTTTGATTATGAATATTGAATATATATTACGAATACTGGAAAACTAATTGTGAATATAGAAAAATCGTTCATGAATACTGAAAAATCATTTATGAATATTCCCAATCATTGAAAAAAAATAATTCCAACATTCATAATACATTTTCCAATATTATGGGTATGTCATGTGTACCTGAAGGCATCCTGGTCCGAACGTGGGCCAGAGTCATTAATTATAAGGTTTTTATTATTGCTCCCCTGATTTTTTTTACACTTTTAAATTTCTGCTAATTTTCATTTTCCTATCATGAGGACTTTTACTCATTTTTGAAGTTGAATCAGAAATATCTTCAGATTGTTGGAAGGTTTCTGCCTCCAACACGACAGGATTCTCCTATGCTCACTGAGTAGTGTTGCTCACACGTAACTCACATATACTTTTTTCTTCCGAGACAAAACTTTGAAAATATTTCAAAAAATATGTTTCATATTCTAGCTACCAACAAAGCGATGATTTGAGTTTAATTCTAACATTGAAAACATTATTCTTTTTATATTTATACTCACTAAGCATGCGATTGGGATGCATGAAAAGGGTGTCAAGTTATCTACATGTATATAAACTGTCCTTGACCACTAATCAATAAATAGGAAATGATTAACTCGTGACAATGATTGATCTATGAAATCTTGGTAGGCTGGGCATTATGGGGATTTCATGACCGGTCATACTCTACACATATTGTTTGCTAATTAACGACAAATCTATGCAAGCAATAGAAATGGCTGGCGAGCTATAATCTTTGGATCTTTGATGCTGTCAGTGGGTATTGTAAAAAGGGGCAAGACATTTCATCCAGTTATCATAGAACCACAGGCAGCTGCCACAGAGGGACCAAATATGAAAACAATAAAAACGAAGATTTATTACACATTTTCCACAGGTATTGTTATCTGTTGGATCGTATAAAAGATCATAAAACAGCATAATGTGGTCGGGGTATCATTTCTACCCCCCCTATCTTATGATATCCTACCCCTATCCTATATGTTTACATATCTATATATGTTTGCATTGTAAACATATAGGATGTTCTATGCCATCCTACAGATAACAACACTCGAGAAAAATGTGTAATACATCTTCGTTTTTATTGTTTTCATAGTTGGCCCCTTTGTGGCAGCTGCCTGTGATAGAACACACCATACTATTTCATTTATTTCACTTTGTAATTCCGAATCAATACCAAATTTAATTATCTTGTCGTCTTGAACACTAAATTTTGCTCCTCATATTATAAATGACCAACGACCCAGCTGGAAACCCATGATGCCTTGCATCAACCATCGATACTTGTAGGATTTTGGCATAAGGAGGATTTGGGTGGTATTCACTATCCCCGCCCCGTGCGGGGCAGCATTTTGGTGCACTAAACAGGATAAGCCCGACATCGCCCGGCCATTTCCCCGCCCCCCTTCCCGGGGATTCAATTGACTGGTGCATAACGTTACGGTACGGAGGGTCTACTCCCCACCCGTCTATCAAGGGTCACTGATATGTACCCAAGTTCACGATCACGTGCGTAAGATTGAGATCGCACGCTATATTGTCGTCATGAAGGTATTCCCTGAGTTATTTATAGAAGCCTCATGACCCGGATGAGGCGTAAAAACGCAGTGAGAATTGATAAAATTACAGTGAGATTTAGAAAGAAAACTTCCAAAAAAAAAATAGTAAAACTTCCAAAAAAAAGTAAAAAGCGTTGAGATTTTTAAAGAAAGGCATTGAGAAATTGAAAAATGTTATATTATCAAAGAAATTGTGAAACAAAAATCACTATTTTGCTGAACTTTTATAGAGATCTAAATGTAAATTTCAGCCTATCTTTGAACATTTACATTGATTCTTTGACTTTTCTCAACGCAATAAATTTTTATTTCAAAGTTTTTTACAAAAAATATCAATGTTTTGGAAAATTTCAGTGTATCTTAGTCTTTTAGAGTGAATAAATTTTATTTTCAAATTTTTTGAAATGTTTCCAATGTTTTGTTTATTTTTACAGTGCAAATTATTTCATTTCAAAGTTTTTCTTTATTTTTCATTGAAAATATAGTTAAATTCCAAAGTTTTTACATACATTTATGCTGTGCTTTTTACTTTTGTCCACAACGGCGCCTCAAACGAGACGTTTGTCTTTCCAACAGTAGGTTTTACGCGAAAGGTTTTGAAGGGCTCTTTTAATCACAACCAATTAAACAACTACTCTTCGAATATTTAGCCAGATTATATTCAATCCCAAGGTGATTTTTATTGGTTTGAAGTAACGCGGACGACATTTTAGGGACATATCCTAAAATGGGCATGCTAAGGCCTTTTATGGGCACGCCTCGATGTGTCATATAACGGGTGCTTTTTGGCAAACGTGAACCACAGGCTGCTGAGCTGAACTGAAGTATTTTGGAATTTGACTGCAAACCAGGGAGCTTTCATTATATTTGATTAATGTCTCTGTGCAAACTAAACAGTACAGACTTGTAGTATATGTACACACGCGATAGGGAGCTAAGATTCCTCTTGTTTGATAGTACAGACATGAAGTATATGTCCATATGCGATAGGGAGCTAAGATTCCTCTTGTTTGACAGTACAGACTTGTAGTATATGTCCACACGCGATAGGGAGCTAAGATTCCACTTGTTTGACCGTGACTTGTGGTATATGTCCACACGCTATAGGGAGCTAAGATTCCACTTGTTTGACCGTGACTTGTAGTATATGTCCACATGCGATAGGGAGCTAAGATTCCTCTTGTTTGACAGTACAGACTTGAAGTATATGTCCACACGCGATAGGGAGCTAAGATTCCACTTGTTTGACCGTGACTTGTGGTATATGTCCACACGCTATAGGGAGCTAAGATTCCACTTGTTTGACCGTGACTTGTAGTATATGTCCACATGCGATAGGGAGCTAAGATTCCTCTTGTTTGACAGCACAGACTTGTAGTATATGTCCACACGCGATAGGGAGCTAAGATTCCACTTGTTTGACCGTGACTTGTGGTATATGTCCACACGCTATAGGGAGCTAAGATTCCCCTTGTTTGAACTTGACTTGTAGTATATGTTCACACACGATAGGGAGCTAAGTTTCCTCTTGTTTGATAGTAGAGACTTGTAGCATATGTCCACATGTGATAGGGAGCTAAGATTCCTCTTGTTTGATAGTAGAGACTTGTAGTATATGTCCACACATGATAGGGAGCTAAGATTCATCTTGTTTGATAGTAGACTTGTAGTATATGTCTACACGCGATAGGGCGCTATGATTCCTCTTGTTTGATAATAAAGACTTGAAGTATATGTCCACACGCGATAGGGAGCTAAGATCCCTCTTTTTGATAATACAGACGTGTAGTATATATCCACATGCGATAGGGAGCTAAGATTCCTCTTGTTTGATAATACAGACTTGAAGTATATATCCACACGTGATAGGGAGCTAAGATTCCTCTTGTTTGACAGTACAAACTTGAAGTACCGGTATATGTCCACACGTGATAGGGAGCTAAGATTCCTCTTGTTTGACAGTACAGACTTGTAGTATATGTCCACACGTGATAGGGAGCTAAGATTCCTCTTGTTTGACAGTACAGACTTGAAGTATATGTCCACACGCGATAGGGAGCTAAAATCCCTCTTGTTTGCAATGCCAACACAGATAGTGTAGACGTGTAAACCTACCGTGTGTACAAACTGTTCGTAGGCGTGGTGATTGTATGTAATCCATTCTATATCGATGCCTTATATCGCCGACCATCGAGCAATATTTACTAAGGTGCTATTCCAGGGAGAACAAGGGACAGAATTTGGCAAAAGATGCAAACAACATAATTAAGTTGTAAACCAGTCTTTATTATGGGAACCACAGATTTCGTCACCAAGAGACTATTAAATTTTTACTGTGCAATATCAATTTATGCAGTCGTTACTATTTCCATGCAATTGAGGGGCCAATTAGTATATTTCTTATTTTTTTCGTTGATAGTACGTTGACATTTTTTCGTTTCATTCCTTTTTTTTAAATAAAGTGTGACTTTAGAGAAATCGTTACTGATGTCGTTAGGTTAGAGAAGATGGATCGCATGGAATTGAAGATAAACGTCATACGCCCCTCAGATAAGTGCGTATACACTATACACTAAGTTTTAATCAAGTTACCAATGTTTTAACGTTTCAAAATATCTCATGCAAATTCATAGCATTATTCACTCTTAAGAGTGGTTTACTATGCTATGGGAAGTTATACGGACATGGCGAGGTCTCTCGGTGACGAAATCTTCAGGATCCTTTATTGTTGTCAAATCAAAGAAGAAATGTATACACATTGAGAGGAGGATGGAACACATTCCCACACTCCACCTTAATTATTCATACAAGTCTAAGCTAACTCTAACCCCCCCCCCCCCCCCCCCCCTCCATGTCTATTGTTGTTAACACACACCCTCTCGCTATGGTTTTTAAGGCGCTACCCCCACCAACAATGATTTTCAGGGACACACTACTGCCCCCACGCCTCTTTTTCTGGAATAGGTGTAAGCATACTTTCACATTTCTTTCAGCATGGTTTCAGTTTAACATCAGTCGAATAAAAATGAATACCATTTGATCCGTTCATCGATAAAACGAACTCAATCACGTCACCTGATATGGTTTGAAGATACTCCGCTAAACGCACCTGTTCGCACGCATGCGTGTGTGTGGGGGTGTATATAAATATATATATATATATATATATATATATATATATATATATATATATATATATATATATATATATATATATATATATATATATATATATATATGTGTGTGTGTCTGTATGTATGTATGTATGTATGTATGCATATATATGATAAGTATTGTTTTGATATGTTTTACCCTACGTTGGCATCTCTGACATCCCCTCAGCAGGGTGTCCTCAGAATGCATCGATTACTGCATTCTTGTCATTGCTATTGTGTAGATATCAAATCCTTCTTATGAAAAAGGCACGGCCCGCATAGCATAGGTGGCAGCGGTGTCAGATGGCTACGAATTAGCAATTACTCAGTCAGATCATATTCCAATTGTTTTCGGTAGGCAACTTATCTACCGATGTTCACCTCGGAAGCATTTGTAGCCAAACTACCAACGATTAGATCAAATACGATCGGATGTACAAAAAAGAAGATCATATATATATATATATATATATATATATATATATATATATATATATATATATATATATATATATATATATATATATATATATATATATATATATATTATATATATATATATATATATATATATATATATATATATATATATATATATATATATATATATATATATATATATATATGTATATATATATATATATATACATACATACATACATACATACATATATATATATATATATATATATATATATATATATATATATATATATATATATATATATATGTGTGTGTGTGTGTGTGTGTGTTTATCAAATAGTTCTGTGGAAGTTTTGTTAACCCCAGAAAATGTTGTTCTGACATGTGATATCTGTAATGGACATGATACCGTTACAACTTAGCAAACAAGCAAGAACTTAAAACCACTTATTGTTGTTATGCTGTGACAATATTTCCTGTCAAATTATTCAAAATGTTATTAAAAGATAAGGTCGGTGCATGTGTATATCTAAGTGTGCTATGGGTATGAATGGGTCAATTTCCGCGAAGCATCACCTCGTACAGCAGCCACCCTGCCTGCCTGTAGCAGCAGTGACCTGAATGTGCCGTGAAGTGTTTAGCCTTGGCAGGCGAGATATAATCTCCATCAGATCAGGTGTCAGTCACGAAATGAGAAGTTCCAAACGAAATTGTGCACAAGGATGAATTCTCTTTTTTTGGATTCGAGCGTTGACGATTAAGTTCATTAGACGCACACATTCTTTCCATGTGTCTATGGGGCGCCATTTGTAGCATCCGTATTTTTGTTGACAGAAGCAACTTTTGTCGACAAAAGTCACTTTTGTCAGACAAAAGTAACATTTTACACATGGCGCGACCATTTGCCAAGTGTAACATCTTAGAATTCCGTCGCGATAAAATAGCTTTTGTCAACAAAAGTAACTTTTGTTGGACAAAAGTGATTTTGTCAAGACAAAGGTACTTAAGTCGACAAAAGGACGTTTGTCCGTTACACATAGCGCGACCATTCGCCAAGTGTAACGTCTTAGAATTCTGTCTCGACAAAAATGCTTTTTTCATCAAAAGTAACTTTTGTTGGACATAGGTAATTTTGTCAAGATAAAATCAACTTTATCAGACAAAAGTTACTTTAGTTGGACAAAAGTAATTTTGTGTTACACATCGTGGCCATTCGCCAAGTGTAAAATCTTAGAATCCTGTCTTGACAAAATTGCTTTTGTCTACAAAAGTATGGATGTTACAAACGGCGCCACATATGCGTCGCTGTCAAGAAGGTATCTAATCAACTTCGTATGAAGATATAGGTAAAGCAATGCAATGGATGGCTCCTGTGTTATCATTCGAATACGAAACGAGCTCCGTTCAGTTTAGTTCTAAAATAAAGGGGCGCAGTGGTTTGATTTCAAAACAAGTTCCTTGTAGACTGGCCTGCCAATATGCATGCCTTTATAGCGACTTGAGATGATTGTTTAGTAGCGTAATCTTGGGTGGTAAGGAGGCCTGCCTCTATTCGATAGCGTTGTGGGTGCAGTAGTAGTAGCAGAGGATAATAGAGTGTAAATTACTATCCAGGCCACCCACAGTTACATAAGGCAAAACACCTGGATTTAAACAACTACACCACAATCACAACGACGGGCGACAATCTCAAGGCATGGCACTAACCACTTCCAAGCTTTACGTGTTCTTAGGGAGTTTTAGATTTCAAATTTTATTATATCGTCACTTTGCCTGTCATATTGAGGCTAAATCCCCATTTATTGATGGTGGAGGAAATCGGTTTATTCAGGGAAATCTACTGCCTAACCCCAATGTTAAGACACTGGTAACTGTCTCAAATGCCTTGAGATGGTTGAAAATTCCTAGGAAAATGTTGTTGTTGTTTTTATTTGTAGAGTAAAAGCTGTATACATGAAAACATCTAGTAGACCACCTCAGGGGCACCTCTATGAGTTGAAATCTTCACTGCGGCGAGTATAGTTGCATTGTGAATGTTTCGGTGTGCCCAAGGACCTCCAGGTTGAACAACTGTACACACATTACGTTGGATACCCTTCAGCCAGCGATATTACATTCTTCATCTCCAACTTTACTTGTAACTTGAACACAAGTATGTGGGTTTTCACGCAAACTAGGTTCAATCACGTGAACTTTTTATCTAAGCGTTAAATGAGCATCTACATGGAGAGATCACGGTAGACGAGATACGTAGAGATGATACGATCTTTGGCCTTCTTTTGGCTCTTATCAAGATGGAACAATATGCCTACGCTTTATGCAAGAGTGTTTTATCTAAAAGGACCATTTAGGGTTCTAGCGATCTACGTACATCTTCCGCATGATCAAAATAGCAGCCTTTTGCATTCTGCCCAGGCCCTCATTGCTGCTGTGCAAGGGCTGGCTGGACAGGGAACACGTCAGGTGGTGGTGCTGCTGGGTGCGGTGGATGGCGTGTGTACTCGGTTCACATTTAGGGTCATTGCAGTATCTAACCATCCACCATTTTCGTGAGCACCAGATAATATCGCATCGACTTAGAGGCTCTCGCATTTCGTAAAGGGATTACGCATATGTAATCAGGCAGTGGGTTGGTACTTCAAAACCAAGGTCAGATTCATTAATTCATGCAAACCCGGTGCGTTCCTTTAGATCAGCTGCAGGGGATTGATATTTCGAACAAGTTCAGATACGCTAACTCATGCGAAACCGTAACTTTTCGTTAAAATCAGTTGGAGGTGGTGGTACTTTGCTCAGTTACGGATTTGTTTAATCATGCGAGCCCAGAGCGTTCCTTTAATTCAGGCAAGGGGTTGATACTTCGACCAAGTTCAGATTCGTAAACTTAATTCATGCAATCCCGGATCGTTTCTTTAAATCAGGTGGATAGAGTGATATTTCGACCAATTTCAGATTTGTTTACTGCTGCGAACCCAGAGCGTTACCCTATTGAGGGGAAGAGTTTGATACTTCGATCATGTTCAGATACGTTAACTGATGCGAACCCAGAGTGTGCCTTTAAAGGCGGTGTCTAAGCGCCTCAGGGAGTGACCGCCGTGATGTCTTTACGTTACATCACGTCTTGTTTTCTTGGTTATAAGATGCAGTTTTAGTATGTGCTGCTTAGCGACACCATTACATTATTAGTGATACCCTTCCCCTTCGCTAATGCAGGGCTTTTAAGAAAGTGGGGACAGCGATTTTGAGGCTTTTAGAATGTTTAATCAGCGTCTAATTTGCTATTCAATACCTTAAGTGCAAATATTGCAAAACTGCTCTAGGTACTATCTATTAGATAGATATTTAGTGAGCGGTCTATGCAGAAAATATATTTTAAAAAGGATAAGTATGTACATTCTTGCAAAAACGAAAAATATAATTTTATTTCATTTTTTTCAAATGAAATTGCAAATGAAAATGCATAAACGTTATATAACCATTTGATGTACGTTTTTACACACACACACACACACACACACATGTATGTGTGTGTGGGGAGGGGGTGGTGTATGTGTGTGTATGTATGTACTGATAGATAGATAGATAGATGGATAGATAGATAGATAGATGGATAGATGGATAGACCTTTGGACATTGCTTCAAGTAGCGTGTTACCAGCCCTGGTAACATTAACAGCGGTATAAAAAGCTGTGTTAACAACATAGGAAGTCAGCCTGTGTATACGCTGAGTAGCACATGCGTTATGCAGGTTCCGCTGTGGCATCGATAGATAGGTTAGCTTCCCCAAGTATGCATTCTTCTATATCTTGTCACGTCCGTAAGGCGGTCTCCAGAATCAGTCACCACTGATCGAGCACGGTTTTAATTGAGAAAGCTGTGGGAATTTGCTAAAATTAAGGAGAGAGGGTCGTATAACTCTAAGGTCTGGCCAATAGGCGAGTCAGCCTACAACCCCTGCTCGCCCGCAGAAACACGTCTCATAGTTTAGGTACATACGTCTTAGTATTAAAGACTGAAACTCGTTTTGGAATATAGTTGTATAAGTGTTGAATAGAGCATAAACAGCGAGCAGCCCTTCTTCAAAAGTTTTAGTATGAACTTTATTTCAAAATAGTTTAAATATGTGGTTGCATGAGAGGCATAACTAGCCAGGTAACGTGATGTACCTCTCTCGGTGCATCTTGCCGCCTTCTCAGGAACATAGAGCAGGAAAGAGGAAAGTAAATGTAAATCCTGCCTATAAGTCTCGAGGTGTTATGAGATAAGAGTGCTAAGTTTGAATGTGATACGATTTGAAAAAAGATGTCCACACTAGGTCGTTCGAGATTCTCTTTTGTAAAATAATCCCGTTGAATGTGTAACTCCCTGACAAGTGTTGCCCTGGGATTGTTGTGTCGTGGGTGTGTGAGTGAGGGAAAGAGGCAGTGACGTGACACATCTACCTACGTGTGGAGATATAACACCAGCAGTGCTACCTGGACTCCTCATTAAGCCCGTGGATCTGGACTCAGAGATTTCGTTTATCGTCACTCTTTAAGATTGCTCGATGACCACTCCATGGTTTATGCAACTGGTTTAACTGGCGGCTCACTGCAGCTAATCGTATCAAAACCAGATATCATCCAACAATTTAGATGACCAAACACAAGTGGATTTGAAATCAGCCGGTCAACCTGAACAGGTTAGCCTCAACCGATGTCAACTAATAGCCCACGATTGGTGCCCTGCGCATGCCCAGTTGGTGCTGGCGACCATGTTTCTCTGTAATGTAATCGATACGAGAGCCCTGATTGGTCTTTGTTCCCACGTGACATCGCGCTGATGCCAGATCCGTGACTCCTGGCATGAGTCCAGCCCTTCACTATAGCGCATATAGTAATTGGCCTCTCGCTACATATCAATTCTTTTCTTCACCTAAGCCCACATATAGGAGTGATAAGGTACCGTCATGATCTATGATAAATTTGAGAGCAAGTTAAGATTAACAAAGAAACGAACAGAATATGTGTAGAAGAGTTATTGCTTTTCTATTTAAACTTGTTCTTGCATAAACTAGGGTGTCAGACGCCCGGCGCTGATGAGGGACGGATGTATGAACTCAGCTCCGTGTCCCTGATTGCGTAACGACCTTGACTGACCTTGTCCTCACAGGGACGAGCTCTTAATTCCCTCATTCATTTCACCTCGACCGTCAACTTTCCACTCCACACCTCTCGACTTTCCTTGTCGTGACGTCACGCCATTGTTTTTGTTGTAAGTGACACTACCCGTATTTTTGAGCTAGTGGTGCGCTATTGTTATCTTTTTGAGGTATAAAACGTTTGAGACATGCGTATCAATTGCTGTTATCAGGAAAAACAGTGGCGATGCCTTATGAAAACAGGTTGCGAGTCCAAGTCAAATCATGGGCTACTCCGTTTACTGGTATTCGTTGCTGGTGGGTTGTTTCCTGTCTGAGAACCCCCCCCCCCCCCTCCCCTTAATATCAGGGCCACATAAATTCCCTATAGCATAAATGCTGTCATGATCCAAAGGTTATCTGCTATTATGATACACTCTGATATGATACCATCTACTGGCCCGAAACCTTACTAATCATCTCATTCTCACTGGCATTAGTGAGCAAAGCACGACAGAACTCGCAGAGGGGGTACAAACAATTTATTCTAAATCACAACAACAGTAAACATTTTATAGTGACAACAGTATAACAATTCATAGTATGCCCGTTGGGCTGTAACATGCTCTGTGTAGAGCTGAACATGCGATGCGATAAAAGAACTAAACGTGAGTGGCACATGATAAATAAAGTACGTATTGTTACAAAGTATCGACAATTAGCCACAAAGTATCGTTAACCAAGATAACTATAGATTGTCTACCAATACAGTATTACGGCCAACATAGACCTGTCTAGCACCACTCCTGCTGTACCATTGCATATATACCAGTTGTACAGTGTAAACCAAAACTACAGATTGCAACAATGTATCAAATTACACACGGCCACACTGACCATTGTCCATCAGGCTGGACCTTAACCTTGCAAACCACCAGAGTAGTAACAATGTATCAAAATAAACACGGCCACACTGACCATGGTCCATGCTGGACCCGACCCTTTGCGAACCACATAATGTACACAATTGACACCAACCCCCTCATGCGCGAGGGTCTCAAACCCGCACTAAGTGAACCAAGTGCACCTTAAAATGTATGTGAAAGAGTGGACAGAATTACACCGCGACCAGGTCGAGACGAAAAAAGGGGCGGGTGGGAGGGAAAGCGAGTTCGTCAAATACTCCTTGGGCAAAGGAGGGCTCTGGAATGCAGCTACACCGCGTCTGATAGCCAAGACTAACAAACGATTAATGGCGCGTGTCGAGCAATCAGTCCGCAAGCTACACCGAAAGCGCGCGAAGCCGACAGCAAGCGTACTTCCCGCCACGAGGCCTAGCCTCGCGGCTCTGTGAATGGCCGGTGCCCGAAGTGAACTCCTCCCCGTCTCGAGCACTGCTGCCAAGCACGCGCCGAGTCGCCCAGCGATTGGTGGCCCCACGCTGACTGACAGCCAGCGAGTGTGCCACTCCGGTGCCTTGCCCACCAATGCCACAGAATGACTAGCCATTCTAATCACATTAGTGAGCAAAGCACGACAGAACTCGCAGAGGGGGTACAAACAATTTATTCTAAATCACAACAACAGTAAACATTTTATAGTGACAACAGTATAACAATTCATAGTATGCCCGTTGGGCTGTAACATGCTCTGTGTAGAGCTGAACATGCGATGCGATAAAAGAACTAAACGTGAGTGGCACATGATAAATAAAGTACGTATTGTTACAAAGTATCGACAATTAGCCACAAAGTATCGTTAACCAAGATAACTATAGATTGTCTACCAATACAGTATTACGGCCAACATAGACCTGTCTAGCACCACTCCTGCTGTACCATTGCATATATACCAGTTGTACAGTGTAAACCAAAACTACAGATTGCAACAATGTATCAAATTACACACGGCCACACTGACCATTGTCCATCAGGCTGGACCTTAACCTTGCAAACCACCAGAGTAGTAACAATGTATCAAAATAAACACGGCCACACTGACCATGGTCCATGCTGGACCCGACCCTTTGCGAACCACATAATGTACACAATTGACACCAACCCCCTCATGCGCGAGGGTCTCAAACCCGCACTAAGTGAACCAAGTGCACCTTAAAATGTATGTGAAAGAGTGGACAGAATTACACCGCGGCAAACCGTTCACAGTGCAAAAGTTTTAGCGTTAGTAAGGAGAGAAATAAAGAGTGTGGGAGGGGGCACAAGCGAGATGAACAAGAAGTGAGGAGGGGCCGCGGGGAGAGAGAATTAACGAGACGTGGCCGCTCGCAAGGCAGCCGCCGCCCTCAGCCCCGCGTCCACCCTGGCGTGGTAAAGGTGTACTGCCCCGCTACGCCACCCTCCCAAGGCCTGCAAGTCAGAGACGTCTGCCCCTCCCGCGAAAGCAGAGGTGCAACCCCCCTTACGCAAAGAGTGCAAAGAGAACGCATCCCCCGGTAACCCGAGCGACTGCAGCAACTGGCTGAGCCACCAACGGGCCCTGGAAATAGTCAAGGGGATGGCTAACGCATGCCTGTGCCCCGAGCCGTAAACTGCAAACAGGGGGGCACTGGTGGGTGCGCCCCTCGCCCCCTGCAGTAGTGACTCGAGGGCCCGGACTGGGCACGCTGCGGACGCTCCCCTAAGCAACAGGGGAACCTGGAAGGCCTGATGCGTGGCCTGGTGGGTCTTATCCCACTTAATGGTGAGCAGGAACCCTACCGAGATCCTCTGCACGTCTGCCACCACTGGAAGTCGCGAAACATCATAAATGCCCCGGTCGCCGGCCAGTAGGGTGGAGGCGCGAGCAAGGGCGTGAAACCCCACAGCCAAAAAGCCTGCCATAACCTCCCCCTCGGGCCCAAAGCCCCTGGCTGCCCGACACAACCGTTCTAAAAGGGGAAAAGGCAGGGGTTTCGCTCCCCCCGGCAGTGACCGAACTGTGAGGTGCAAAGCCCTCCGCCACCGCACCATTTCCACCGCCTCAAACGCCTCCACCGACAGCCTATAATCAAAATGAAACTTTCGCACTGAAGACAAAGCATTGAGCACCGACTTCGTGGCTGCGAAACTCCTCAGCAAAAACTCCCCGAAACAACGCAGCCCTGCAATCGAAGCAGGAAAAGCTGAAAAATCAAAATAAATAGTAAACGCTGTGTAGAGTAACACGTGTGACTCGTTGTTAGCCACCGTGCCAGGGCGAAATGCCCTACCCGTTCTGACCTTAGCTTCCTCCATCAGCCGTCTCCTATCTGCAATAGAAACGAAAACATGAGCTTAGAGATCGCTAACCAACTGGAAATACTCTGGTGGCACCCTAACCCTGTGTGCCGCTGACAACTCCGGGTCGTTGCTGACCCACTCTGCATGTGTAACACTCATATGCATACGCGAAAGGGCATCTGCCCGTACCATTAGTTCTCCTGCTCGGTGTACCGCCATTAGTTCTACATCACACCGTGCTTCATACAAAAACAACTCTCGCACGCAATGCTGGATATAGTCATCTCGGGACCTGCCTGTCTGTATGGCGAAGCAGGCATTGGCATTGTCACACACGACCCTGACTCTCAACCCTGTCCATGACTTACCCCACACCTTGAGTGCTACTACAACGTTGAGTAGCTCAAGATGTGCAATTGTATGTCCCACACTGACCACCTCCGGGGGAAAAGCCTCGGCATAATACTGGGCTCCGATCGTGGCCCCGCACCCCGACAAACAGGCATCGAGTTCGATGTGGCTCTGGCACGGAACGTCCGTCTTGTTGATAATCCGTATGCCATTGAAGTCGGGCAATAGATCGACGAAAAACTTTAGATCCTTTCTAAAGCCCAGGGAGAGACCATTGGTACCCCTCGCCGGCGTGTCCCGCAGGCACTGGAGCATGCGATTCGAGAATATCCTGACCGGTGGAGACACACTGGCCACAAATTGCAATAGGCCGATTAGTTTCTGCATGTCCCGTCTGGTCGCCCGTAGTCGGCCTGTCCACTCTCCCAACACCTGCATTATCTCCCGCATTTTAGCATCCGGGATAGTCATAGTCATTGCACACGAGTCGTATTCGATTCCTAGCCATACCATGATCTGGGCCGGTTCGTGGACCTTGTGCTTGGCCTCCACGACGCCCAAATCCGCCATGATGTGCTGCAGCTGCGTGAGAGCGGCCCAAGCCGTAGCCCCGTCCGGCTCGGCCCCCCCAAAATCGTCCAGATAGGCTTTCGAGTAATAGCCTCGACGTCCGTGGATGTACACAATGGCTTCGGCGGTCCTCTGCATGCACATTGCAGATGACCGCAAGCCAAACGGTGGGCAGATGTCCAAAAAGTACTGATCCCTGTGGCGAAACCCGAGGAATGGCCAGTCGCAGGGGTCGACACGTAGCTGGCGATAGCCACGTGCCAGGTCGGTCTTATATAAGAAGGCTCCCGGCCCTAACTGTAGCAATCTGTCTGCCATATAATCCGCTGTGGGCAGGGTGATGGTCGCTGGACCGTCGATATACCAGTGCTGGTCAATGCCGTTGTTGACCGCTTCCCCCGGGGGCCAGGAGAGGTCCATAATGACCCTACGGAAACACGAGTTCTTCTTGTCACGCGTCATGAGGGGGCTGATATGCATACCGATGACCGGCGGGCCCTGAAACGGCCCCGCTAACGCCCCATGTCCAAGCTCGACCTCAACATAATGGTCCACATCGGGCATGAACTGCAGTGCCGACGGGTGATTCGCCGGGGTGGAACACAATGGAGAGCCGCGATTAAAGTTAATGGGCCAACCGAAGGCCAGATAATCGACGATGCGTTTGTCGTGGTAAGAGCTGAGATACTCCCTCCAGCACGAAATACGTAGATCGCTGGGCAACGTCCGCCTAGCATGTGCAAAGTTATACTTGCCCGTCGCCATGACCGTATCGAAAATATCCCTGAGCATGCCGTTGCGCGCATTCTGGGTCGCTGTCAAATGTTCTACAATGTCTCGTTTGCCCGTCGCCTCTGGCTCAGGGCCGATAGATACATGCGAATCGTTTTGTTTCATTTCTGTCCGTATGTGCCCTGGTTCGGGCGGCCTTGTAGCGATGACCTCGCTGCTACGTAGCAGGTCACCGCGTACACTGAGTACAGCACTGTCTACTGAGGGAGGGAGCTGTTGGCCTCCCTCTGCTTGCCGTTTTTTGCCTGATCGGAAATCTTGCGATAGCAGTCGTTCTCGGGATGTCTGCAGAGTACCGATTTACTCTTCTGACAGTAGGCACAGGCATGCACAAACGATGCGTGGTCTTTATCGTGTTCGCATGCGTGTCGCTGATAAGGCAGGCAACATTTCATGCCCGGTGGCGCTGGCTGCAGAGGCGGTTTCTGCTGCAGTTCGCGAACTTCCTTCTTAGGCGCTACGAAGGTGCGTGCAAAATCGGCCCGCATTTTATCGATGATAACCTCGTCGGTCCATTCCAGCATGCCCATCTCGACATCCACCCCAACCGACTCATATAAGGTCCTTGCCCCAGGCCACGAAAAATCCATCGCGTCCTGCATAATGTTCTGTAGAATGCGCATCATGGTGGGAAAATGCAGCTTGCATCTCGGTGCCTGGAGCATAGTGAGAAACCCGAAAACGAATTCCTCCACCTTGAGATCACTGTACGATACGGGCTTTCGTCTGCCGCCCGTCAAACGCCTCACGTACATGTGAGGCCAGTCTATCTTCTTCACAACAATGTCAGTGGCGGTCATAACGGAGCCCGACCGCTTACCTTTAGCTTTAGCTGTTCGTTCGTTGTCTGTATCATCGTCGTCCCGAAGCGACCGTCTCATTCTATCCAGCCTTGCCGCGGCTCTGTTCATGAGCGGTTTGTTTTTACGTAATGTCTCTGGCGACGCCACATCATCCTCTGTGTCATCACCTTCCATCAGCTCTTCCTCCGATCCCTCAGGCCTTTCTGTTGGGCTGTCATCTCCATCTGCGACGATCGTACTCGTAGAAGCCGTCTCGGTATTCTGTCGAACCTCAATGGCGTCCATTCTCTGTCGTATCTCCAATAGAATCGGCATCAACGCGGTATTTGTATTATCCGGCTGTGGCTGCTGAATGTCATCCCTGTTGGGGCAATGCTTCCCAGTGGGTGGCCCATGCGTGAGGCCACACGCTTTACATTTGTAAAACCTGGGCATTGTGCTCGTAAATCCGAAAAAGCGAGTTCGTCAAATACTCCTTGGGCAAAGGAGGGCTCCGGAATGCAGCTACACCGCGTCTGATAGCCAAGACTAACAAACGATTAATGGCGCGTGTCGAGCAATCAGTCCGCAAGCTACACCGAAAGCGCGCGAAGCCGACAGCAAGCGTACTTCCCGCCACGAGGCCTAGCCTCGCGGCTCTGTGAATGGCCGGTGCCCGAAGTGAACTCCTCCCCGTCTCGAGCACTGCTGCCAAGCACGCGCCGAGTCGCCCAGCGATTGGTGGCCCCACGCTGACTGACAGCCAGCGAGTGTGCCACTCCGGTGCCTTGCCCACCAATGCCACAGAATGACTAGCCATTCTAATCAAATTACTTTTGCGTTTTTTCTGAATGTATATATATATATATATATATATATATATATATATATATATATATATATATATATATATATATATATATATATATATATATATGAATATATATATATATATATATATATATATATATATATATATATATATTTATATATATAAATATATATATATATATATATATATATATATATATATATATATATATATATATATATATATATATATATATATATATATATATATATATATATATATATATATATATATATATATATATATATAAGCATCTCCAAAACTGATGGATCCTGTATTAAAGGCGATAGTTTTTACTCGCTACAATACACCTGCAGCGACAACCCGCGCTGTCGGTGGAAATGAATAAACCGAATCTGGTGCTCATACAGGAAACAACTACCCCTGCCATAGGCATGTGAGAAGGTTGCCATATACCTGAGGGTCGCCGGTGGTGTGTTCGGATATTCTGGTATCCTCCACTGCTCGCTGATTGGTCGCGTTTCAGGCAAAACTGGCCGAAAACGTACAATGAAATAAACCTCTATTGCGCAGGGCTGGTAAGGATAGGCTTAAGGTGTATTGAACCCATTTCACATTGTTTTAAACACACTATTTACAGTAACGTGGCAGACTTGTTGTCTTTTTAGTCGTACATCCCTGTTTTCTTACATCGCTTTATATGGACAATGCATAGTTCTTGCACACCTACACATTGGAAAACAACTCATCAATGACAGCAAGTTTTGAAAGATATTTGAAGGAAGATTGTTAAACCCAAGATGAGCATCAAATTTCAGTCGATTATTACTCAAAATACTGCAGCCTTATGATATAACAGATACCTCCATGTGTGTCAGACCATGAGTTCGCGCTAGTTGTGAAATGGTCAAATGAGGCTCCGTGGCGCGAGCGCTATTTGAAATCCGCGCTAATCAGTGACGCTTGTGGAAACGGTTCACCTCAGGACGACGTGGCAGAAGCTGTTCGTTTTATGGGTGTCCTCATGTCAGAGGTTTTCTACTATACATTGGGAAAGATGAGGGCGAGAACTGTTTTATCAGTGCGTGGCGTACCATTTCTCAGATGTGGATTTGTTGCTGTAGTCACACCTCAACATTACATTGTGTGTAAATATAAACCACCTTTTTTACCTTCAAATGCTCGAAAATATATATCTATACTGAAGGTAGATATCCTTCGCAGAGGGCCCGATGGTGCTAAACTGTAGTAAATGTGTGTGTTAGTGAAGTTCCCTTGGCAAAATACCAAGAAGCATGTAACTGATAGGTATGACTGATCCAGTAACAGTTGTCATGAAGTTCGTTTTCAAGTGGTCACGTGATTTTACTGGCAATGTTTCTCTGAATTGCCCGACCACCTGGCGGATGATATGGGCACTAAACCGTTTGACCACTTATCCACATAAACCTAGCTGCTGGGCTTCAATTTGTTTCCCAAATATGTGTCAGTTCTCACAATACGTAAAGGCCTCGCCTGCTCTAAGGTTATAGCGAGTGGGGCTGAGCCATGCATCGAAGCGGCGTTTATGACTAGCAGTATATGAGCATACAAACTGACACCTCGAAAGATTTGTCGGCGGTCGCGTCATTTTTAGAAAGAAACTGACACGAAATTTGGCGTTGCGCGCAGCTATGTGCGCATCTTGCTTCCGCGACCTCTATCAGCAGAATATGTCAAAGAATGACGTCATGATGAGACGGTATCCTGTAACGGATTACAAAGTCGTAACTTGACTGCTGTTTAAGGGGAATGCAGAATTATCATTGAGCTGTGCGAGCATTAAAGCTTTCCTATTATAGGATCATATCAATGAAGTGGTTGTATGTGTGGTAAGATACTCTTCTGAATCTGGCCGTATGGCGGGACTTTACCATTTTGCACTAACATTCATAGACCTTTAGTTGGTGGCGAACTTAAAGGGGTTGGGATTTCATTTGCTGGGACTGGACGACTGGTGTACTGGCCCAGTCCTGCGCGCTGCCTAATAAACCTTCATCTGATGTCCACCTTAGAGGGGGGGGGGGATTTCACTTTGCTGGTACTGGGCGGTTGTTGTATTGGGACGGTCCCGGGAGCCGAGGGTCCCAGTCCTGCTGCCTACCAGACCTCCATCAGATGTGAGGCGGATTATGCCCAGCTGCGCTCCCTTAGCACACCGGCGGCGGCGGCGGGCGGGCGCCGCGCGATCGATACGCTTCTGCGCACTCCATCCCGTACATTCCGCCACAACTCCCCCTACTACCACAGAGAGAGTTTGTTAACAAAGCTGCTACCACCACCACTGCTGCCTGTCCGCCTGCCTGCCACTCTGCTGCGGGCGAGAACTATACATATAGAGCGAGCGACGTCAGCGACAAGTGACACACACCTCCCCTACCCCTGAAACAACGCGATGCCGGGGCGGATACGATGACGGGAGGGGGAACCCGGCACGGACGAGTGAAAGTCAGGATTACCAGTGTCGCCACCTAGTGGCCGCGGAGTGTCGTCGTTACTTTCTTGGATAGCCGCAGAGCATCACTTGTCCGAGGTGAGTGAGTTGTTGTAAGCAGGCAGCAGGCCGGCTGCCATACACAGCCACACTCTACATATATCGCTAGAATATCGATACCATAGTCGCAGCAGCAGCAGCTATGGCTCAACTGCGTCATTCGCACACTCGAGTAGAACAGGATCGATCACATAACTATTGATGTTTCTCTTATATATCATCCATCTCAACACAGAAAGTGACAATATTGGGTCCGACTGAATATTCTATAGGATATATAAAAAGTATAGATTGCATCAATCTATTTTATGTCATTGTAGTTTTTTAGAGTGTCATTCCTGATCACCTATTGATTTAAACAACTGTTATATCACTGGGCGACCTAGTTGTGTTTGTTTATGTTCCTGCTGTCGATGCAGTATATAGTAAATATGTAAATACCCTAACATACCGCCATTATTCAGCTTTGTTTAACTTTCCTAAAGCCTCAATTCGTCACAATCAACAGCAGTGTGCTGAGCTGTTTAATTGGGCCATAAGAACTACTGAGTCTTTAACTCGCAATTCTTCATTTGGAAAATATCCCGTAAACTGTATTACGAAAATCCATATATCGCTTAGTTATGTTTAATTCGGAATGTGCTTTACGAGTGAATGGAAGTTGTAGTTAATAGGGAATCCGTTAGAGGGCCCAGTGGTTCCCCCTTCAAACGTAGGGTTTCCTAGATCTAGCCATACAGCCATATACACGTCCGAGGGGTTTCCCCGCGAAGTTGCCACTTTGTACGTATCTGAGCGGGCAAGGAAGCACTTCTTTGAAAGCGAACGCACATGAGGTACTCTTAAACCTGTATACGTACGTACTGCAGAACACCTGTGGCACAGGCAATATGGTCACCGCGCACAGGTGTTACACTGATCATAGGTAGTATACTTCTACCACCATTGCCTCTAGCACTTATATAGGTTCCCAATGCCATTTATACATAAACAGAATGCTGTATACTTTGCGAACCTCTTGAAAGAGTTCAACGAATGAGTTGAGACTCGTGTTATATTCGTCTCAGGTAGAGATTACCATTTAGGAAATATTTTAATTTGAATATGAGTTTCAATTGACGTGTAGCACTGTAGGCTGATCACCAATAGGCTACATGGTTGGCGCAGTGCTTGCCCCAGCTCTGGTGTCCGCCACGGCCCGGCCTGCTACCAAAGCAGACAGCATGATCAATTCCACCTAGGTGAGAGCTATTGATATGGATTTCCTCGCCTATTGTTTCAGGCTCTATTGTTATCAGGGGCACGTATTGTGCCACTGGTGATTTCCTATAGTGTGGGTATCGATAGCAGCGGATAACAATCATGATACCCTACACACTAGCGTGCTGGAGAGAGAGAGAGAGAGAGAGAGTGAGAGAGAGAGAGAGAGAGAGAGAGAGAGAGAGAGAGAGAGAGAGAGAGAGAGATTGCGATTGAGAGGGACTAAGAGAGTGAGAGAATACCACAGAACAACGGGGAGGATGATAGGGAGAGAGTGAGAGATTTGCAGGGTTGGGTTTATGAGTACCCAGGGAAGGCGACCGACTAACCTCGAGCCGCTGGCATCTTCCTGGCTGATCTCGTGTGTGTACCGCACCACTGACCGTGTACTCAGAGCGGGACAGGAGGCAGGCAATGCACTAGACCGCCCGACACGGCGAGATGACACACGCATTGGGCGCTGAACTTCTCCCAGTTCAGCTACCATTAGAAGCGCTTCAATAGAATCCCATGATTACAAGATTAAAGTAGTAATGTCCTATTACATCTGGGATCAGTTGCAGCAACGGCCGGGGGTTCAGGCTAAACTTTAGACTCAATATTCAACTTCATTGTCTACAGCAAGAGTCATGTTTAAGACTTAGTCCTGTTGATGCAACTGGTCAATGGAGCTTTAATACGGTCTTACACTTGGGAAATGTTTAAGACATTTTAGCAGAGTTTAATGAATAAGTGACTAGAATGCAGTTCTTATCAGATCGAATGACCCCGTAGCAATTATTTCTATATTTGACCTTTATATTTGAACTGATAAGATCACGTGTACACTCAAAAAGCAAATGGGTTATCCTCATTCCTACCTATTAATCATGGTATTCCAGTTGTGATGAACTGAAATAAAATATCTTAAACCAGGTCACCTCATGGTCCACTTCACCGTATCCTCGATAGACAATAGAAGCAGGAATCCACGCGATCACATAGTTTCTGTCAACATGGCCTTAAAGGATTCGCAGCTCACGCACATTGTTTTCTGCTCGCATCAAAGTTCAGCCCAAGCCAACTCCTAAGGCTACATTTATATTGCGGGCGGGTTTAACCCATTCATGTCATTTTATACACATCAACCTTGAGGAGTGAGCCTGAATCATTGGTATACGTACATGCTTGGAATAGGACATTCACATACCCTTTCTAAGATAGGTGTTAGTTGGGTTTTGATTAGCCTATATTTCTAGCCTGTCATATGTACCGGTACTTTTTCTGACGTTTTTTTCTGTTACCATGCACTAAATAGTCTTGATGGCCGTTACACTTATCTCACCAGCGGAATAGATTATTCAGTTTGAGAATGTCCTTTAAAACCTTCAGAGATAGGAGGTTTAGGTGGTGCCCTCTATCTACCATACCTGGTACTTCACCAGACTGCTTGGTCAACACAGGAGCCTAGTCTAGACTTTGATTGAAATCCATATCTTCCAAACGACGCTTTTTTATTTTGACTTCCGTATAAAATGAGCTACCCAGGGTTTTCTTGCTATAGAGGGATTGGTGATCTATGCTGACAGGTCCCTTTTTCAGCTCTACACAATTGAGATATCTTAAATGCATTTGGTACCTACCTCTATTATCATCTTGTGTAGCCAATTTGGCAGGGTGCCACCATACGTTTAACGGACCAAGCTCGTCACGAAGTATCAGTAACAAATAATGGTGTACTTAACTTAAATATGTACGCCCAATGCCCTGATATCTACAAAAGGGGTTCGAGTGGACCATGGATGCCCTTCTTTTTGGTGGGTAAATGGGAAAGTGCCTCTATTGGGGGTACCATTTAAGGCTTTTGGGGTTAAGGCAAGGATGTGAATTTTAGTAAGTGTGGTCAAGGTATGCTCTTCATACACATACGTATTAATGTATGAAATATATGGAAACTATTGTCTTGTTACGGAGCTAAAATGCATATATGCTGCTTAGTAGTGTATATATATGTATTATAAAATCCAAGATGATCATGTTAGATGTTATACCATAGACACTTCTATGCAGCACATATAACTTGGGTTATCATTTTACCATCTTGATGTGATGATTATGCATCATGCAGTAAGTCCAGGGTAACTGTATCAGGATATATGTATGTCTCAAAGTCTACCTTTGAGCATATGGGCTGAGGTATGCGTTACCATCATGGGAGTACTGCTAAAGATTGAGCTCTACTGTCGGTGCGCAAAATGAAAATGTTAAATTAGGTTCACCTCTCGACTTGACTTACTTAGTGTACGTATCTTAACATGCTCTGGGAGAGGGGAAAACACAAACAGATTCAAAGAATAGAAAAACACTTTATAAAGGTGTACAATGAATGATGGCAAAAGAGTGGGCGTGGAAGGGCCATCAGTCGAGATAGTCTAAGATCTCATTTAGTGATAAAGAACTGTTTCTCACCCTCTAGGAAAGCATATCCTGAGTGCAGAGAGCAGCTTACGGAAACTACAATCTCCACCCAGTTATCGCTTGGGTGTACATACTACTCATATGTTTTGCTGAAATATTACATACTATAATCATAAATTCAACCATGACTGCTAAGTCAACCCCTCCAGATGTTTGCCCATGAGAATGAAACATAAGTCTTGCATATTTTCAGGGATTCTATTAATTTCAAAGCATCCTGCCTTTTTTAATTCCTGATGCATTTTAACCTATCTTGTTCATAGTGTGGACATTGCACAACTAGGTGCAGAGCGTTTTCCTCAATACCTAGATCACATTTTTCGCACGTCAGTTCACCGAAGGTAGCTCTCTTTAGCCTATAATTTGTATTGTAGCACGCTTTAGTTTCATTATAAACAAAGTTTGCCAGAATTTCGTGAATGTACATAGCTTTTGGGTTGATGTCAGAGACTAACCACCATGTAAATTGGCACGTCTTGCCTATAACATTAAGCACTAATTTCTCTCTATCTAGATGGTTCATATAGATAGTGCATTCCTCATCCTCCTCTTCCTACATATTTGTCCAGACTAACTTATTCCAAGTATCCTTTAGGGTAATATATATATTGTTTATTGACCACCTGTCAAAGGTGAATAATATACACACATACAAACATTAACACATACAACTATATATATATATATATATATATATATATATATATATATATATATATATATATATATATATATATATATATATATAATATATATATATATATATATATATATATATATATATATATATATATATATATATATATATATATATATATATATATATATATATATATATATATATATATATATATATATATATATATATATATATATATATATATATATATATATATATATATATATATATATATATATATATATATATATATATAATATATATATATATATATATATATATATATATATATATATATATATATATATATATATATATATATATATATATATATATATGGCCATCCATTGCTTCATGATGTCATCTCTGTATTATTCGATTATGGGTGAGACAGTGATACACTTTTATTATCTTATCATCCTATCGTATACGTTCGCTCTAAGGGAGCCATTCACCTGATGTTGCTGGTTTCCAACCCTTGCTATAATGTTTCTATATGAACTGCGTGGCCCTGTGGCGTGAGGGCCAGTTGGCTGGGGTGGACTATCAGCTCATATCGTCTGATGCAGTGACCAATGATGAATCAAGCATGGTGACCATAGGCAATCTTTCACCCCCCCCCCCCCCCCCCTTCACCTAAAATACCCGGGGAGGGTATCCCGCGTACTCATTAGGCACGTCCAGATGGTAAATAACATCCCATCTTTCATCAAAGTAATGCATTTCTATATTGGAAAGTTTCCAATTTAAAAATGGAAACCCATAACATTACTTTTGTTGCTCAGATTGACAGGCTTGGGAACATGCCTGTCAGTAAAAACACGTTGGCTATTGTAGGGATAGGAAATGGTCTCATATTCTACAATATGCTTCTCTGGTGAACACAAGTGTTGCCAAATACGGAAATGAATGTAGAAGCCGCAGATAAGCCTTGAAATGAACGTGTGGGGGCGTCCACAAAACCAGGAACAAAAGTCTAAACTAACGTCCGTGTCTATTTGGTATCCGAGTGCCCCCACCGGGAAAACCAACAAGAGAAGAAGCAGGGTAATAAACAATGTGTTGGTGACTGAGTCACTGGACGTTTACCCATAATTTGTAGTCGTCCTGCAGCCCCACATTATAGATCAATATCAAGGGGAGGTTAAGAGGTTCAGTAGGAATAATGGAAGTCTACTTGTATAAGCACAATCACAATATATACATATATATATATATATATATATATATATATATATATATATATATATATATATATATATATATAAATATATATATATATATACAAATATATATATATATCTATCTATCTATATATATATATATATATATATATATATATATATATATATATATATATATATATATATATATATATATATATATATATATATATATATATATATATACATATAAATATACATATATATATACATATATATATATACATATATATATATATATATATATATATATATATATATATATATATATATATATATATATATATATATATATATGTATGTATGTGTGTGTGTGTGTTTGTGTATGTATTCTGTAAATATTTGCTTACCATTTACTTTACTCCATGGTCTTCTTTAGAGGAATCTCGATGTGATATGTAATGGTTCGTTGGTCAGTTATATGAGAAGTACCTCTTTAATTATAGGCAACACTGTGTGTGACTCACGCGGGTTCAAGCGTATATAAATATTTCGCAATTCTATTACGGTACAAGCAGCACTGTGTATAAATAACTGTGTATTGGACGTAGGTGCAGTTCAATGGAGTGGAAGTCTCGGTGTAGTGTTATAGTGGATAGTAAGGTGTTGATATGAAAGGTCAGTACGTTCCCTTGTCTCTTCTCGGAGTCTGAGTAAAGAATGTACCAATTTCTTGGAATCTGCAATACATCAGTAATTCTGAGGAAGTTGTCTATATATTCTGTAGTCATAGAGGATGTATAGTTTTGACCATTATGACGTCGTTTCATAACCGTGTTATTTCGAAATAGTGCACCGGTCACCATGTGTGATTCATAGTTCTTATCGTAATGCGTTATTATTATCATTCTCTTTATCATAATTATTAGTATTATTATCATTATTATTATTGTTATTGTTATTATTATTATTATTATTATTATTATTTTTGTTATTATTATTATTGTTATTATTATCAACATCATCATCTTCATCAACATTAGTAGTAGTAGTAGTAGTAGTAGTAGTAGTAGTAGTAGTAGTAGTAGTAGTAGTAGTAGTAGTAGTAGTAGTAGTAGTAGTAGTATTGATTGTAGTATTATTGCGCATCTCCCCCCAAACTCTAATCGGAAATAAGTCAAAATGTGGTAAATAGAGCACAATGTACAATATTACCTTTTATTTCTCAGGTAAGGGAGTTCAGAAGCTATAATCATAATTAGATTATAGACATTCTTATTCGATTTCTTCCAAGAATACCCTTTTGTCATTTGTGAAATCGTTGCCTAATTGTATCGTGCTCTCTGCTGAGATGTATGGCGAGCGATATTTTGATTCCTTTCTCACGTGACTGTCCCCACTGGGTTCCTGAGGACAATGTTTTGTCTGCCGTCACCGATAGATGGCGCCTGCGTAGAGATTGCCTCGGAGTAGCGCAGGGCTTACGAGGCTGCAGATCTTCAACACCGAGGTGTTGTGGTTGTCGTTGGTGTTCGAGAATACCCAGGTTCGTGTAGAAAGCTAATTCCCCTTTACAAAAACGAATTACGTATTGTCAGAGTATGAGTAGCATTTCCTTCTTTGAGCTGGGCTGAAAACGCACCCCTAATCTTTAAACGAAACCTACCTGTATATGAGGATGGGTCTCATATGCATTACTTAATATTCGTCCATTGAAAGTGTTATCTAGTGTTTGAATGTAGGCTCAAATCTTTGGCAACCCCGACTTATGTGGGTGAGACTGGCGGAGGAGGTCATTGGGTGCATTGCAATAGAGTGTAGATGACGAGAGTTGGTATTTTGACACGTATGCTCACATGAGGGTATATGTGGATACAGTTATCAGGTAGACTAGCTTTGGCAGTGTCTCTAGCAACTCGGTAAAGCATTCCGGAACTAAATGCATTGTAAAAAGTCTTTTTCGTTACACCTTCCTCGATATAGATCAATGTGTCAGAAGGCGTTTTCAGTGTATACAGTTTAGCATTTTGGTATAGATCAGTGCATTTAATTATAAAAACGGATTGACATTCAGAAGCTCTGTTATTGCAGCATATTGTCGTCCAGGGTAAACTCACATGCCTCCCCCAGCCCCTCCCACGGGGGAGTGTTCAGAATACTGGAAGTAGGGCTGCATTGAAACACGCTGCAGCAGCCGAGAGACACATTCTAGTTCCCATATGTCAGAGTGATCCTCCTTTATTACAGAACAAGTGTGTCAGATGTTGGTGCCATTCATGCTGTAAATGGGTTAATTAACTATTAACACATAGCAATTGTAAAACAAAACCCGTACTAGAAGCAGTTTGTCGCAGCTTCACAAAGCGTTTGCAATGTCAAAATTACAGTAATTGAACATGGCACATACCCCAAAAATATGATGATAAGATTGGCTTTGTTTCCGATCGTCTTAAATGTGCACATATATTACTACTCTATGGGTTGACTTTACTGAGTGAAAGTGGCATATATAGTACATGTATAATTGCCCGTTCAGACGGAAGAATGCCTCTATTATGTAGAGAGCTATTTTAGATTTTTTCCGCTCTGAAGTAGGTGGGAACTACACGAAGCTAGGGGTGGTAGAAGTAGGCTATACCTCTGTGATCGCCCATATGGGATGGGGTTGGGGAGCACTGATAGCTCTACGCTCTCAAAATGGACACATCTGCGAGTCGCCCATTCTGGGATACCCAATTTTGCAAATATTTCCCCTGAACTGTTTTGTCTGACATCTCACTACCGTTGAAACTAGCCATGTGAGAAGCTTTACCCTAGTGCAATACTTGAAGGGGAGATGTTAGTATATGTTCAGGCCATCAGTGTCTTCTTCACATTATTTCCAAAATATAGTTCGTTACAAAGATGTCAGTCACTATAAAAGTACAATAGTCAATACTTATAACAAGTTCATCAGAGAATGACATTATGAGGTGTTTAGATATCATCACGTACTTTTGTGGTGAATATTAATGGGGAGGAGTGCTTTGGGCACTAAGTACCCTCTTTAATGATTTTGCTCGGTACATAAAATAATCAAAATAAAAATCTTTGTGGGTTTGGGGAGCTGGTATGTGGTGCAAGTGTGCCAGTGAATTACGTTTCGATAGTGTACTGGCGACGAGGTCAGGTCCACCACACTCACATCACTCAATCATCCCTTATACAGGGGAACTGTTAGTGGTACAGTAAAGCATACACAGGAAATCATACTACTCTATCTGATGTAGTACAATATTACAATGGTGCGCTATAGTAACGTATAGTAGTATAGTACTAGCCTACTAGGATATATTCATTGTATGTGGCCAAGTATCCTACAGTGTAGAATACATGGTGATGTGGTACAGTTACACGTAGTTACTTAGTATAGAAATGTTATTGTGATATGGCACAGTTATGTATAGTAGAGTATACTGAGTAATGAGATAGTTAAAAATACTTAAGTACCTTGGGATATGATTAAGTAGCACGCATTGTAATATGGTGTAGTAATTTGTAGCAGAAAGAAGCACAGTATGACAAAGTAGTTTATATAAAGCATGCAGTTTAGTATGGTTTAGTAATATATTTTCAATTCGCCCACACGAGAATTGATTTTTTATTCAATCATAGTAATTATCAAAACACTTTATCATTTACCATAAAGAGAATGGATAATCAACTTTTCACCGCAGATTAGATATTCATGGTCCATACTCAATCTACTTTTACAACAGATACCGGTATTATGGCACACATAATGGCTGTTTATGAAGGCAATGCGGTCCGCAGTATATGCCGTCTGCAGTAATGTTTGTGTGTTTCTTTAATTCCTATCGCACCTAATAGTATTTCCCCATTGTCATTTTGGAGAGAAATAATATACTCACCTGGGAGGTATTTGACAAGATTCACTTTAGTGCATAATAGTTAAATGAAATATGATACAAAGTTTAACCCTTAATATGCCGCTGGTGGATAATTTGGCCAATACATGATGATGCAAAAGTCCTAAAGAAGACTGAAACCCTGGCACATGGTACTCATCTGTGAGTACTCAGCAAGAGCGCCAGAAAAGCCACATTAAAACAGGAAAAACAGAACTTGCTTTGACCAGCAATGTACGTAAAGTTTGCTTCCTAGACATTTAGGTATTTGATTTTAAAATAGTTGTTATGATGCAGAAGAGGTAAAAATCGATTGCATACAAAAACTTTTTTCTTCTGAAAAGGTGCTTGCTATTGCAGCTCGTGGGAAAGCTGCCTCCGGGTACTCCAGCCTCCACTGGTCACATCCTTGTTGGGCAGTAATATCTACATTGTGACATAGATGTAGGTAGTCAATTATCTCATCTGGAGGTATATCAGTGAAAACAGTATGTAGTTTATCAACGAGTGCGATACTGAATGGCTAAACGAATGAATGGATAAACGAATGAATGGCTAAACGAATGAATGGATGAACGAATGAATGGCTAAACGAATGAATGGATAAACGAATGAATGGCTACCTATGCGTTGGTTAGTCATTGTTACAAATTGTGTATTTGGCCAGAATTTTGGCCAAATGTTTCGGAATGTGTGATTATAATTCCCTTTGCAACCACTTTGATCATCCCATGTCCATCTTCAACTGACGTCAGTCATGAGGTGTTGCACAGCATCAGACGTGTATACCTTGAAAGATAGAATACCAAATAAGGATAACTAGAAATGATGATTTTAGTACGAATACTCTCCCCTAAATAGTCAGACAATGTATTTAATGGTCTTGAACTACAGGCGAAGTGGTCAGCTAGTGGTTTCTGTGGCCGTCACTGTGTTAAGACTAGTGGAAGTTGAGTGAGATGGATCTTAAAGCGTGCACTTTTGTCCATACCGTAATCGATCTGCCCTCAGGCTGGTATTTTCAAGCGTTCGAAAACGAACATTTGTATTCTAAGAAGGATTCCGGTAGAATCAGAGAGGTGTATCCATAGGGTTTTAAGTGTCTTTGGGAGAGTCACTATTGTTTTGGATTGTAAATACTCTTCCTACATTGCCTCTCTGTTCGTTCATTCACTTGTAGTATCAACAGCAAAAGTAGTAGAAGTAGTAGTAGTAGTAGTAGTAGTAGTAGTAGTAGTAGTAGTAGTAGCAGCATGAGTAGCAGCATGAGTAGCAGCAGCAGCAGCAGCACGAGTAGTAGTAGTAGTATCAGCAGCAGAACTAGAGGAAGATGTGGGCTATGAGATATGTGATTGTGTTTGCCCTGGGTTGGTTGTATAAGTAGCGTAGGAAAAGAGGGCCTAGACTGCTCTCTCGTCTCAGCCGCGCCCGCCTCTCTCAGCCCGCCCCATTCATTCACTACACCACTCAGTTCATTGACTAAAATTCGTCTGCTACGCGTGAAACCTCGTTCTAAATCTCGCTGATCTAAATAGATCATCAGCATGCTTTTCGTCGAGATTTAATGAGGACTGATATACGTCTAGTCAAATTGTTGAAATGTTAGTGTTTTTGTAATAAAATTAAAATCTCGTGTATTCTCAAGGCCACGATACGTGAACTGAATAACCTGCAAGATGCCAAATCCAATATTCGTACTGGCTGGAATATCGATCGGCCTCGCCAGCGCTCTGCTAGCCTGCCTGCCTGCCTGCCTGGTACCAGCTCCATGCTATAGCTCCTCACTGTATTATAACACATATAGTCTCTGCAGGCAAGCTACACGCAGAGATGGCTTAACCCCCTCCTCCCCCTGTCCCCCTAATGTCCTACCCCTACGCTCTGCATATTGTTGTTAATACAGGTCGAGAGGTTTATTAAATACAATGACAATAATGATAGTACTGCAGTATGTAGCGTGACTACCGAGCCAGTGCGGCATGGGGAGAGTGGTAGAGTTAGTAGTAGTGCAGTGGAAGCGGTGGCAGACGTCATTGGGCTCCGTAGCGTGACGATCGATAACGTAATAATGATAGGGATTTACAAGACCAGCAGCCCCATAGCTCGCTACACACACTCGTGATTAGCACTACCAACTTCTGCCATTTCACAACCAAACGGGATTCGGCATTCATTTCCTACTACACTGTATTTCTACTGTTAGTAGTGAAAGACCTGTGCGGGGCTGGCTCGTGTGTTAATGATGACGTCACACTAATATTTAAATTTGTATGAGAGTTCAATATTGTGATGGGCGAGGCGGTCGCTGATTGGTGGATCTGCGTGCCGCAGGCCGCCACGCGCCTTCAAGAGTTGGTCATAGTAAATAATATATGTTGTTGATGATGAGCGAGGCTCTGCTAGGACCGAGTCGCCGCCGCCGCCGCTACACTTACTACTGACACACGGGGACACATAGACAAGGGGGACGATGCGCTTGTAGGGCTAAAGGCAGTGGGAAATATGTGCTACCATGTTGAGAGCAGACGGATGATGCTGCTGCTGCTGCAGGATGCCGCCAAGAGCTCCCACCATGATTTTATACTAAGTAGAGGGTTAGAAGGATAGTGGATTGTAGGATTGTGTCTGTGTGAATCGTTGACTAAAACATGGAATCTTTTACCAGGATGACGAACTTCAGCGCCGACTGTGCCGACGGGGGCGGGAGCACAGAGAATTCGCTCCGGAATGTCGCCAAACGAGCAACCAATTTGAGTCTTCCAGGGATGGGAGGGTCCAACACCCGATCCCTCTTCATCTTCTCCGAGGACAATTTCATCCGCAAATACGCAAAGATCATTATTGAATGGGGATATCCTTTTTAACCTACTTCGTACCAGCCTGTAAGATGACGTTTGTGGTGACAATGATGAGGAGTATATTAAGGTAGGAGGTACCCTTTTCTCACTGACCATGACTGGACATCTGACCTCTCTAACCAACATGACAACATACCCTTATCCAATCTGCATCATGCGACTGCCTCGTATATATATATATATATATATATATATATATATATATATATATATATATATATATATATATATATATACATATATATATATACATACATATATATACACATATATATATACATATATATATATATATATATATATATATATATATATATATATATATATATATACATATATATATATACATATATATATATACATATATATATATACATATATATATATATATATATATATATATATATATATATATATATATATATATATATATATACATATATATATACGTGTGTGTGTGTATTTATATGTATACACATACACACACATATATATATATATATATATATATATATATATATATATATATATGTATATATATATATATATATATATATATATATATATATATATATATATGTGTGTGTGTGTGTAAGTGTGTTTCTATATATGTACGGATGTATGTATATATGTATGAGCATGTTTTTCTGTATATAGACAAACACACACATATATAAATATACATATATATAAATATATATATATATATATATATATATATATATATATATATATATATATATATATATATATATATATATATATATATATATATATATATATATATATATATATATAAATATATATATATATATATATATAGTCAACTCAAATGAATAAAGGTAAAAGCTATTTTCTTATTTAGGTGATAAGGTAAGTACTATATAGGATGTTATTGCCATTGATTTGTACTATAATATATGTTAACTGTATGTATCTTTATGTTTGCATGTTTTGTAGCTTGATGGTGGAGTAAGGTAGATTCAGTGTTGATATTATGACTGAGTGGGTTCCTGTTTGGCGTCTATATGCTGCCATAGACAGAGCCTCCATGAATGCATGCATCCTCATTAAAACCAGCTCATATAACACAATTATCACATTTCATAATCGACCGCGCGGCGTTCATGAATATGCCTGCACAATTACCGGAGCAGCCGGTCAGCAGGAACTGGTATTGAGCAAGTAGCTGATCTAGCCCTGTAATACCGACCACAACGGAGGCTATGCAATGCACTGGCAGCCTATTTGAAATAACACTTTATTGTATATTATATCATTTTATATATATATATATATATATATATATATATATTATATATATATATATATATATATATATATATATATATATATATATATATATATATATATATATATATACATTTATATATATATATATATATATATATATATATTTATTTATATTTTCCCATGGGGTTGTGGACGAGGGGCGGGTACTTGAAGCTAGCCCTACCCCCTCCTCATCATCAATTGTGGCTTACAGTCCCCTGCACCCTCCCCTGATCCCTCTGCCTCAGATAGACATATGCCAACTCTCACCCCACTCTCCCCAGATGATAATCATGGTCATAATACTAGCGGAAGTGGGGAATGCTAGCTGCGATTCCGTGTATAATGAGGGTATATTTACAATGGATCACACACTAAACCCACTAACACGTCATTTAGTCCTAATAGATTTGCATGCCTACTACCAACGAATCAGGGCAGTTGTGTATTGCCAGTGGTCAGCAGGTCCGTGTTTTGAGTAGTGGCGATCCGCAGAGATAAGTGTAGATGGAATATTCAAGATGGAGTCCAGAAGCGGTGGGTGCTGCGCCGCCGCCACTCGGCTCCCTGGATAGCGCGGCAGCAGCGCTGTGGTGGTGGTGGTGGCGGCGCTCTGATAGCGATGCTTGTGGTGGTGGCCATATTATTATAGCAGCATCACGTCAATATCCCAGCACAACCACCGTACCATATGATAACCATAGTGCCACCAGCCCCAGAGCATGGCCAAAGCAAACGACAGGAGGTATTGCATTAGTCACTGCATAGAGATTCTAACACGTATGTGTCTAAAAGCTACCAGTGAAAGGGATAATGTGATACCTTTATAAATACCCCTGGGGAATGTAATCACCTGCAAGATGTTATGATATAGTACCTCCAGAGAGATATGTACACCTTTCTGATACCTCTATAGTCCTATGGTTGTTTGGTGTGTTTGGTTCATCAGCTATCTGTGGCAGCGGGCAACTCGAATGGGTGTGCCAGGGAGAGACATCTGCTCCAAGACATCTGTAATATCTCAGGCCCACGTTCTTCGACACAAATGATACTATCAGCCAAACACGACAAAGAAGCCATTTCACATTTCTCCATCAAATGATATTTTTGGCATTGTTGAACTCTATACAAACGCTAACCATGGTCATATTCAGCCGGTGTTTGCGCCCACCCAGTCACCTTTGGCACCACTCTCTGATGTCCGCGGCTCTAGCAGGGAGGCTGCCTTACATATCAAACAGCAAATAAGTCAAACTCTATTGAATAAATAGCCAACTCTTATTCGATACCGGTAATAGACTGAACGACCACCAAATTCGCGTAGTCCTATAGTCCCTGATAATGGTGCCACCGGCACCCCATCCCCCCTTCTGTACTTAGTCGTCGTGATCATGGCTTGTGTACGAAATGTACGATATACATATGGATCATGAAATAATTCATACTCTATCGGCTGGATTAAAAATAATGATTCACTGCTAATGATAAATGCTGTAACCCCTCCAGAACACAGCCGCCCATTTGGCCCAGATGCCAGGTATTGTTGCTACCTCCCCGGGGCCTCTGAGCTGGTCGTCGTCGCCGTCGTCCGTCGTGGTGATGGCTCTGCAGGTAGCAGGGACTACGATGTCGTGGCGGCGGTGGTGCTGGCTGAGCATTTGATCATGTCTATTGCTGCTGATGCTGCTGCTATGTCCCCACGTGAACTCACACGCTCATCTTGCACAATATTGCAGGGCTCGAAGTGAACCTGTGCCCTGTAGCGCTGCCGTCTTCTACGCGCCTGTCTGGCTATCCTCCTGTCAATGCGTTGATTGTGAATGCCATGCGATGTTTCAGAAATGTCGATTTCACTTAGGAATGCTGATTTTTTTCGTTGTCTGGAATTGATTTTATCTTTGTTGTAGTATCTGTGTAAGATGCTCCTCGCAACTTTGAGGTTTGATATCAGAGACTGCGCACTCTGGTGAACAATCCATAAGTGAAGCTATAGGCAATTAGATTATAATCTGCTCCAGTAGCTAATATATCGATCTTGATGCATGTCATTATCGATTGCAGGCTATCAAGTCCTAGTCGAGCGCACTACTAGTATATCATCGGGGGAGGGGGCCGGCTCAGACCAAAAAGATCGAATGCCAACTGGAGTATTCTCGAATAAGAAGAGTTATGTAAGCGTTGCCACGAACATGGAAATGAAAATTTGATAGAGGTATATAGTATTTCTGATGTGTCTGTTGTTAAGCTATAATGCTAACACCTCTTTTACTTATCTACATCATTGTGTACCGTATGATTTTGCACTACTATGTACCGTACACTTTTAGTCATTCAGCATACATTACCTATCAGTGAATGAATGAACGAATGAATACATCTTGACTCTGAAGACAAGCCATAAAATCAGTAATACATATGATACAAGTATCGCTGTTTGGATAAGACATACTTGTGATTCATTTACGCTATAACGTTTCACAAAAGAATCGTCCGGAGGTCTTTGAATATCAGTTCTCACATTGTGATGTTTTCACTATATTTTGGCCCTATGTTAGCATGCAGGGAATATAGAGCTAACGCATTAGGTGGAGAATGGCATATGATGCTTGAGAGGCTTGGCTAATTCCCTCACTGAGTTATCCTCATGTGATGTGTGGCTTTAATTGAGCAGGTCATTCGTCCTGACCGCGCTCCTCGTGCATGATGCGAGGGCTCGACATGACTTCCTCGCAGTCGTAAGGCATAGTTTCTACATCGGTATACTGTGTCTATACTAGGTCTTCTTCTGACCTGCTTTGCATGTTGAGGGGCTTGAAATTACTTTCCAATGTCTAAGATGGATTCCCCCGGAGATGTAGGTCGACAAATGATGCATATTATTTATTTAGAGTGTGAAAGTGTTCAGGTGGTAGTTCTTAAAGAGATATTGGGGACATACACGATTTAGACCCATTGTGCCACTTGTTGTAGGTAGTGAGACACTACCATACGACATCACCGTGTAGAGGAATGACGACAAGCACACCCCATCAGGAAAACTGTAGTTGGGTGTAGTCGAGTCAACCTAACATCCCTGCCTTGTTTACAGACCAGGCCACTCAAGCCTGGCTAAAGTCAGCCTCAAACAGCCAAAGCCTCTTGGTCGGATAAGTGTTTTATTGCCAACCTTCCCACTAGCTACTGTACGCTGATGGAGCCCGTTCCAGGCAAGGGAGTGGCCATGACTGTCCACCATATAGGTGTCGCGGCTATTAGTATCTGCGGGAGCTGTATAATATGGACAAATTGGGAAATGGGCGATAGAAGTGCTCAATCTAGCGGATGGACAACTAGGGGGGAGACCAATTCGTGGTCCTTCACTGACATTAGACATGCATTGAGAGATAAACGATGCCATCTCATTTGTGTTTTTGCGGGTAGGTTGATTTTGGTGCTGGGGGAGCAGTTTGTGGCGTGATTGGTCGAGTGCTGGAGGAGGAGGTACTAGAGCAGCCCACGGCTCCTCCCCTCCTGCTGCTACTGCTGGGGCACACAGGTAAGCTCAAACCAATCACTCCTGGAGCTACTGACAGAGCCCTGGACTACTACTAGTCCGTAGAAAAAAGACATCATACGGAACATATTTGTCGGAGGCATTACAAAGGAAATCGTCTTAGGGGTCTCTTTCAATTATTCTATGAAAAAATGGTATATTACAAAATTGTTTCCAAAAATATCACAGCTCCAGAGCTCCAAATGGAAGGCTTGACTAGTCTAGTGATTCCTACTTCATAAAGCACAAGATATTTGAAGGAAGGATTTTGTTCATGACCAAACGAACAAATGCTCAT
>OZ012695.1:9385391-9390391 GCA_963942565.1 Maea johnstoni
TGTATGGCGCGTGGGGAAATCTCTCCTGCCAGAATTGGTCATCACCTGGTTATAGGGGCTTCCCAATACCTGAGTGGTCAAAGGCATATACTGCGCGCTACCGCTCACCACTGCCAAATACCCTGGGTTCGTTGTATCCTGCTCGAGACATACTCAGAATCTCAACTTTGGTTTCCTTTACTGCTATATCGCCAACTATGACAGAATAAAGTGATGAACGAATAAAATGTTAAACAGACTTCCAAACCGCAAGGAGACGTGGGCACGAGGCGGCGGACCTGTCAGCATAGTCAGTGGCATGTGGCGAATGGCAACAGGCATCAAACTCATCATCATTCTCCTCCTCGCCGCCGTGGCCGTCACAGCAGCCCAGCGTCCTGTCCCTCACTCTAGTCCCGTTGTATTATTAAGGGCAATGTTGCCATGGTAACTGCTGCTCAGGTACCTGGACGACGAGAGAGTTGGCTGTTTGCTGTGCTTGTTCCGCGCTCTGCGGACTGTAAGGACTAGGCCGCCCAGGTACTAGATGTGCTGGAAGGAGCACAAGGCCTATTTGACCCATTCATGCTTTATAGAATTCCTGTGGAAAAGTGTCGTATGGATCTATGATACTTTTGAAAAAAATCATCATGGCAAACCATTGGCTCAAATAATATTCGTAGGAGAGTTGTTTGAGATCTGATTAACATTTTACTTCAAGTATATTCCCAAGATATGTTTTCTTCGAAGTGAATTCCCCAAAACAGTCAGGTCTAGATTGGCTGACACAAGTATGCGAACGCTGGAGCATTTACTTTTAACTAGTATGTAGTTTTGCTGTGAAAAATGTCAACAGAGTTTGATATATGGAAATTTGCCCAAATCTACTTTGTCGGTTATAGCCAATTGAATAGTTTTTGGCAGCCACTAACACAGCTCACATAACGGGTGCGCGAGGAATTCAATAGATTTAAGATTTTTGATTTGGAGATGCATACATCATTTGCTGCTAAGGTGTAACCCTGATTACAGCCTTTTCCTTTTGTAATTTATCAATGTTAGCCAACTGGTCAATTACTGATGAATACCACTCCTTTCTCCCCTACTGTCATGGTGATCCGACCGATATAGAAGGAGGAAATGATCACCAACTCCTCCTGACCCTGAGTACTAGGTCACATATCTCTCGATATCCTGGATGTATTCGCTGGGCAAAGTCTTATGGTAATCATAGACATACCTGCCACATCTTGAGTACATCTTTGATCACTTATAGAACTATAGGTAGGGCAGCTTCTATGCACACCGACCTCATCTAAGACCTCTAAGTTAGATGGGGGTTATGCGTTTTCCGTGTATTATGATTGTATCTTCCTCTGATCTAGTGGCATTCGAATTCATTAAACACTCAAAGTTTTCATTCAGTATCGATAATCTATCGAAATGGGTTCACCATCGTTACATTCCAGGAATCGATCAATATATCTAATAAAAGGGATTGACAGTCGTATGTTTGAAGGTATTGCATGGCGTGAAACCATGCTGAAAATATCTAATGCGTTATATAAACAATACGGCTATTAGACCGAACTATCACAAGTCGTTCCAGACCTTGATATTTGGCAGGTAGTGACGCTGATGGAAATGCCTCTACGGCTCCACCCCATTGCGAGGAGTGTATAGTGTGGTGAGTGGAGGTAGTGTGCGTGGGCGTAGTGCTGGCTTCACTTGTAAGGAGTCAGGCTCTGCTGAAATATGGGCGCTCTACTACAGCAGCAGCAGCAGCAGCAGCAGGAGGGGGAGGGGCGATGGGATGTGAGTGTTTGAGGGCTGGAAGGGCTCACAGCCTCTTAGGGAAGGAGAGTCGGACGGATGGTTCAAATCTCCCTTGGATCGATCTATGACTCACTACAGCCAAAGCCACTGGCCCACCACCACCACTGCCACTACTATATAGCAGCACGGCCACGGCCTCCTCCTCTTGCCTGTGGCAGCAGCAGCAGCAGCAGCAGCCTCATGCAATACTGCTGGCTTCTAAACCCCCTGCCAGCTTATGACTCTTATGAGTTCCCGCATGTAATCCTTTTTAGAGGTCTTCGACCTCTGTTCCGCTGATACCTTGATTACAATCTCTATCCGTGCTACTTCTGTCCAGACATAATTGGGAAATATTCCAAGAGGAAAGGTTAACAGTTAACACTACCTTTAACCTTACTCTTATCTATTTTCGAAATGATTTGGAATTCTAAATTTTGTTTCAGTTACCTTTGCCATATTGTGGCTTGGTCATAACCAGCTAGTTGTAAGTGGTTAAGAAAATAAGTGGTTAAGAAAACCGGGGCTCCCGGCAAAAACTTAACTTCATGTCAATGGCAACTTTCTCACATGCCCGGGCGGGATTTTAACACGGGCAGTGGTGAGAGACCGCAAGCAATCAGAGAGAACGTCATAAACCACTCGGCTAATATGCTCTCTCTCTCTCTCTCTCTCTCTCTCTCTCTCTCTCTCTCTCTCTCTCTCTGCCATGTACGGCTTATTCGTCCTAGTTGGGAAGGAAACCTGAGTACCGGTAAAAATGACCGGCTAACCACAGGTCACTGGCAACTTTCTCACATGAGACTTGAGTTTTAAGAGAGCGGGGCGGGGTGCTAGCTGTGCCGCGGGTACACTGACCTATATATGTGCTAGTGCCAGCACGCTGAAGCCCTGAGAACAGTCAATATCTCCTCCTCCTCCTACCCGTATAGCGCACCGGCCGCCGCCGCCGCCGCCGCCGGAAATAGCTAGGTGGAACTTCCGGTTTGCCTACGCTAACCAGGCGTCTTTAATTAGTTGTTTATTTCAGTTATCGATTGCTGGTCGCGGCGTAAGGCCGCTCGCATGTCTGGATGGCTGGCTGGCACGCTCAACGATCCTCCTCACTAAGATGGTGAGCCACTGCCTTGGAACTGGAAATTTCGAATATCGTCACTTTCTCTGACATATTACGGCGAGGCCTGGACTTTCCAGTTGTAAGTGGTTGAGGAAAACGGAATACCCGGCAAAAACCACCTCCTAACACCAAGTCATGGGCTACTTTCTCACATGCCCCGGTGGGATTCATATTTTCATACTGCTAGTTTATCAGAACACTCAGATGACACGTTGACGTCTAGATAGTGTTTACTCTCACAGGAGAGCTCCTTATATCTATGTTTTTTGGTAGTAAGTCACGTTGTACAGAAATTAACCCAAATTGCATGTATTCCAAGCCCCCAGGAGTAGGTACATTCACACACGATAGATACACCAACAGTTACCTACTAAACCTTTGCTAAAGAACCTACAGGATTGCATACATCAACCTAGATGTGTCATCCCTCGTGCAATCTCGTTAAATCTCGTGGTTGATGCCTGTAGTCATGTGATATCAAAGGCACTTGTTAGCTAACTAATCCGCTTGCTGTCAGGTGCGGCATTCATGGCTATGGACGCATAAAGGGATTAAGACAATGGACTGTTCAGACATTTAAAAACACAATATACATACCAAAACAGAGAATTTATTAGAAGCATTAAGAAACTATCTAGTCACCAACTGTTAAGAAAAATCACTTTGCTATTGGTGGCAGATCATACATATGAAATATCTTTTATCTAAGACATGCTTTTAAAGACCCCTTTTGAGTTATCCTGACCATTTCCACAGGTTTGCCTCTATTTATTATATCGTTCTTACTGAAAGCAGTTCCTCCAGAACAAGTTAGGAGATTGTCTGAGGAGATTATAGCAGGTTTCCATTGTTGGATTATGCCGTACACTTTCTATACCTTTACTGGTTCTCTGCCTCCTTCGGCGCGGACTGGTTGTTCCATGTCTCGTGGTTCAACACTGCTGCGCGCGCTCCCCTACATACACGAGACTCACAGGTCATTAAATGTTCATGTTGACTCTGCTTATTCCAATTTAATATATTGAGGAGTGTCAGAGGCAGGATTAGATTGTTTGGTAGGTCATGATGCTCTGTTCTGCCATTGCTGACTGCCAGAAACAGTTTACAGAAGGACATTTGGAGTTCCAAGTGTGATAACAGCTACCTCAAGGTATCGGCTCCCTCCAGAGCGCAAAAGCAATGACACTCTTGAAGTTGAGCTGCCAAAACCAGTATCGCTATGAAGTTAGCTTAGATTTCAAGAGTAACCCCAGGAACACAAGAAAAGTGCTCCTTGTTCAAAACAAGGAGGGCTGACTTGGCTGCCTGTATTCCATTGGCTGAGAGCTGACACAGGTCCTCTCCAGAGACTAGAGATAGGCGGGCCCTGTATCTTATATTATATGTTCCTGCCCTTATAGCAAAACAAATGGTGACTAGCTAGTGGATACTGGTAGTGGAAGCTAGCGTACCCTTACGATACCAGCGACTATATATGACGGGGTCGCTGTAAAAAGGCTGGGCTCCTGGTAGAGCAGCTCACAGGTTAGAGGGAGATTAGATACTGCAGTTTGATGACGGACAGTGGAGTAGTTGGCAGGGACGTGCTACTCTATTATGTAACATTTCCGCAGCTCTTAGCATCATAACTAAGGCCAATCAAGGCTGGCACTGGTGTACAGGTGCCTGGCCCGATATTGTCATCATCAGCAGCAACAGTAGTATAATGGTATAGGATATGTTGTGGATATTACAGGTTTTAACTAATCTCTCTTTCCATTAGTGCGGTATTTGGAGATATAATATACATGGACTTGGTTCCACCAGAAATGAGGAACACGTAGAGTGTCGTCATTTCATGCCTTCAATATGAAAGTATGAGGGGAAGCTTACGACCATTCAGTTCCACTTCTATCCAAGGCCGGAACACGTACACTATGTCAGCTAACTGTTAATTACTGAGGTAATCGGTGCTTTCAAAGGAGCTGGTAGGAAAGGCTGTCAAAACTTCCTATGAGGACTAGGGCTCCATTCAACAGCTTGAGACACGTTACGACACGCTGTTAGCACTAATCAATAGGAAGACGTAGGACACAAGCCCCCCCCCCCC